>PQFF01000056.1:72075-271695 GCA_003547095.1 Diversispora epigaea | reverse complement strand
GATAGAATTTTGTCGATCATAGTTATACTAGCTAACCTGTTTAGTGGCGAATCGTCAATTAATGAATTTTTTTATAACGAAGGTCTAATTGGCCCAGACACTAGATTCATTGTACAGAGGGTTGACTGTATATATATTTATTATCTGTTTCAAAATAGGCCAGTTAAATCGATTGTATTAGCTGTGACCTACTGGCAGATAGAGCATATTATTATTTGTTTGTGTGATGCAAACTGTGAGACTGATTTGAGAAATTGTTCAAAATACTCTGCACTCCTGTGACAGTAGAATGAAATTTAGATAATATTAATAATATGTCATATTATTACACTCATGAGATTATATCAAAATTTGTTCTACAGCCTTCCATAATATTCACATGATTCTTGATTTTTAATTATTAATTTTAGAAAGATTTGAGATAAGAAAATCCTTGAAATAATATTGGTTAATAAAAAGATTTATTTTATTTATTTTTATTTATTTGCAACTCAGAATTACAATAGAAACATCAAAAGTATATTTATTGGAAGTACAAAAATTATTAAGTAAGTTGTATTTGAAAAAGAATAATAAAAATCAGTTTACTTTTTTAATAAAAATAATATTTTATTTTATAATTAAAATTATTTTGATTAATATTCATGAAGAATTAATATCTATTTAAAAACTAATACTGTTAGTATTCTTTATTTTTGTTAGAAATTCTTATTTTTTATAATAATTAAAAAAATATCTAGAATAAAAATTTATAATTAATTATTATCATAATATAGATTTTACCCTATTATTATTCCTTTTTCGGTGAAGTCACGGCACAAAATACTTTCACCCAATTGGTGAGTATTGGTAAGTTCTTAAGTTCAATCACTTGCCAACAATACTCTTTTTTGGAAAGATTTTCATGACCCGAAATGGAAAAAAAAAGGTCAAGAATTTATATACATGGTACATGGTACATGGTACATGATACATGATAAGAAGAATAACCTCCACCCACCACCCACCCAAAGAATAGCGGGTGTTTATATAATTTCTGAAATTTTTAAAAATAGTAAAAAAAAATTATTTTTTTACTATCACGTATTGAAAATAGTAAATAATTAATTTTTTTTACTATTTTTATCACTTAAAAATTAATATAAGTGATTTTTTATAAAAATAAAAAATAAATTTACTATTTTCAATAAGTGATAGTAAAAAAATAATTTTTTTACTATTAATAAATTTATTTTTATAAAAAATTTAAAAATAGTAAAAAAAAATTATTTTTTTACTATCACGTATTGAAAATAGTAAATAATTAATTTTTTTTACTATTTTTATCACTTAAAAATTAATATAAGCGATTTTTTATAAAAATAAAAAATAAATTTACTATTTTCAATAAGTGATAGTAAAAAAATAATTTTTTTACTATTAATAAATTTATTTTTATAAAAAATTTAAAAATAGTAAATAATTAAATTTTTTTACTATTTTTATTGCTTAAAAATAAATATAAGCGATTTTTTATAAAAATAAAATCGAAAATTAAATATTTTACTATTTTTTATAAGCAATAGTAAAAAAAAAATTATTTTTTTACTATCCCTTATCAAAAATAGTAAAATAATTAATTTTTTATTACTATTTTTATCACTTAATTTTTATTTTTAGCAATTATCGCAAATGATTTTCGATAATCGCTATAAAAATAAAAATAAATTTTTAAATTTTTTTTTATCGCTTAAAAATAAATAAATACAAGCGATTTTTTATTAAATTTGTTTTTTATTTTTATAGTGATCATTTTAGGTAAAATAAAAATAAATAAAAAAAATCATTTTTTTTATCACTTATAAAAATTAATATAAGTGATTATTTTATTAAAATTATTATTACTATAAGTGATTATCATCACAATTAATATCTTTTTACCACTTAAAAATAAATAAAAATAATTTTTTTTCATAATAACTATTTTAATATATATTATTTCTCAAGTTTACAAGTTAAATTATTTATATATATATTGATCTTCAATCCTTTTTCAAAAAAAAGGATAAATAAAATATTGCAATATCTTTTTTAATAAATATTTTATTATTTTTTTTTCAACTTACATAATTATAGTATAGAAATCAAGTCCATTATTTTAATTAAAAAATATATATATTTTTTTATTTTTTTAAATAATTAATAAATTAATATCATTTACTTTTCTATTTTATTATTATTACAATTTATTATTATTATTTTATTATTATTCTAGAATGCCAGCAAAATTACAGACTATTTGCTATTTATATAGCTGTAGTGAACAAAATACAAATGAATTTATTTTAAAAGAAATAACTGCAATCTCAAGATTAAATGATATGGATCCTGCTGAAATTATTTATTTATGAATAAAAGTTTTTATTCCACTAAACCAAGAAGTTGAAAACAATATAGAAGACTTTGAGAATGAGCAAGTAATATTTCTGAAGGGTAAATTCATTGCCCATGAAGGCTGGTATTCAGTAAGTTTCTTTTTTGTCTTGTCTTTTTTCTCTTTGATTATTTCTTATTTTTTTTCTTGTCACTTTCTCTTTTACCTTTTTCCTTTTATCTTTCTTTCTTTTATTCTTCTTATTTCTCACTTGTCCTCTTATTCTTTTTTTATTCAATTAAAAAATTAAATAATATAATTAGTTCATGATTTTTTATTATTTTAAAGGTTACTGCTACTTCAATTAAAGTACTTCATGAAATGAATTTTGATACAATGCCTGCAATTGGAATCAATGCGGTGTTAACTGGAGTTACAACACAAACAGTAAGAAATGAAAATGATTATTCTGTTTTAGATTTTAACATTGATGAGTATTTAGGTAATTTAGAACCAAAAAACTTTTGGCTAGAAGTAAAACATAAAGCCAATAATCGATACCTCATAAATAAAACCAGCTCAATTAATCAAAATTCAAGATCTATAACTGCCATCTTGGTTGGAATAATCAAAAATGTACCTCCAATTAATGATCCAGTAACTAATCTGGAAATATCACCTTTCAAGTTTGTTTTAGACTTAGAAGATATTTCTTTAATTTACAACAACAACTATAACAATCAAACAAACAATAACCAAACTATAAATGCACCTTGGTTAAATCCAAGACAACCAAACTGTGTTGCAAGAGGAGCATCACCTAGAACTACAAGAAGAAGATTAACTAATACTCTTACAACAGCTTTAAATTCTAATCCTCTTCCAAATATGAATGTTTTAAATTCCCAACAAGAACAACCAGAACAATCAGAACAATCTAAACCTCCAACAAAAACAACCAGAAAAACCAGAACAACCAGAACACAAAATAATTAATATTCTTTAAAAAAAATTTAAATCTTTTAAAATAATTTATTTTTATTATTTTGTTTTAAAAAATTCATGTTTTTTTAAAATATCAAATAATTTTTTTATTGATTTTTATTAAAAACATTATTATTTATTTTATTTATTAAAAAATAAATAAATCAATTTTCTTTATCTTTTTGAGTAAACAAGATATTTTAAATTTTTTAATAATAAATAGTTTTTCATTTTTCATTTAATTAATTAATTGAATTTTTAAATAATTAATATTTTTGAAAATAAAGTTTATATTAATAATAAAAATGGAAAAATGATTTATTTTATAAAAATGATTTCAAATTTAAATTTTTTTTAAAAAAATAAATAAATAAAGGACAAGTGCCATAAATTTTTTTATTTAAAATATAATTTTTTATTTTTTAATTATATTTTTTGACTAAAAAATCTATCCAAAATGAATCCTGTAATTTACTCATTTTATAATGAATATGAAAATTTATTAAATCTATCTGACAATATACAATCAGAAGAATTAAACAATATACAAATAAATCAAGTATCAGATCAAATATTTAATACACAATTAATTCAAACACCATCAATATTATTACCTCCAGGAATATCAAAGGTTAACTGAAATTTCAAGATTAAATCCTCATGTACTTTCTTAAAATTAATAAAATAAAAATCTTAACACTCTCCTTGATTTAATTTTTTAAACTAAATTAAAAAAATGTATAACAAATGTGACACTAATTAATATTGTCAATTCCAATCTTATTCATGTGGTGGATACCCAAAAAAAAATAAATGGCTAGTTTTTTATTTAAAAATTTGTATATGTGAAATAGAGTAAAGATTCTTTAGATTCTTTTTTAAGTATATTATTACGTCAGAAATTGTCACTCCTGGAACAATTATCAATATGAAATTATATTATCATAAACTAAATCAATAATTTGTTGAAATACTTTCTTTTACTTTACATATTCTCACGAAAATAAAAGAAAAAAAATTCTATACTCTTTGTTATATATATATAGCTGTTAAATAATTAATTAGTTTCATGATCACTGATTATCTGTTATGATTATTCTTGCACATATCATGATAATACGTGAGATTAAATTGGTAATTAATATCTCTTGACAAGTGCGATGAATGTAAGTAGTATAAATCAATCATTGTTATAATTTAGCTTTTAAAGTTGTATCACATTAGTTATTTTTTTCTTTATAATCAGTTATTAAATTCTTTGTTTTTAAATAAATCACCATTTTATATAATATAAAATAAATTGGTATCAGGTTGTACAATAAAATAAGAAAAAATTGATCTATGAATTTGTTAATTATTTTGAAAAATATAGTTAATAATGTGACAAAAAAAAATTACAGCAAGAAGTTGTGTGGTAAATATTATTATATTATTTAAGGGGAAGAATTTTTGATGATAAAAAATTATTTCCAATGTTTATAAATTAATATGTAATTGGTATTAAAAAACAAACTAAAAATATAATTGGAATAATTTCGTATTTTTCTATTATTCTATTCTCTATTCATTTAATAAAATTATTATCATTGTTCTTTTTTGTATATAGATAAATTTTAGGAATTCAAAAATCATCAAATACACTATCAGTTTATTTTATTCGAAATTAAAAATTTGAAACGCTTGAAAAAAATTTTCCTTTTTTTTAGTTTTTTTGTATACTGGTATATTCTTCCACTCTTAATTTTGCTTATGCTTCTGTGTTAGAACCCTTGAGATCTTTAACAATGTTGACAATTAGATTGAGTGTTTCACTCATCTCTTGTTCTTTCCGTCTTCTAATTATTTTGGTCCCTCGGATTCTACTTTACCTAGGTTTACTTTTATTATCATCTGTGTTCATTAATAGCTCTTCTCCCTATTCCATAAAGTCATTCCCAATGTGTTCTTCAAATACACATAATTTTTTGTCAATATTTTTTTAACTTCTAAAACTCTTGTTTCATTGTATTCATAATTTCCATAATATTGCTTAATAAATTATCATTATTTCTTATTTTATTATTTATTCTTTTTATATTAACATTCAAATAAAATTATGATTTATAATTATTTATAATCAATTATAATTAAAAATGACATTGATTTATTAAGCATTTCAACAAAAAGACAACAAATTCTATCACATGAAATATATTTATTATCGTTAAAAAGACAGATAATATTGAAAAGTAAAATTAGTATTAAAAAAAATAGTAAAATAATAAAATGGGATAATAAAATGAAAAAATAGAAGAAAAAAATCCTTAAAAATAATTAAAAAAAAAAGTAACGAAGTCTATTTCAATAATATCTAATCCAAAGATAATAAAAAAAAATTGCTACAAAATGACAGAATTGTTCATTAAGCACGAGAAGTAATTGCGCCCATTATAAATTTATATAATTCGTCAGCTGCATTAGGATTAGATACCTAAAGAAAATGAAATAAAATACGATTAAATATAAGAAATAAAAATATAATAAAAATTATAATAAATTATAATTATAAAATTACAATTACAAACCTTAATTGCAAGATGAACGAGTTTACTACCCTCAAATGCGGATAATTTTACAAATTTCTCCTGCTTTTCAACATGCATTCCAGTAAATAATGCAATATTTAGGATAACTCTTAAAACGTTATCTGCACGCATAACTATAAATTTATTATAATTTTTTTAATATCGAACTCATAATAATGGTCAATAAATAAACAAATTTATATTGAAAGTTTACCTAAACGTGGCACTGTTTCATTATTTTTTGAATAGTTGAGTCTTAGGGTTCCGACTCCTCTTTCTTTCCACTGCCCATCCATCCAATATAATTTCGCTCGAGCTATATGTTGAGCAATTTCATCTTCTTCCCCAGTTAATACTAAATAAATTAATATAAAAAATATTATTTATTTTTTATTATTATTATTACATTATCATTACAATTATTATCAATGTTTCTACCTTCTTGTTTTTGAAGTAAAGTTTGTATCCCCGTTCCAAAAGGAACTTCTTCTTTCGCACCGCTTTCCTTATCATCATCGTTCCCATTCTCTTCTTCATCTTCTTCATTTTGTGAAGTTTGCTTATCGAAAATTGAAAATTTTGGCTTTTGTGAGCTTAATATGTTAGCAAAACTTCCTGTTAATGCATTGTTGGTGTATTTGGTGCCGGATCCAAATACATGTTTGTTTTTAAGTGAGGTAGTAGATCCACTTGTTTTCTGTAGAGATCAAGTAAAGATCATATGTTTAATATTATTTCTTTTTATTTTATTTAATAATATTCGAAATTTAATAATTTAATTTATTTGAGATTTAAAATCGTGAATTATTTACTTTAAGTTTATTATTAGATATATTTAGTGTATCTTGTCTTTGCACGATACTTTCAGTAGTTCTCTCGATTAAAATTTTTTTGTTTGGTGGTGTCGACAAATCGGAAGGAGATAGCGATCTTTCTCTTTTCATGTCTATTAAAGTTGTTAATAAAATATATAATTTATTCGATTTAAAATTTATTTTTATTGATTGTTTTTAAAATTATTAGAGAAATAATATATGGGATGCGAGATAGAAATTATCAAACCTAAATATTGTTAATGTGAATAATAGTGGTAGTGGGGAAAAAAAATGAAAACTGATAAAAATCAAATCCTTTTTATGTTTATTTGATGCCTCTCTTATTTTTTTATTATTATTTTTTTACATCAGATAATTTTTTTTTCATTTCATTTATTATAATTATTCTTTTGTTCTATTTTTGTCAACTAATGTAATCATTTTCATTATTTCACATTATCATTTTCCTTTTTTATTTTCCACGATAATAATACGTAGATCATATTAAATATATCGTATTAGGTAAAATATTAAATTCGGCTTGTAATACATTATGCTATATGTGGCGTGATCTTATCTTATTACAAATGCTTTCACCAATAAATAATATATTATTTTATATTAATAGTTAATTTTGAAAAGTGAAACATATGTATATTTTATAATATTATGATTGACGTAATAACTGTTAATTATGTAATTCATTGACAACAATACAATAATAAAATTATGCTAATGAGCCATATTTGGAAATTTTTTTTTGTGAAATAAATCATGCATATTTTATTGTATTGAAACATAGTTAACCATATTTAGAATTCTGACGTTTCTATATTATTATTTTTCATTGTTAACCAGGAGTTAAGTGCAGTTAAGAATCCCAATTATAATTAAAAAGATTCTGAAAATCGTCATTATTATTACTCTTATTATTACATTATTCTTATTCAAAAAAAATTACTTAATTGAGTTTAAATCTGAAAAACTTGAAAAAAACTGAGAATGTAATTCGAATATGCTATTTTATATTATCAGACATCCTATCTAACATTGTGAAAATCAATACATATTATTAAGTAAATGATACTATAATTTATAAACTATACAAAAATTTTAAGATATAAAAAAACTTTTGAATTTTTTTTTTTTAAAAACTCTTCTCACTTTCTCACTCGCAATAAACGAAGCCATAAAATTATTAGTTTATAAATAACACTTTTATATTTGCTATTCATTTAAATTGTGCTATATCTTTTTCTCTTAACGCCTTTTACAACACAAACGCTTTCACAATGCAAGACCTTACTATTAGTAAAAGAACAACACAAGTTTTAGGCGAGCTATCATCAAACGTTGTCTTTAAGATGTGGAGTTTGAAAAAATTCGGCAGCTGCGGATCTCCAGACCTCCATTTCAAAAAATTTTGTGCTAGGGTATTTTATATATATATATATATGTTTATTGTAAAGTAGTAATTGAATGTAAACTAACACTTTCTTTATAATTCTAATGATATTTAAATTTCCAAACTCCGAACTCGTCTTAATATCATTAAAATATGTACAAAGGTACATCAAAAATGGAAATAACAGCAACATAACCAACGAGTATCAGCTCTTTACAATCGCACTTATGTTAGCTAATAAATGGCACAATGATGAGGCATATTCAAATAAGGTCTGGTCGGAAATATCAGGTATCTCTCGAATCGATATCGATGCCATGGAGATTTCATTTCTGAAATCTTTAGATTTCAAAATGCATATCGCCAAAGAAAAATATGCCTTTTGGCTTACTTGTTTAAAAAAATATAATCTTACTGGCAAACATGAATACCTGTTTGCCAAAAAAGTTAAGAAGGCAACTGCCGCTCCACAAAATTCACCAAAACTGGGTTTCAATTACGATGCAAAGGTCATTCAGCCCCCAGTTGGATTTGAACGAAATATTGTTGTTTTTAATTACGCGAAAGAATACAAACTATTTGAGTAAACTGTTCTCAAGTTTAAGATTTATATTTTGTTGCTCGTTGTTATTAAGATAGAGATTAAATTCGAATTAGATTTTATAGTTAGGATAAAGTTCTCAATTTGTATTTTTCTTTATACCTTAAAAATTTTACATTTTCTTTTGAAAAATTTATATTTCCTTATAAATTAGAAATTCTTTTCTTATCCCTTTTGTAAATAAAAATAATTTTATCTTATTCTCAAGTTTTTTATATCATGTTATATTTTATTTGACAATTATAATTTTTTTGCAGCATGATGGGTTATTAAGAAAAGTGGAAAATAACGATGATGATCGAGAAAAAGGTAAAAAAGAAAGTGATATCAATAGGATCACAGACATCAATTATTAATGTTGTTAGTTGAGATGATTTAACACATCGACTTCTGCGTTGAACTTTCATTTCAAGAGGAAGCCTAGAGTAAGCATTGTTGTACTTTTAATTTTTTCGATTCAAGTCTTCTCTAACGAACATATTATTTATTATTATTATTTTCCTCTTCATTTAATGTGTTATCAATTTTATCGAATTCTTTTTTCCTTCCCAGCTGATCATGATCACTCCGGCCCATTTAAATAATTTATTATAATTATTTCAAAATTCTCCTCATTCTCGATGCCTCCATTTCTTCCCTTCAATTAATCTTGTATCTAACATCTCTAAGTTTTCTAAAAGTTCACTTTTTGATTTATTTCATTACCACCACTACCTATACCACCTCTACCACCTCTACCACCGCTATTTCCTCTTTATAATTAATAAGAAATCAAATCAATTTAAATATTTGAATATTTTTTACTTTTTTCCATAAATTCCCATCCTAATTAGAGTCTAGCCATTGCAAGAGTGTAAGACTTTTTAATTCATTCAATGAAATCAATTTTGTGGGAGCATCATCAAAATAAAATAAATTAATTAAATTTGCCCTTTGGAATATCTTTATGTATTGTTCTTTTCAATGCCGTTCTCAAATGAATTGAAATTAAAGAATTTAATTAATTAAAAATAAAGAAAGAAATAAGTAATAAACTAATAAAAGAATGAATTACTTACTCAATCACCATAATTAAGTAAAAGAGGTAAATCAAGTGAAGGCGGAATTATTTGTTCTGACGCGTCAATGGCTGAAAGATAATTAACGCTAGATCAGTCATGGCTTTTTAAAATAATAAAATGCTAAACCACCCTTTTCTATTTTCTTGGTCTAACGAAATATAGCACGCAGCTGCATAAATAAATAATAATAGTGAATAATTAAATAAGAATGAATAATTACTAATGAATAATAATGAATAAATAAAATATAAACAACAAATAATAATTAAATAATTAAATAAATTTAATTTTTACAAGAAATATAATACGAATAACTAACTAATCATGAAATAATCATGTTGCTCGGACGGAATACGGTTTCGAGCATGAAATTCAAGTATTTGTTCCATTTCCTTTCGAAGATTCATAAATGGACAATGTTGAAATTTTATACATTGCTTTCTTTCACATAATTCTATGAAAATTTGCTTGCGATCTAAATATTAAAAATAATTCTCATTATTATTATTATTATTACTATTACTAATTCTCATTAACTATATATATTTTCGGTGTTGGTCTGAGATTTGTCATCATTGCTTTATTTTCTTCATCAAACATGTCTATTTTAATGCCTTACTAAATCATTGAAAAGTGGTTTGATAAAGATTAATTTAAATGTTAGGATTAGTAGAATGCACAGTATAGATACTAATAGCAATATTATATTAAAAGAAAAATTAAAAATGAAAATTACATGTTCATCCTTAAATAATTCCGACGAAATTTAATTACATAAAAATGCTGTTGACAATTCAAACGGAGAGTTGCAACATGTCTATAGTAACCAATAAATTTACTGGTAAATTATCTTGTATAAAGTGGAAGTATCATCTAATTAGCTATATTAATAATAAATAAAATAATAACTTTAATAAATAAATGAGTAAATTAATAAAATAATAAATAAAGATAAATAAAAATATAACAAATAATTATAAAAATACTCACAGAAACTGCTCCTGCTCGAATAAAGTTTTCAGCTGCTTTATGATATTTGCGTTTCTCACCATGAATTAAAGGAGTATCTAATAAGAATTAAAAATTATAAACAAATAATAATCTACCAAATTTTGAATGACATGATCATTAAATGTGGATTGCTATTGTGTTCACTTCTGAATCTGCTTTAATATCAGTTTTAAATTGAGATGACCTACAGATGAAAGAATCGGAAATTTGGGATTATTTAATTAAGTGGGAACTTCACGGAATCCTACTTTACTCGAGAAATTGGAAGAATGGTCTGACGAAAATTTTATGAACCGCTTATTCGTTATTTTCACGTCCAAGTTCGGATGTTATAGATAAAATTAAGCCATATAAAAAAATTCTTGATAAACAATTATGGAATAATTTGAAACACCACCTTTTGCTTCCGGATCGACCAATAAAATATAAAATCCCTCCACCAAAATTGATGTTAACTCAAGAATTACCAGCAAGAGTAAATGAAATATTTTCAACTATCATTAATGAAGAACATGCAGCAAGGATTTTATCACGGAGTGATAGTCGACAAATAAGTTATTCTTTAACAAATAATCCTTACGAATTGCAATTAATCCTTCGAGGCAATAAAGATGGATTCGCCCCAATAACTTTTTGGATATTTGTGATGGGCACTCTAATACAATTGTGGTCACTAAAGTCAAAAGAACAAACGAAATTATTGGTGGGATACGGAAACCTTATTTTGTTTTTAAGAGGATTTATAAACTTATGAATATGTAAAATGAATTCGAAAGTCAATTTGCTAATGAATTGAAAATGAATTTTTTTATTCTAACCTTGTACAACTTTCGGTTCATTATAAATAGAATAAAAATATAAAGATATTCAAATAAAAAAAGAAGCTCGATTTTATCACAGATTCGATCTCAAATGTTATCTTTTATTCAGCAACATTATCTTATCTTAATATTAACCAAATACTTTCTCGAACTCATGTAAAATCATGTAACTGGCAACAAGTATTAATGGTTTTGTCGCATACTTGATCTTATTTGGGTTCTGTTGGTTGTGCTTTGCGCATTTATGCTAAAAAAAATTATGAAATTATGAATGTAGATAATAATTTAGTTAAAGTATGATATTGCTTTTTTGAATGGGATAGCTGATCCGGACTAGAAGTTCTCTAATGCAATTTAAATGTTTAGAAACATTTTCACCTTTATTTCCAGAAACAATTACAAGAAAAGGGAGAGAAATGTAGGACGAGGGAAATTTTGGTTTTTAGTGTAGCAGGATGAAAAGAAAACAGTTAAAATAAAATACAAAGTTAATAAATAAAAATAATTAATTAATCTTGGGACACCCGCCCCACCATTACGGCTGAGGAAGAAGCTCCCTCCCTCGCTTACTTCTGTGCGGTTCCACCCAAACAACAAATAAATCAAAATAAAATAATTAATTAATCTTGGGACACCCGCCCCACCATTACGGCTGAGGAAGAAGCTCCCTCCCTCGCTTACTTCTGTGCGGTTCCACCCAAACAACAAATAAATCAAAATAAAATAATTGAATGAAATAAAATAAAATAATGAAATGAAATAAAATAAAATAAAATAAAAAATAAAATAAAATAAAATAAAAATAAAATAAAATAAAATAAATAAAAATAAAATAGAATAAAATAATAGTTAGTAAATTTCGAGTTAATAAGAATCAATAAAACGATAGAAAAAATAAAATAAAAAAAAAAAGGCGCCAAATCTGGTTCTTCTTTTAGGTCTTGATCAACAGCGGCGGACAATATCGATACTAGATATTCTGCTTGAAAAAAAGAAATAAGAGTGTTATTAATATATATATTCATTGTTTTTTAAAAAGAAAGCAATAAATGATATAAAATAAAATAAAATAAATAAAAATAAAATAGAATAAAATAATAGTTAGTAAATTTCGAGTTAATAAGAATCAATAAAACGATAGAAAAAATAAAATAAAAAAAAAAAGGCGCCAAATCTGGTTCTTCTTTTAGGTCTTGATCAACAGCGGCGGACAATATCGATACTAGATATTCTGCTTGAAAAAAAGAAATAAGAGTGTTATTAATATATATATTCATTGTTTTTTAAAAAGAAAGCAATAAATGATATAAAATAAAAATATAAAAAATATAAGTCCGGCGGAATCACTAAAAAATTTGAAACAAAAATATTGAATAAAACATTTGATGTTCATAACTAGCAAACAAATCGTAAAAATAAGGTATACTCTAATGTTTATATTTTTGTTTTGACCACAAATCCCATCGGAATAGTTCCAACTTCCTCGCTTCGGTATAGTTGGTGTCGAGTTCCCAATCAGTATTGACAACATCAATATTTTTGTCGTCAACTTCCGGAGCATGAATGTTACTAAATAATTATGAGAATTATTTTAATTATTTAATTATTAACATTTTAATCACCATCGTTAATCAAAAAAAAATTCTTACATGACCCCATCATCTCCGACATCAACAACCTCCTCCTTTTGGCCCAAAGCATATCGTTCATATTCATTATTATAGTAAGGCTTTTTTTCTGCGCCTGCATTGAAAAGCGCAATTCCAAGTCTAAGTTTAACCTTTAATAAAATAATTTATTAAAATAATTTAATAAAATATTTCTTTTTTTTTTTGAGGAAAAAAACAATTTGGAAAATTAAACTTACGTTGTTGTTGGTCAAGGCAGATCGCTGACCTGTATTTACATAAGCCTTACTAATTTTACCCCTAACCTCACGGACTTTATTTTCGCTAATAAAAATAGAAAATAATAAAAATATCGGTTGATTATTAAGAAATGTAATTAATGAAATGAAATTAATAAAATTTAATATTGATCGATTGTTAATAAATATAATTAATAAAATTTAACATAAATAATAAAATCCATCAAATGTCATTAATATTAAATAACCTTACGTATTATTTAAAGGGGAGGAAATATAAGGGGAATATCTTCTCGATACCCTTCTGTCTATAATAAAAAATAATTTGAAGATTTAATTAATTTACAATTAAATAGATACTATTACAAAGTATTACGTCGATAATTTTACAAAGAATTTACCTGTTTGATGATCGAGATTTCTGTTTTATTCAATTTTCTTCTGTCTCGTTGTACGTATTCCACGGATATATAGGCGGCACGGCGGGCTTTTTCGGTGTATTCAGCTGCTTTGGCTTTGGCAATCGCAGCTTCATTTTCGTCCTTGGGAACGAAAGGGTCAAGAGGAGTGCTGAAAGGGAACTTATCACTATTAAAGTAAATAAAAATAAATAAATGAATAAAAATATGCTCATTTTAGATAAAAATGATGTAAAAGAACTTTCTTTTTAATAAAAACAACAACATAGTTTTCACAAAGAAAACGTTTGTTTATTAAATGTATTTTTATTGTCACGTGTTTATTTTCTTTATAGTTATATTTTTTCGCGAGTTTTGCTAAACTTCTTAGTATTTTTTTTGCATATTTCTTATCCCCTTTAACTGACTTCTATTTGTATGTACTTCTTCTTTCTAAAGAAAATATTTTATCCCACTCGAATCTTTCGCCATTCATAATACTTACTCCAAAATTTTGGCTATCAAATCAACATAATACCACTCTTGGGAAGATTTTTCATTAGTTCTAGCCATCTTGATAATAGTTTCAACGGTTTCAGAGATTTCAAAGATGGTTTGGACGTCGTTGGTTATTTCTTCGCGTGGTAAGAGATAGCCAAAATCAAAATCAGTAAAGAGGAAAACAAAAGGAAAATAACAAACGTATTTATATTTTGATCATGTGATTCCTGATGAGCCAATAGTGACTGAGTTTATGATCAACAAAGTATTGATCGGCTTATCAGATGACGCATAGTCAAACTTTGCACGTGAACAACTTGACGTGTGATTTACATAATTTAAATTTCAAAATTACAAAAGCAAAAAAAANGAGTTTTGCTAAACTTCTTAGTATTTTTTTTGCATATTTCTTATCCCCTTTAACTGACTTCTATTTGTATGTACTTCTTCTTTCTAAAGAAAATATTTTATCCCACTCGAATCTTTCGCCATTCATAATACTTACTCCAAAATTTTGGCTATCAAATCAACATAATACCACTCTTGGGAAGATTTTTCATTAGTTCTAGCCATCTTGATAATAGTTTCAACGGTTTCAGAGATTTCAAAGATGGTTTGGACGTCGTTGGTTATTTCTTCGCGTGGTAAGAGATAGCCAAAATCAAAATCAGTAAAGAGGAAAACAAAAGGAAAATAACAAACGTATTTATATTTTGATCATGTGATTCCTGATGAGCCAATAGTGACTGAGTTTATGATCAACAAAGTATTGATCGGCTTATCAGATGACGCATAGTCAAACTTTGCACGTGAACAACTTGACGTGTGATTTACATAATTTAAATTTCAAAATTACAAAAGCAAAAAAAAATAACATATCAATTTATTGTTACATAAAATTGTCTTCATTTCGAAATCAAAAGTCAACACTTCGTTTGAATGGTAAAATTTATATTATATTGGTTGATAATTGTATTGTTTTAATAATTGTTCTACTAATCAAAATAAATAAAAAAGAAATATAATTCTAAAATCGAAGGAAAAAACTTTCATAATTAAAAAAATAAATTAGAATGAACAAATTAGAATAAAATATAATAATAATAGATTAATTGTCACAAAGGGTTAAATTGTTAACGCTTCTTTCAAGGGATAGAATTTATAATGAGAAAGAAAAAAAGAAAAGATTTTTATAATAAAGAACTATATATGTAATTCAAAAATATTATCATCATTAAGTATTACGAATATCATGATAGTTTTAAATATCACCAGCTTAAATTTTCATCTAGTGACAACCGGTGTCAACTAGGGTTAACTTTTTTTTGAGAATAGTTATACCATTTTTCAATTTCATTTATTATACATTATAATCCTCTCCTCGGGATTTCTCTAAAACAAGCATGACTTCATGATTAAATGTTACTATTAACTAGGTATTCAGAGTCTGATGAAAGTTCGAAGCAAATTTTTATTACCTATAGCTTTTTTAAAAATAATTTTTAAGTCATGAGAAGACCAGTTAAGTCTGTTACTATAATAATAATGTGAGATCAGGATTTTGGAAAATTTTATTGGTTTAAATAATATGTTGCATAACCTGATCATAGAATTTTATTGGATATTTCTAACAGAAGTTGATGTAGAAGTAAAAACGTCCTACTCTATGTTTCGGACAATAACTAAATTTTATATTTTTGCCATTTTACTAACAATTTAGATTATTAGAATCATTCTATCTGTGTATATTAAGTTACTAATTATTTTTAATATATATTTCTATTTATTATAACTAATTGTTTCTTTTTACTAACGATTGCTACTCAAATTCTACGAACTAAATTCATTATTAATCATTTCATTTCCAATGGTTAATAAGAAGTTTCAATCAATAGATAATTTGAATTGATTAATTATTCCAAAACAAAAAATTAAAGAATTATTTGATTACATAAAATATAGTTTCATTAATAAATTCTGTCTATTAATTAAAATAAAAGTTTATTAATTAATTATTTGGATGTAGTGATAACAAAAAATAATCCTATCGATATCTTAATTAATATGTCGTAATATTTACGTAATATTACACCTTATTAATTTTTCTGAAGTATAAGGATTAATAATAATCATCCCTATAAATTGCTTAATTCGATAGAATAAGCTTTAAAGTCAATTGAATAGAATTTTATAATACCCGCTCATTAAATACCTAATTATATAATTATAACTACATTAATATCTAAAATGAAATTCCATGACTAATTGAAGCAGCTATTCAATTATCTGTTCATTGTTTCATTGTTAATATGAAAATGAAGAATTATCCAATTGGTAACCAATGATAAATGTACTCTATTCAATCCAAGAATTACTCTAATGCGAAAACTATTGTGGAATCATTTAATTAGTTTTTTCATTAGATCATTTTTCATTATTTTGATTATTACATTTATAAACAATACGAAATATTAAGACTTTTTGGTTATAATCGATCTAATAAACGAAATTACTAACTAAACAATTTATATTTATGATATTATCTTTTACAATAAAAATTACTTTTATTATTATCAGCTAATGATTCTAAAAACCAGAATTATTAATTTTTATATAAACTTTATTTATAAACATCATAGAACTATTTTGGTTTGGATCTATAATTGTAAAGTGAATTAGTTTTGAACAATATTTTATTTTTTATTGAAAAAAATAATTGAATAAGAAAAGAAAAAAAAATAATTGTTAAAATACATATTGCTTCGAGACATGATTGTAATTTTTATTAAATGTAAAAATTCCGAAATTGAATTTTAATACCAATAATGAATAAAATAAATTATTTTTTCACCACAAGATATCCATCTTTTAATATTGCAATTTCAATTTGAGACAGAAGTCATATTTTTAAGATTAGCCTTAGTTCTATCGAAAACTTTTGAATTGATGTGATTGTAGAGTTTGTGAAGCTTGAATGAACCCTATTATTAGTTCCATAACCAGCTGAACAAATAATTTTAATTCTTTTTTGTCTTCTCGGTTTCTCAAAAGTGCATATATTAGCTACAATGAAAAGATGCAATATGAGAAGGTTTAAATAAGCATAAATTTACCATTAGTGTCCTCGCGAGATGAAGTAGAATGTTTTTTGAAGGTTTTATTTGATTATTACCACGCACGAATATATTAAAAAATGATCAATCTTGGATTGAGTAGCATAATTTTACATAATTAAATTGAGTGAACACACGATTACCTTTATTTCGGATGAATTTTGTTTTTCATTTTGGAAAATTTATTTTGTGCTGATGATGCCATTTCTTATCTTATGCAGTATCGTCTGTAGGTAAAATGAAAAAATTCTGTGAGACACGAAATGATTTTTAATGATTTTCTCAATGATTTGATGTCATTTAAACTTAAAATGATTTTGAATATTAAATTTTAATTTATTAACATTAACAAGCTCTTTTATTAGTAATTTTCATTTTAAATAAAAATAATCAATAATTGATTTCTTTAATATTATAGATTTAATTCTTACATTATATTTTTTTTAACTACGTTATGTTCCAAAATTAAATAATTAATTAACTATTGTTAATTCGTTAAATTATATAGATTATTCGATTTAGCATCATTACGCATATTATTTTTCTACTATAACTTTGAATTTTTTAAATTTTTTTATTTTTTTCAGTTTACAACCTCGTACTTATTATTTTTTAAACCACAAATCGTCTATACTGCAAAATTTTTTGGAATTCCCTAATTTTTAATTTTTTAAATAAAAAATTTCTTGACACATTCAACATATAATTATCCAATTGATCAATAGTTAAAAAAAATTACAACGATAATATAATTATCATAAATATGAATTTGATTTTATATTGTTATTATTATTTTGTTGAAATATTTTTGAGTAATCCTAATTAAATTGATCTTTATATATTTCAAAATCTTTGTTACACATTACAAAAGAAATAATACTTTATATTTATTTTTAAACATTTATTTATTTATTTATTTATTTAGTTAAGTTTGTGCAATTAAAATATTAAAATTAAAATATAAAAGAAATTTTGACACCCATTTTGTATCAAAGTTTTTTCCTCTTTTTGGCATCAACAACAACATTATCTTCGTCAATATAATCTAATTAATAAAATAAATTAGTACTAATCTCAAATTTAGTAAAAAATATATAAAGGAAAAGATGGTTACCTCTATCTCTCTTCTTTTTGATATTACAATTATTAGTATTATTATCTTCATTATTAATTTCATTTTTATCTTCATTATTACTTTTGTCATTATCTTTTAATAAAAAAAATAAAATTAATTTCAATATAAAATATTTTAAAAGAATATCTTTCTCTCTGATATAATATAAAGATACTTACTTCTAACCCTCTTATTATTATTAGTATTATTGATAGCAATCGTAGCATCATTTTATTTTTGTCTAATAAATATAAATAAAATAAAATTAGTAATGATCTCAAAATTTTTGTATAATAAAAAATGCTTACCTCTAGCCCCTTTGTCATTTTTATTGTCTTTGTTAATATTATTAATTTGTTTTAAAGGTTTAGAAATATTTAACCTTTCTTCACACATTCTTCTAATCCCTTGTCGATATTTGGACAATTCAGCAGAACTTCTCTGTTTTTGTTGTTGTAGTTTTTGCAACTACAAATGAATTGAAATAAGTGAGTAATAAAGAAAGTCAAATATTTAAGCTCGAAAAATAATGTTTTAATACCTTCTGTTGCCTATTTTGAATTTTGAACTGATGATAGTGTTTTGGCAACTTAAGTTGTTCCCTTACTAAAGAAGGTTGGCAATACTCTTGAATATGAGCTCTACCAAATTTCTGCAAATAGTATTGGAGTTGTTGTTGCTTTTGTTGCTGCTGTTGTGGTTGCTGTTTCTGTTGATGTTGTTGCAATTGTAGTTGTTGTTGTTGAAAATGTTGTTGTTGTGGCTGCTGATTGGGTTGCAACCTCATTTTACACATTTTTCTAATCCCTTGTTTGAGTAATAATACTTAAAATAGTTTTTTTTTGTTTGTTTTATTTGAATATAAAATTTGTTTTGAAATTTGAGAATTTAGCTAACTATTTTATGCAAATTATAATTTTTATTCATGCAAGTCAAGAGTGAAATTTGAAATCACCTCATAGTAAAGTCAAGAAAAATTTAAAGATAGGTCACATTGCAAGTTTTGTGATTTTAAGACTTATGACTTTGTGTACCTATTCGGAAATTTATTTAACCTGAGCAATTTAATTATCGTTACGTTATGATATTGAAATGGCAATTCCGGGCGTATAATATTGAAACATGTGATCGTTATTGTCCGGAGTGTAGTGTGGGACATTGATACTAAAGTTGCATTTTTGATGCAGAAATAGGTAAAATATCAAAAACGTAATTATGCAAGGGATGTCTTTCCGATTTTAGATAACGATCACATGTCTCAATATTCTGAAACGTTAAGTCCGGAGCGTATAATATTGTGACATATGATCGTTATCTAAAATCGGACAGACATTCCTTGCATAATTACGTTTTTGATATTTTACCTATTGCTGTATAAAAAATGTAACTTTGGTATAAAATTATTCGTCTATTAAATGTCCTACGCTACGCTCTGGACAATTATACGCTCAAGACTTGCAATGGTTTACCATTTCCTAGTCTAACAACATTAATATTTGATAGATAGATAAAAATATCTACTATTGTACTATTGTTGATAAATAGCAATCGATTACATCATAAATGACAATCCACGTGAAATTTTTAATGACAATTATATAGATCAATAATTGGTCGAAACTTTTTTTCACTTCTTTTTCTCACACAACACGAAATTAAAGAAAAATGAATTTTATTTTCTTCCTCTTGGACGTAACTATGTCTTTTTATTTTTTTTTTATTTATATATGGATGTTTTTCCGACATTAACAACAACAATAATAAAGGTATTATATATTGCACATTTGCTTTTGCGTTTGTTTTTACTAATGTTACCGTAATGTTTTCTTATACGAACCATCATATTTTCTTGTAGATATTCAACTATTTTTTATTTTCAGTTAACTTTAGCTATCTTTTCACTATATTTTTTCTCATCTAACTACTTTGTCACACGATTTCTTACGAACTTTTATTAATTAGAACTACCTTTATATTAATGTTTTCTTGTCAAACTGTTATTAAAGATATTTTATTAATTATCAGCTCTAATCGATTTTTCGTTTGTATCTAGATATCTTGACACATAATATCAAACAACTGATAAGTTGAAATCAATGGATCTAGTAAGATTTATTTATGTTTTCTTCCTTTATACTTTTACATTCAAAAATTATAATTTACGTCAATCTGGAAGAAATTTAATACTTTGAGTGAAGATTTCAGGGCATAAAATATGCTTAATTGAATAATTATATTATTGATACACTTTTGGGTTGTGTTTTTTATTTCAATTTTTGTTATATATAATCTTTTGCAAATACAATCATTTGTTCTGATAGTTTGTTAATCGTTTTTGTGGTTCTATTTTATAGATTACAGAATGCACAATGATGTAATATCTTTGTTTTCAAAATGACAAAAGGATATTTATATGTGTATCACAGATCTGTTGAGTTGAGATCAATTAAAAATGGAGGCATAAACTTCGTCAGATTACTTCGATACCTTCACATCAAGTACATGTGAAAGTACATGTGGAAGTACATGTAGAAGTACATGTGGAAGTACATGTGGCAATAATATATTTCATATTGTTTTTTTAATATTGTTTTACATTTATTTTCTGGGTAACATCTAACATGAAATTTAAATTTGCAATGTTTAGGAAGTGAAAACTGGTAAATAAATTCGCTTTTAGGTCAATTAATGCAATAATGAATTAGATAATCCTAATTACTTCAATGAATATTTTTTAAGTTTAATAGTTAATCGAAAGACTGAAAATTAAAGATTGGATGTTGCGAAATATTTAGACCTGAAATCATAAGATTTGGATAAATAATCGAAGAATTGGAGCCTATGGATTCAGATAAGCAAGTAAATTTCATTTTGATTATTTGAGTTTTCCAATTAAATTTTTGTGACTCAAATTTGATTTCATTGTTTAAAAAAATAAATAGATAAGACAGGGACAGGGACAGGGACAATCAAAATAGTTGGAGGCTGCAAAACAATCGAAGAGCTGAAATCAATGGATTTAGAGAAGCAAATTTATTTTTTGATTTTCTATATTTTATATTGTTTCCTAATATTTTATTTCTGTAACAATTTACTATTTTTCTAACGAGACCTATTTATAATTCCGCTAAGATTTTATTATTTTATTATTTTATTATTTTTTGGTTTGTTTTCATTTCACAACATTTTGAAAAAACAATCAATACTAACTACTTTTTTTTTAATTATTTTTTTAATAGGGTTAAGATTTTCTTTAATTTTCATGATTTTTATAATTGCTCATAGCCCAATTATAACACTTTGCACATCAAAATAAAAATTTTTTGAAAATATTATTTTTGTAAATATGTATCTAATAATCTTTATTACATCATTATTCTTCCTACCCAAAACGGATCGAAAAAACACTCAACAACATTATTCTAGAACGCTGAATAACACTGGAACGCTGGATAATTGGAATACTGGACAACATTGGAAATACTGGATAATACTGGATAACACTCGGAATACTGGACTATACATGTTCCCAAAATTGATTTTAGATTTTTGAGGTATTTCGACTTTTTGAGATTTATGCAGAATCTATTCTATATATGGAAGTAAAAAAAGTACCCAGTTATGTGTATCTTCAATCAAAGAATAAATCTGGGTGGTTAAAAAATTTCGGGTTTTAAGTAAAATAATTTCGTCTTCTATGAAAAACTATTTCGACTTTTTTCTCCAAAATTGCAATTTCGGGGTCCCAAAATAATTTTGCGTGCAAGTATATACTGGACAACACTGGTATACTAGACAATACTGGAACACTAAAGCTAGAATACTGGACAAAACTGGGAACACTGGAAACGCCAGAAAACACTGGAGTACTGGACAATCTGGAACACTGAAATATTGGGAATACTAGACAATATGGAACAATGGACAACATGGAATGCTGGAATACATGGATCATAAAAAACATTGGAACACTGGACAACAATAGATGACGTTGGAACAATGGAAAACACTGGAAAGCTGAGATACATGGATAATATTGAAANCCCTACGAAACAATAGCCACCGTGACTATACATGTTCCCAAAATTGATTTTGGATTTTTGAGGTATTTCGACTTTTTGAGATTTATGCAGAATCTATTCTATATATGGAAGTAAAAAAAGTACCCAGTTATGTGTATCTTCAATCAAAGAATAAATCTGGGTGGTTAAAAAATTTCGGGTTTTA
Source organism: Diversispora epigaea (assembly GCA_003547095.1). Classification (NCBI taxonomy): domain Eukaryota; kingdom Fungi; phylum Glomeromycota; class Glomeromycetes; order Diversisporales; family Diversisporaceae; genus Diversispora; species Diversispora epigaea. The sequence goes on along the minus strand of PQFF01000056.1, from coordinate 248,860 downwards.
AGTAAAATAATTTCGTCTTCTATGAAAAACTATTTCGACTTTTTTCTCCAAAATTGCAATTTCGGGGTCCCAAAATAATTTTGCGTGCAAGTATATACTGGACAACACTGGTATACTAGACAATACTGGAACACTAAAGCTAGAATACTGGACAAAACTGGGAACACTGGAAACGCCAGAAAACACTGGAGTACTGGACAATCTGGAACACTGAAATATTGGGAATACTAGACAATATGGAACAATGGACAACATGGAATGCTGGAATACATGGATCATAAAAAACATTGGAACACTGGACAACAATAGATGACGTTGGAACAATGGAAAACACTGGAAAGCTGAGATACATGGATAATATTGAAAAATACTGGAATACTGAGAATACTAGACAATCTGGAACAATGGACAACAAAAGGAAGCTGGAATATGTGGATAATACTGGAAAACCGGACGACACTAGAAATACTGGACAACAATAGATAACGTTTGAAAATACTAGAATATTGTGAATACTGGACAATCAGGAACACTGAACAACACTGGAATACGTGGATAATACTGAGACATTGGAAACTGGACAACATTATTGGGAACACTAGACAGCAATAGATAACATTAGAACGCTGGAAAGTACTGGAATACTGGGAATATTGGACAATCTGGAACACTGGACAACAATAGATAACACTGGAACGCTGGAAAATACTGGAATACTGGGATTCTGGAACGCTGGCAAATACTAGAATACTGGAATATTGGAAATACTGGGCGATCTGGAACAATGTGCAACACTGAAATGCTGAAATACATGGATAATACTGGAACATTGGAACACTAGACAACACTGGGAACACTGGACAACAATAGATAACACTGGAACGCTGGAAAATACTGGAATACTGGGAATACTGACAATCTGGAACACTTGACAACACTGGAAAGCTGGAATACGTGAACGTTGGAACACCAGACAATACTAGGAACACTGGACAACAATAGATAATGCTGGAATACTGGAAATATTGGACAATCTGGAACAATGGACAACAAAAGAAAGAAGAATATGTGGATAGTACTGGAGCCGGACAACACTGGACAACAATAGAAACACCAGAACGCTGGAAAATACTGAAATATTGTGAAAACTGGACAATCTAGAACTTTTGACAACACTGGAACATTGGATAACCTGGAGTACACTGGAACACTGGATAACGCTGGAACACTGGAATGCGGTATACTGTGCAACATTGAAACCACTCTGAAATACTGGGACTGAATAATTATAAAGAAAGAAATATGAATTTATACGTTGGATAAATACTGATACTGTTAATCCACTCCGAAAGTGAACACACCCAACAATTTATTCGAAAAATACATTTTAGCAATAATCATTTTTAACTATCATTTCTTATAATAATTCATTATCACCACTTTCCTTTGCTTCATTTAACCAGAAGATAGCCATTCCATTGCAATATATTTCTTAGTTCCAAATCCCTTATAATGGAATTTTCCAAGCATGTGTAAATTATTTTCTGTAGCTTACAAGCCATTCAAATGCTTTCTTATAATCCCATCAATTTCTAAATTATGCTGAGCCGTATTAAGTTCTTTTTCAGCAGCCTTCAGATACCATTTAAATGCTTCCTTTCATCTTTACCCATTCCTATAATCAATGCAATAATAATACCCGACATTGCACATTGCAGATTTCATATACCATTGAAACCCTTTAGCTTCATCTTTTGTTATTACTGTTCCGTATACCAACATTAAATAGTGCAAGATATCCTTTTTCTGCAGATTTTAAATATAATTCAAATGTTTTCTCTTCATTATCATAACAATATGCAACAGTCCCAATGCCCGACTGGTAAAAATTCCTATGTGGCTAGTGGACCAGTATTAAGAAAGATACCTAATTATTTTATGAAGATTTTCAACTGGATTCTTTTTGTGTTCTCTAATATAATTTTTGATCATAATTGGTCTAATCGCTTGATACTGTTTAGTGAACAAATCAATGGGAAGTTAAATCCTTAATAAACGTATCAACATCAGTCGTGATATCGAAAAAAGGAAAATCATATTTAATTTAAATTTTTTTTTCTTTATAAAAAGTAAAAATATTGTATTTAATAAATGTTTTGAAGATTTAAATACTATACTTTAATAAACATTAAAAAATGCAACTTACTCATTTATATTCTCCACTTTAACATCTATTACATTATAAGTTTCAACGCTTGGAGTGATAATGATTTCTGAATGATTTTTAGCAAGTTTCCCAGCAATCTATCAAAAAACAAAACACTGAATTAATAATTTATTATGTAAGCAATATAAATAATTTTGATAAACTATTTAAATTGAAACAGAATAAATTTCCTTGGTGTTCCGGGTATAGCCGTTTCTCTTTTGCCCTTTGCAATATTGTTTAACAAATTAACATTCGACAAGGACCATTTCAAAAGGAGAATTACCATTAGAAATCACCCAAAGAATAATTTCTATACCAAAAATATCAGAACTCTTATTATTGTCAATCGTGCTAAGTTCCAAATTTTGAATGTCCAAGTGTTGTAATGGATCAAGAGTATCTGTAAGGAAACTTAAAGAATCGGAAATAATTTTTGTTTATCCTAAACATTTAATTTAATGATCCGATTATGAACAAGAACATTTTCAGAGTTCTAATTAGATAATTATAAAAAAAAATATAATTAAAAATAATTCATTTGAGAAATTTCTTTTTAAAATAAGAAATATTTACCTTCTATGAACGAATATGAATACATCAAAATATTTGCAATTTGTTTTGAGAAATTTTATTTTGCTATAACCTTCGAAATTTATTTACTTCAAATTTAATTGCTTAGATACTAGATCTACTTCTACTACTTCTACTTCTACTTCATCTACTAGTTCTACTCAAGGAATTTGAATAAAAATGTAAGGAATTCTTGGACAGGAAATTATTCAAGTAATAATAGTTATTAATATTTTTATTTATTTATTTATTCATTTATACTATTTTTATCTCGATCTTTATTTTACCGAGAAGTGGATTATATTTTTATTAAGGTATAACTGATATTACAAATCATAAATATCAAAATTATTTTGAGAAAGAAATTTATTCTATACTGGCTGAGATATGATTATGATCGTTATCTTTAATTCTTATAATGAGTTACGTGATAGAGTTATTGAAATTATTATTACTATTTATAATAAAAGATCTTGATTATGATGGATAACATTTCTCAATTTAACTTATTTATGTTGTCACCAATATTTTTTTGCTGTTCGTATAATTTTATTCTCATTTATTGCTTGATGATTTATTAAAACTTTATTTTTTTGTTTTATTTTTTTTATTTATAAAATATTTGTTTGTGCGTATAATCGATGAATATTGTCATTTTTGTATNTACTTCAAATTTAATTGCTTAGATACTAGATCTACTTCTACTACTTCTACTTCTACTTCATCTACTAGTTCTACTCAAGGAATTTGAATAAAAATGTAAGGAATTCTTGGACAGGAAATTATTCAAGTAATAATAGTTATTAATATTTTTATTTATTTATTTATTCATTTATACTATTTTTATCTCGATCTTTATTTTACCGAGAAGTGGATTATATTTTTATTAAGGTATAACTGATATTACAAATCATAAATATCAAAATTATTTTGAGAAAGAAATTTATTCTATACTGGCTGAGATATGATTATGATCGTTATCTTTAATTCTTATAATGAGTTACGTGATAGAGTTATTGAAATTATTATTACTATTTATAATAAAAGATCTTGATTATGATGGATAACATTTCTCAATTTAACTTATTTATGTTGTCACCAATATTTTTTTGCTGTTCGTATAATTTTATTCTCATTTATTGCTTGATGATTTATTAAAACTTTATTTTTTTGTTTTATTTTTTTTATTTATAAAATATTTGTTTGTGCGTATAATCGATGAATATTGTCATTTTTGTATTCAAGAAAATCGTTAAACATTACATAATAATGATAATGAAGTACTACAGATATTAAAAAGATAAACATGCATCAATTCGGGAATATTTAATCATAAACAAGATTTTTTTACTTCCTTCTCTTTCTCGTTTCTTTTAATAATAACAATAATAATAATGAATGATTTAAATTTTATACTATGAATGAATGAATTATCTAATTTATTAAATATTCTGTACAATTTCACTATACTTGAATTTTAGATGATTATAATTTTAATTTACTTAGTCGAAATATCAATACAATAATACATATTGCTTTGATGTTATAATCCTCGTAATAACCTTTTTTTTTCATTATTAATTAATTAATTACGAGAGGTATTTTGATTTTTATTATATCATTACTTTATTATATTTATTTTGCATTATTTATAGATAAAAATAAATCCGGGAGGATTATTTAGACAGTTTATTTTGTTAATAAATTAACGAAGCAAAGGTATTAAAATTAAACTTTAATTCTGATTCAACTAGTATTGGATTATGAACAATGCTTTCATTTTTTTCAGAATAATTCTCTAAGGTATTTATTATATTTGTTCACAATATTTTTTATTTAATAAATTTTTAAGAATATTAATAATCTATTTTTGCATTCATCTATCAACCTTGGATTGAATTTTCATTGATAAATAAAAGAAATATGATTTGTTGCTGTAGATTACTGTGGACATTAGCTTTCTAAATTTGAAAAATCAAGAGCATTGTTAAAAACTGCCAAACAGTTGGATTGACATGACAGATGCTGCGAGATTATTTGTATTAAAAATTATGATATTGACAGGAATTGGACTTTAAACAACTAGGTATTGAGTTTCGTTTTTTACAGATAATTAAATTCCTTTAAACAGAAAAACAGATAAATCCATTTTAGAAGAATTAAGTTCTAATTCGGATGTTGTCTCAGGTGCTGAGCTTGATACAACTGGAAAGATATATAAGAAAACTCGAGAGTACCCCTCCAAAATTGCGAATCCTGAAACAGAAGAAGTTATCAAGACCTCAAATAAAGTAATTATTGAAAAACCAACAAAGGAGGTTACTAATGAATGCAAAGGTGAGTCATAGAAGTCATCAAATCAACCACTACACCTGAGATCATCAAAAAAATTGTTTCTGTTCAAAAGGAAGATGGCCAAATTGAATCGAGTGAAACTATATGCAAAGAATTAGACATCTCCTCAGCTAAAACTCTAGTAATCACAGTCATAACATATGCCAAAAATGAAAAACTTAAGAAACCCGAATCAGCAGATAGTGGTCTACTGTCATTAATCTCAGCTATCTCAAAAATGCAGCCTCACAAATAGAGAGATAAATACAATAAGGCTTGAGAATATCTCTCTATCCAAATTAGTGATTCCGAGACAGAAAAAGAATTTAGAAATCTATAATTGATAAAGTAACACATAAAGTTATTGAAGAACACAAATAGGAAGTAATTGATATCAAAAAGGAAAAAGAATCACCCTCTATATTGATTAAGGTTGGTAAGGAATCCGTCGAGTTGTTGGCACTGCTGTTCTAACTGTCACAGTTTATATTTATGAAGAAAGGAACAAAGAACAAGAATGCACATGAAGAAAAAAAGAAATGGGAACAAAAAGAACATTAAAAAGAAAAGAAAATTGAACATGAGGAAATGAAAACTAAAGTGGAAAGCACACGAAACATTTTGAGTGGTCTTGGCTAGTTTATGTATATAAATCAACTACTGATACTACTGTGGCGAAGCAAATTGGTAATCAGGTGAAATGTCATGGGGATGATATTTTTGTGACACTAGATGAACTTTCAGATGATTGTCATCTTTGTACGAGAATGAAGGATGAAGAATGCTGTACGAGGATAAAGGATACCATACGAGGATGAAGGATATTGTATGAGGATGAAGAATGATGCACAAAGGATGAAATATAAAGTACAAAGATGAAGTGTAAACAAAAGAGAAAGTATAAATATGACTGTTGTCGGGAGTAAGTTTTAGTAGTTAGTTAATAACAGATCATAGTCAGTTAGAATAATCAATAACTAATTAATAATTAGAAATAATTCAGAATAATTTGAAATACTTTAATAAATATTAAATAGAAAAGTAAACTTCCTTCAGGAACAGGAAAGATACGTCACACTGTAATATTTTTGTTGTTGAATGATATTTTACTTTTAAAACTTTATATTTTATATTTTAATAAACTTATATTTTGTGTCGTAATATTATGAAATATTATTAAATATTGTTTGATACTACGTTACTACTTTTACTCCACCTTACTCACTGTGCCTTCATAATTAATTTGATTATTATTTGATTATTATTATTATTTATTATATATTTATTATTTGTTTCGAGATAGGCAAGTTTAGATTGATTGATTGCTTGACCTACTAGCAGATAGAGTGTATTATTATTTGTTTATGTGATGCAAACTGTGAGACTGATTTGAGAAATTGTTCGAAATACTCTGCACTCCTGTGACACTACTAAGGATCTCAGACAACTTAACAAAGCTCATACCTTTGATACTAATCACCAGAAAAAGCAACATTAATTGTAGTCTGATCAAATCCATGCCTGAAAAAATTAAATCTATTATCACGACTCAAAAAGATGATTAATATTATCAAGAAATTAGATATCTCCACGGTTTCTACAACAGAAGTTATAGCAACAGTACAAAAATGTATCACCAATGAAAATTAAAGAAACCAGAATCATCACGTGTTGATCAACAGTCCTGACTCTTTCTTATCATGGGGAAATTTAACCTGTGCATAAGGTAACAGATTTTTATCCTATGCCAACAGGGGGTTAGGGTTTGGGTTATCAGGGGTAGTATATTTATCACCACGTGTCACACCTTTTGAATATCAAATTTTATTAAATATCTCAGGGACTTAGAATTTTTTTGCATGCGGAAACCATATTTGTCACCCAAAATTTGTCACCTAACATTTGTCACATGAAACTTACACATGAAATTAATTGGATCACCTGCAAAGTTATGAACCAATGAAATTCGAAAGGTAAAAGTGCACAGTATAAAAACCTGTACAGGGTGCACAGGATAAAAACCTGTACAGGGTGCACAGGTTAAGGATCCTCCTTATCATTACCCAGTATCACTTGAAATTTTTTCACAAAAACATGATATTTTGCAGGGGTTTGTATATTTATTACCATGCAATTTTTATTGGGGACTTTATGGAAATCATATTTGTTATCCAATATTTATTACCCTGCGAAAATAACATGTAAAATATTTTTGATCACAGTGTTTTTCACAAGTAGTGTTTGAAATTCAATGTGTGAAGTGTACGCTTACACAAAATTTGAAAATTGCACATAAAAAAACTTCTGTACAAATTTTTCACATATTGAATTTTTAAATTAAGAAATTTCCGTACATAATTTAAAATTTGAATTTTAAATACTGTTCACAATATACATGTCGTCAAAACTAATTTGGCCTTGACTCAACTCTTAAAATTTCAATTTTTAATTGCGTCTGACTCAACTAATTGCGTCAACCACTAGTAAAAACCAAAATTTGTCTTGACTCAACTCCAATTTTTCTCAATTTTAATTGCGTCTGACTCAATTCAATAGTTTTGATGACATGTATAGTTCACAAGCCTTTGAATAGATGATAATATCATTTATATAAATGAATATACTTCCAGATGACCTTATGGAAGACTCTATCCATTACTTACTGAAACATTGCAGGGGTGTTTACAAGTCCAAAAGGCATTACAAAGAATTTGTATATCTCAAATAGGGTAATGAAAATAGTTTTTGTGTGATCTTTTGGCACTATTTTCACTTGTCAAAATCCTGATGTCAAGTCTAAAGTAAAGAAGAAAGTGAAATATTTCAGGACATCTACCATATAAGCATAGGGGAAGTTATATTTTATTGGTTAATGATCTTGTCGATCTTGTAGATCAAATATTTAAAAATTATAACATGTATCACACGTACAGATTATTTATTTGAAATGCAACATTTAATAACGTATTTTTCTTTTTTTTTAATGATACAAAAAAATGAAGGTCCTTGTGCAATATATAATTGTAATAAGGAAATCAGATGTTTTTGTTGGTTTACTCCTTTAGCATACAAAAAAGCATGTGAAAAAGGAACTTACACTTTTTATTGCTATTTAAAAGTTGGTTAACAAATATACCACATGCATTATATGAATATTGTTGAAAATTCCCATTCTGTAAAATTACAAACTATAGAAACAAATAAAAAAAATGAACAAAATTATATTAATAGTATGTATTTATATATATGTATTTTAATAGTATTTTTTATAATTTATTAAAATATTTAATATGATAATTAGGAAAAACATATACTTTTGCAGACCAAATTAAAATGCTTACAAAAATATTATATAAAAAACATTGTGAATCAGCTGAAATTGAACTTGACCCCACAAAATTTCAACAAATGATTGAAGAATCCAATTCAGACTTATGTTGATTTTTTGATCAAATGGTTGAGACATTAATTCCAAATACAAGTTTTAATTATAATTAATTTTTAGCAAAAAAATCAATTGTAGAACTTTGTTACATTATGGCAGGAATAATAAATAAATTTACCAATGATCTTAAATTAGAAATTGGATTATATTTATCATCAGCTGGAACATCAAGTATTGCAATTAATACTTTACACAGCATTGGATTTTCCGTGTGTTATAAAACAGTTAATAATTATAAAAAAAAACTTGTTCAAGAACATCCACAAAAGATTCAAAAATTATTTTTTACAAATGTAAGTTAAATAATTTATATTTATAAATTAATTTAATTAATTATTATAATATATACAATTAGAACAATTATTTATATGTTTATAATTTAGATGATTATCATAATATTCATGAAAAGAGACAATGTTACCAAAGTAGTTGTTGGGATGTATTTTAATTATTATTATATAACATTAACTTATATTATTTATTATTTTATTATTATATTTATAGTTAGTTAGTATTTATTTATTATTTATATTATAATTCTTATTTGTAATACGAAAGACAAATTGATTTACACATATGTAGTTGTGTAGTGTAACTGTGTCCTGTAATAGATTTACCATAGATAGTATTAAATTAATATGTAGATCATGTATTACAAGGACCCAAAGGACCCAAAGGACTCAAAGAACCTAAAGGACTTAAAGGACCTAAAAGACCTAAAGAACCCAAAAATTAGTTATATAAAGGATAAATTTTGGCCTGAAGCAAAGGCAGTTCGATTTTGTTTAGAATTAGAATTTTATCCTTTGGTTAGAAAACCTTTTGTAACTAACTAATTTATTTGTAAATTGGTTTCTTTTGTATTTACAATTACCATTAATAAAGGTTATTATTACCTTGAAATTATCAGTTTTAGTATATCATTAATAATAACCAAATCCTTTGTATTGAATCGTTGACTATATTGTGGCAAAACAAATTGGTAATCAGGTGAAATGTCACGGGGGATGATATTTTTGTGACACTAGATGAACTTTCAGGTGATTGTCATTTTTGTATGAGGATGAAGGATGAAGAATGCTGTGCGAGGATGAAGGATACCATACGAGGATGAAGGATATCGTACGAGGATAAAGGATAATGCACAAAAGATGAAGTATGAAGTACAAAGATAAAGTGTAAACAAAAGAGAAAGTATAAATATGGCTGTTGTCAAGAGTAAGTTTCAGCACTCAGTTACTTAGTTAATTAATTACAGTTAGAATAATTGATAACTAATTAATAATTAGAAATAATTCAGAATAATTCGAAATACTTTAATAAATATTATATAGAAAAGTAAACTTCTTTCAGGAACAGGAAAGATACGTCATGCTGTAATATTTCTGTTGTTGAATAATACTTTACTTTTAAAACTTTATATTTTATATTTTAATAAACTTATATTTTGTGTCATAATATTGCGAAATATTATTAAATATTGTTTGATACTGCATTACTACTTTTACTCCACCTTACTCACTGTGCCTTCATGATTAATTTGATTATTATTATTATTTATTATATATTTATTATCTGTTTTGAGATAGGCNATTTTTGTATGAGGATGAAGGATGAAGAATGCTGTGCGAGGATGAAGGATACCATACGAGGATGAAGGATATCGTACGAGGATAAAGGATAATGCACAAAAGATGAAGTATGAAGTACAAAGATAAAGTGTAAACAAAAGAGAAAGTATAAATATGGCTGTTGTCAAGAGTAAGTTTCAGCACTCAGTTACTTAGTTAATTAATTACAGTTAGAATAATTGATAACTAATTAATAATTAGAAATAATTCAGAATAATTCGAAATACTTTAATAAATATTATATAGAAAAGTAAACTTCTTTCAGGAACAGGAAAGATACGTCATGCTGTAATATTTCTGTTGTTGAATGATACTTTGCTTTTAAAACTTTATATTTTATATTTTAATAAACTTATATTTTGTGTCATAATATTGCGAAATATTATTAAATATTGTTTGATACTGCATTACTACTTTTACTCCACCTTACTCACTGTGCCTTCATGATTAATTTGATTATTATTATTATTTATTATATATTTATTATCTGTTTTGAGATAGGCAAGTTTAGATCGATTGATTACTTGACCTACTGGCAAATAGAGTATATTATTATTTGTTTGTGTGATATAAACTGTGAGACTAATTTGAGAAATTGTTCGAAAAACTCTGCACTCCTGTGACAATATCATTTGGAATGCTGTCTCGTGATATTTAGTAGTTAACACTAATCAATACACCTATTAACAGTAGTTTTTAACTTCTAGAACTTACCCATTAGTAGTAGTTGTATCTATTTTGACTAATAGTTTCCTTGAATAATATCTTTAATATTATTTCAAGAGTTTCTGTTCATCTCACATGTTTATTAAGAAGGATAAACCTCCGTCGGTAACAACAACCAGACAATGCAACTTTGTCTGCTGCTAAACATATAGCTACATGTGTCTGTAAACAAATTTCAGCTTGTGCACCAATTCCATTTACATTTAACAATATACCACTATACAATCCAGTAAATATAGATGTACCAAATATTTGTTTTTGACTAATATATCAGTATAAAGGCATATTTGATATTTTTTTTTTTTAGTTCCAACAGAGCCATGCAATAGTTAGCTTTATTAATACAAGTTTCTTACATAATGCTAAACAAGTTTAAACAAGTTTAGACTAATTTATACAAAAAAGCGAAAAAACCATTTTTGTAAAATTATACTAATTATGATTATTACTACCTAGAAATACAATTAATTAAGAAAGCGCCCCACCGATAGGCCCATCGTTGCCTGAATTGTTACACCTTTGCAACAGATGTCCATGGCTCCACCCAATACTTAAAGATTAAGATCAATCAATAAGACATCAGATAAAACATTGAATCATCTTCACAGAATATCTAATCCAAGAACCGTACTATTATGTATACAGCTAGAAAAATGCGTTGTTATTTTTCCTTTTTTTTCTATGACTATGAAACTTACAGTAAATTAAAATAACAACAGATTAAAACCAAAACTTAAAATAGTATCTGAACATAGTTAGTGTTCCCATACCAGGCCTTTTTCCTGGGTCCAACCCACCACCGGATATTGGTACAAGGCAAAAGCTATGTAAAAATATTATATGGAACAAAATAACCACTTCAACAACCCGACCAACAACTAAACCTCTAACACTTCAACCAACTCAAATCCACAACAACTAACCCTCTCACAAAAACCAATCCACTTTTCAACTTCTACACCTTGATTTCTTCCTAATTCCCACCATATCAAAGAAAACTACACTGGAATAACATATAGGCTGATCGCGGAAGTTGGACCTTATTATATATCCTTCATATGTCTTATGTACCCCATTTTTACAATCATGTGCAATGTAAATAATCAATATTAGTGGCTCAGTAAATTTTTGTTGATCCAAAACTTTCTAAAAATCCCCAAAATATAAACATAATATAAATGTTTATAATAACTAACCCATCAACCAAGTGATGAACCCATCAAACTTTTTTTGAGTAAGTAGTTGAAATTTATTTTAGTAGGAGTATATGCATATTCTTTTTATATATTTTAAAAAATATAAATATTTATATTACAGTTAATAGCAAATTAAAAAAAACTTTTTTACTAAGACAGATTTTGTAATGACCGATTCAATAATAAAGACCACACCTTTAACTTCAATTTTACCTTGCAACAATAAGTTAGAATGTAAAATATGTGGAAAAATCTACAAAAGGCCTTTGGCATTAATAAAGCACAAAAAAATAATCCAAGATGCTAATGTTATTAAGCCAATGGTATATATTTTACCTGAAAGAGCTATAGAAGAAACACGTCAAGCTTTAGTTTATCATATTAAAGAAAAATTAAAACAACATTCGAGGCATGTAGAAAATGTCAATATCACATTTAGTTGCACTGAGAGTCAATTTTTTGGTGTTTTTAAGGGTTATATATATGACTATTATCCTAAATCAGGAAATTATAAATGCATATTTAAAAGCGTTAATTCATATTCTATTCTATCACATATATTGGGAGATGAGAATTGGAGGGTAAAATATTTTCCACAATATCAAAAAACATTTGTTTTATTTCATCAAACTTTATCAATTCCAAGTGATTCAGATCCTCTTCAAGAATTACAAGAGTCTGATCCTCTTCTAAAACCTGATCCTCTTCAAGATCAAAAATTAACATGTACAAGAAAAATAACACGAAAGCTAAAACCTATACAAATTATTATTGGATGGAAAAAAAAAGTAGACTAGATGCACATTATATTGCAAATTCAACAGGATTTGTTTTTCTTAATTTTATAGTTTCACGTATTAGAGTTAGTTAGAGAAATAATAGATGTATATAATAGATGCATATAATAAATATATATAAATAAATAAAATTAGTGTGAATCTTATAAAATAATAATTACTATTTTTTATATTTATTAATTATAAATTAAATTATAATTTTACGATAATAGTTTACGATCTTCGCGATCTTGATTACATGATCAATAATGTATTATTATATGATTACTATTAGTTTCGCAATTATAGTTTTGATTATAGTTTCGCAATCATGGTTTTGCAATCATGATTTTGTAATTATAGTTTCAAGATCTTGGCTTTGTAATCTTGATTTTGTAATCTTGTATCTTGACTACAATTAATTAAATGATAATTGTGATGTATTATATAATTACTATTATGGTTATTAATTATTTATTTGTGATCATTGTTTCACGCTCACAGTTTTACAATCTTTCATGATGTCAATTTCGTGTTATAGATTTGTAATTGATCATGTATTAAAAGGATCATGGTTTTTATTTCAATTTTTTTTTAAAAAAAATATTACTATACCCGTAAACGTTTTGATTTATGAATCAAATCCAACTCATTATTATTACCAAAATATAACATTCTATTTTCATGTTCAAAAATATCCAAAATTGCAGATTTTCTTCTCACACCACTATCTTTTGTTGTTTTCTTGAAAAAATGGAAAACTTGTAGATGGTTTTTTTTTTCAACAGCTGAACAAGAAAATGCTGCCAAACCAAAATGGTGGTAGATGTGTATCATTTCTGGAATATAATAAACTAATACATGTATATATGGTGTTATATCACTAGCTTGATAAAAATGATTACTGGAAATAGAGTTAGGATAATTAGGATTCAAAAATTGATGTAACCATATACGCACATCCTTAGCAAATTGTAATGCATCGGTTTTAGAATTTTTTATTGCTTTGTAAAGCAAATAAAAATTATTCCACAAATTTCGAATTTCTGTTGCTCTTGAATTTGGAAAAAGCTTTGACAAATTAGAATCCTGAAGTACAGTTAATTTGTCTTGTTCCATTAAAGAAGTATATAGTTAATTAATTGTTCATATTTCTTGCCAAAAATGAAACTTAACATTAATACGTTTCATTTCATTAATTATTACATCTCTAGCCCAATTATTCCATGTATTTCTTGATTTAAGTTCATCAATTACCAATCGCCAAAGAACATCGGTAATACGTAACATAATGTGTAACTCATCAGGAATCCAATTGCATAATGGAATCATGTCAAAAATTGCTGGATGAATATGTTTTCAATAATAAGTATGATCTTGACTAATTTGTTCCATAGATTTACTAATTTTCCATTCATAAGAAAAATTAACTTGTTTTTCCTTTGATATTTCACACCAGGGACAAAAATATTTACTATTTGCAGAATTTATTCCTAAACATATTGAAAGAAATTTCCAGTCTGACGAAAAATAAAGTCCAATTTTCCATTCTCTTCCTTGGTTATCTTTTAACCCTTTGTCTTTTAATATTTTTAGTTCCAAGATTATTTGTTCTAATGTATTATGTAATACTTCGTATTTTTCAATTCCTGGATATAAAAGTATTGTGTAGTGATTTTCTGGACGAAATATATTTTCAATATCATTAAGAATAGAAAAAGTAACCATAACATGATTAATTTTTCTTTCTACATTTCTACCATCACCTGAAATGCGTAAATATATTTCAGGTTTTAAAATATTCAAAAATTTTTTCTTGATAAGATTTGGTATTAGATATTTTAAAATATCAGAGATATTTCTTTGTCCACCTTTTCCAATTAATTCTTGTATATTATTAATAATTTCAATGTCATTAATGTGCACTTCGGAATTTAAATCATTAGATAATGGTATATCTATATCTACTAATATTATTGATATCATCTCATTTATTATACGTGTAATTTCTTTTTTTTCTGCTGCCACTTTCCATTCACGAGGTAAATCTTGATTAATGGATGCTAATGTTCTGTATCCATCACGTGTAATTTGATTTTCATCACAAGCTTGTACAACTGCTCTGGCATTATGTATTGTTTCTTCTACATTTTCTTTTCCAAAACTAATGTGATATGACTTATCTTTAATACTAAATTCAATTGACTTTAAAGATGGATTATCATTTGTATGACTTTTTCCAATTATTATTTGATTAAATGATGAATACGCAAATTTTGCAATTTGTTTTGAACGATTATTCTGTCCTCTTGGAGTTAAGCAATTAAATGGTTTTAAAACTGTTGCTCTTTGATGATTATCTCTAATTTGTTGAAGTATTTCTAAATGAAGTCCAAATAAATGTGGCCCTGAGTAGCGGGTCTTTTTTTTTGAATTTAATATCTTAATAAAAATAACTTTCAATATTAATAAAAATTCTAATTATAAATTATTAATATACAAATAATAATACCTTTGCATATAAATTTGCAGCATCTGAACAAGACTTGTCCGATTTTATGTGGAATTGAAATTTATTACCATAATATATTTTATACCCTGGTTTTTTTTTTTGATATTTTATTGTACATTTAACTGTTTGTTGATTTTTTAATTTTTTCCAGCTAGATTTTACTTTATAATTTCAGGAACCCGATATCCATTTATGCCTTTTGTATATATCAAATAAGAAGGTGGATATAATCCTTCTTTGATAATATCATAAGTATAACTTCTTCCAGGTTCAGAATATTTAATAATAGAATTATTAGGATAATCATGAATTTCAATATGTTTTCTTTTAATTTGTTGCTCTGGTTCACTAGTTTCCATGTTTTGTATGAAATGGTAAAAAAGTTTGAAAAGTAAAAAAATATGGTATTTGTAAAGATATAAAAAATAAATATCTCCTGTAATTATATATGATATAAATATTGTAAATACTGAAATACAATTGTACATGCGACATGAAGTTTATACTATATAGTTACATTCATTTTATTCTTTCATTTAATTTAATTAATTTAATATTTAAATTAATTAGATCTACAACCAATCATAATTATTTATTTATAAATTAAGAATCCCCCAAAAAAAATAGAATACTTTCTCAATCAGTATATATGAAATCATATTCAACATTCCTCATGATTCAAATTATCCGAACCTGTTAACTGACCAGGTTTTAATTTCGTAATATACACCGTAAAAGCTGACACAAGATTTAAGTTTTTATACCTATATATGCATAACCTTAGAGGTCCTTATATGCCCATACCTTATATAGTATAAGCTCAATGCGAGTGTTACCCCTCCTTAATTACACAAAATATTCAGCCCATCGCACAACTCCCGTTATGTCTAATTTAAACTGATCTCCGCATATGTTTTTCTTTCTTCAAAATAACACTCATACAGGTGTTACAATGTACTCCTTAATTTAAACCTCAGCCCATCGGACAACTGACTGAACCCCTCAGAAGATTTTATGGCTACCTCCAGGTAAGAGAAACCATATTTTTCGATAAGACTTTTAGTGTAAAATTAATCAATGGCTCAACAAATCCCTACCAAGTCTTGACTCAATAATGCATATCTGGCTTCTCTATAAAACCAAAGTAAAGATATGACAAGAAGAGATAAAGTAAAACCATGATATATCAACACTAGCAAAGAAAGGTTACTTGTTTCAAAACATCGAACTACATGGTTCAGTTTCTCATTTAAAGTTAGAGTTCTTAATATAACTAGCTCCATAACATGTTAAGCAAAATGAAGTTGATGAGATTATGAGAAAAAATTACTGTAAATACAGATGGAATAAAGAAAGTGATAAAATTTTATTAATAAAATTATATAAAATAATTTATGAACATTTTTTTGATGGTGGTTGCGGAAAGAGTTTGGAAGATCCTTTATAAAGGCATATTTGATATTACCTATACTAATCGTAAGAAACAATGGATTAATTCTAATTTAACAAATTATAAATATGATAGAATAGATTTACTTACAATTCACAGTTATGATGATGCAATAGCTAAGTGAAAGGAGGAAAGATCAATGAAAGAAGTGCATTTAATTGAAATTCAAGAAAGAAATTTACACTTAATGGATGATTATGTAACAGCATTACAAATGATTTTAAATGTTGTACATCTGCAAAATATAATTGCTTTGATGGTAACTGTTTGGCCTGGTCAATTATTTATATGAAAAGCTATCACTCTTTTAAATAAATCAAATGAACAATATTCCATACTAGCAGGAATTAATTTTTTATTTCTCTCTTAAGACCTTTTCATGTTTCTCTAAATAGTAGAGAACAAGTTTTATTAACATATAATTCATTTTTTCAAAGATTATTTCATTTTATTTTTGGAGAAAAAAAATATTAGCAAAAAAACCAAAGCCTTGGAGAATAAATTTACTTTTGGATCTTGCTTATAATGGATGGTGAAAAATAAGAGAAACAATTATATCAAAATTTGGAAATATATGCAAAGATATTGAATATCGAATGGTTATTGATTTTTAGATAACATTATTCCTGCAACTTTAGATATTTATGCTTTTTTATTCAGATCTGGTTCATTTGAAGAATATATTGAAACAATTTTTAGAATTTGGACTTTTGTATTACGCTGGAAAAGGCATAATTATAACAAGGCACCACTAGCTTTTTTGTTAGATATTCTTTATTGGCAAGATACGAATCATCCTTTTGTAGAAGTTATAAAGTTATTTTTAGTTCACTTTAATGATTATTTTGTAAAAAACATGCATAGCAAAATTTGTACACATACATTTGCTAATAGTACAGCTGAAAATATTATTAAACAAGCATATATTATTAGTAAGTCTATTTAAATATATATTTTTTCATATTTTTTATTTCTTAATAATAATTTATAATTATTTTATTAGATGAACAAGGTTGCGAAAAACTTAAAAATACATTTGAAAAAATGACCCAATACCTATATAAACTATCAATCTTGGAATTATTAACAGAAAAAACAGTCTTATTTTTATTAGATTATTTTCATAAACTTTTTATTAACTGAGGAAAAAGTAATATGCACAAAAAAAACCATTATAGATTTGTCATGCTTGATGAAATTGTTGATTTAAAATGCCTCCCTACAGAATACCATACTAGCAAAATTCTGTTATTTGATGCATGTGATCACACTAGTCGAAATGGTCCAATTCGGCTAAAATTTGGCTGTACGATTTTCAGCCGAAATATAACCGAACGTCGGCCGAAATTTTTCTTTTTTTTTTGCCGATTGTTATGCCGATTGGCAGCCAATCGGCAAAAATTCGGTAATAAAAATTCTGATAGAAATCAGAAAGAAATATTCAACAATCGGAAAGAAAACGGTAAGTAAATTTATTCAAAATTCTGATGGAAATCAGAAAGAAATATTCAAAATCTGGAAAGAAACCGGTAAGTAAATTTATTCAGAATTCTGATAGAAATCAGAAAGAAATATTCAANATTTTCAGCCGAAATATAACCGAAAGTCGGCCGAAATTTTTCTTTTTTTTTTTGCCGATTGTTATGCCGATTGGCAGCCAATCGGCAAAAATTCGGTAATAAAAATTCTGATAGAAATCAGAAAGAAATATTCAACAATCGGAAAGAAAACGGTAAGTAAATTTATTCAAAATTCTGATGGAAATCAGAAAGAAATATTCAAAATCTGGAAAGAAACCGGTAAGTAAATTTATTCAGAATTCTGATAGAAATCAGAAAGAAATATTCAAAATCTGGTAAGTAAATTTATTCAAAATTCTGATAGAAATCAGAAACAAATATTCAAAATCTGGTAAGTAAATTTATTCAAAATTCTGATAGAAATCAGAAAGAAATATTCAAGAAATGTTCAAAATCCGGTAAGTAAATTTATTCAGAACTCAGATAGAAATCAGAAAAAAATATTCAAAATCCGGTAAATAAACTTGATCAAAATTCCGATAGAAATCAGAAAGAAATATTCAAGAATTGGTCAAAATTCAGTAAGTAAACTTGGTCAAAATTCCGATAGAAATCAGAAAGAAATATTCAAGAATTGTTCAAAATCCGATAAGTAAACTTGGTCAAAATTTCGATAGAAATCAGAAAGAAATATTCAAAATCCGGTAAGTAAATTTATTCAAAATTCTGATAGAAATCAGAAAGAAATATTCAAAATCCGGTAAGAAACGGAAAGTAAACTTGGTCAAAATTCCGATAGAAATCAGAAAGAAATATTCAAGAATTGGTTAAAATCTGATAAGTAAACTTGGTCAAAATTCTAGAAATCAGAAAGAAATATTCAAAAAATCGGAAAGAAAACTTAGTTAAAATTCTAATAGAAATCAGAAACAAATATTCAAAATTCGGAAAGTAAACTTGGTCAAAATTCTGATAGAAATCAGAAACAAATATTCAAGAATTGGTTAAAATCTGGTAAGTAAACGAAAATGGCTAATGTTCTTTATTAAATAATCTAAAAATAATCATTAAAAATAATAAAAATAATATTAAAATATCCTAAAATATATTGATAAATGTCTATATATTATATACTTATTAAAATTATTATTGTTCAGCCGAAATTTTTGAACTAGAAGTACTAGCAAAACTCGGCTCATCTTCCCCCTCCGTTTGCACGAATTCGGTGTCATAAACGACATCTTCTTGTTCATTACATGCCCAATTAGGGGCTTTCGCTGGAGGGGGGAAATTATACCGCTGAATTTCATCGGAATAGTTTCGTTTCCGTTGTAATTGAGCAGTAGTACTTGAAGCCGATTTGGGATCAAGTACATTTCTGAGCAAGTATTTTAGCTAAATATTACGCGAAAATAGATTAAAAAAAAAATAAGTATTAAGGAAATTTTGGTAATAAATCGATAATAAATTAATAATAATTGTTAAAGAATAAAAGCATTTCGGTAATAAATAAAAGAATATAATTTTTTGCATATAATATTAAAAAAAAAAGAGAGAAAAAATAAGTATTAGTAATATTTCGGTAATAAATCGAAAGAGAAAAAAATAAATATCAGTAATAAATCGATAATAATTCGGTAATAAATAAAAGAATATAATTTTTTGCATATAATATTAAAAAAAAAAGAGAGAAAAAATAAGTATTAGTAATATTTCGGTAATAAATTGAAAGAGAAAAAAATAAATATCAGTAATAAATCGATAATAATTCGGTAATAAATAAAAGAATATAATTTTTTGTATATAATATTAAAAAAAAGAAAGAAAAAATAAATATTAGTAATATTTCGGAATTGAAAAAGAAAAAAAATAAAATTGATAATAAATCATTCATCAGGAAATTTTTTATGTCGGAGGTTATTGTAATAATTTCGTTTTCAAAGGTTATTGAAGGTTATCGGACCAATAACCTTCGCAAATATTACGTTTATTATGATAAAGTGAAGGTTATTGAAGGTTATTGATATCAATAACCTCTGGAGTATTACATTTTATTAATAAAAATGAAGGTTTTCGGTACCAATAACCTTCGTAAATATTACGTTTATGTTGGAGGTATTCGAAGGTTATCGGAGTGAAGGACTTCGAAGGCTTACGTTTAAAAAAATTTACTGATGTTAATAAATCGGTAATAAATAAAAGGATATATATAATATTAAAAAAAAAGAAAGAAAAATAAGTATTAGTATTATTTCGGTAATAGAAAAAAAATAAAATCAGTAATAAATCGGTAATAAATCGATAATAAATCGATAATAAATAAAAGGATATATATAATATTAAAAAAAAAGAGAAAAAAAATAAGTATTAGTATTATTTCGGTAATAGAAAAAAAATAAAATTGATAATAAATCGATAATAAATAAAAGAATATAATTTTTTGTATATAATATTAAAAAAAAAAGAGAAAAAATAAGTATTAGTAATATTTCGGTAATAAATTGAAAGAGAAAAGATAAAATCATTAATAAATCGGTAATAAATCGATAATAAATAAAAAGATATAATTTTTTGTATATAATATTAAAAAAAAGAGAAAAAATAAGCATTAGTAATATTTCGGTAATAAATTGAAAGAGAAAAAAATAAATATTAGTAATAAATCGATAATAAATCAGTAATAAATCAGTAACATTTCAGAAATAAATACTAACCTTCGCAGACCGCCAGGAAAGATCATAAACATTTACTACTGTTTTCGAACGATCTTCTTCGTCGGTATCGGACATTTCTGGTGAATGAAAGGCGCGATCCGCCAACATTCACAATAATGATTCTTTATCATAATCTGTAATATTAGGATCATTTTTTCTAAATAATTCTTTTGCCGCTTTAATACGACGAAGTTTTTTCTAAATTCAGAATATAATCATATAATTTAGTATATAATTGACATAATAAAAGTAATAACTGTAAATAATAAATTATATACATCATTTTGCCGATTGTTGGCATGTACACGACGAAGATCTTTCGGAAGTTTTCCAGAATTACGCATTCGCGCAGTGGCTCGTCGAGATTTATGTATACTATTGAGCCATTTCGTTAACTGCGTAACTGAAGGTCTAAATTTCGGTGCTAATGATTTTTGTAATTCTGGAATTAATTTGCGACGAATTTCGCAATTATTNTAATAAATCAGTAACATTTCAGAAATAAATACTAACCTTCGCAGACCGCCAGGAAAGATCATAAACATTTACTACTGTTTTCGAACGATCTTCTTCGTCGGTATCGGACATTTCTGGTGAATGAAAGGCGCGATCCGCCAACATTCACAATAATGATTCTTTATCATAATCTGTAATATTAGGATCATTTTTTCTAAATAATTCTTTTGCCGCTTTAATACGACGAAGTTTTTTCTAAATTCAGAATATAATCATATAATTTAGTATATAATTGACATAATAAAAGTAATAACTGTAAATAATAAATTATATACATCATTTTGCCGATTGTTGGCATGTACACGACGAAGATCTTTCGGAAGTTTTCCAGAATTACGCATTCGCGCAGTGGCTCGTCGAGATTTATGTATACTATTGAGCCATTTCGTTAACTGCGTAACTGAAGGTCTAAATTTCGGTGCTAATGATTTTTGTAATTCTGGAATTAATTTGCGACGAATTTCGCAATTATTCGCACTAGTAAATGTTTGGTCATAGTTAAGACTAAATTTGGAATTAATTGTTTTTATGATTGTTTTCATTTCATTCTGTAAAAAATAAAAAAAATAAAAAAAAATAGTAAGAAATTGCTTAAAACCACATTCTGAATGCTAACCGAATTACTAACCCTGACGTCTTTTTCATTCTTTTCATCATCTGATTCAGTATCTTCTTCTTCTGAATCATTGCCAAACACTCTTTTTCCTTTATTTGTTTTGGCGATTTTTTTTGATTTTAATTTTCGTCCTTTTGAACGTTTTGAAGGAATTATTTCAGATTCGGTACCAGAATCACCTGGACTGGATCTTACCGAAATAGATTCCGGAATTCGATATTTTCGAAATCGATCAAGATTTTTTATGAGCTGATCATTTTCAGCACCGAATTGTTGATTAATATTAGCCAGAAAATCTATTTCTTCCTTTATTTAGTTTATATTTTCTTGACTTTTTTCTAATTTTTCTTCAAAATCAATTTCCATTTGAGAGTTTTGCCTTTTAAGTTCAACAATTTCCTTTTTAATTTTTGATTTTCTGAAAATGAGATAAAATCCGGAAGCATATATTGTGAAACAGAGCTCATTTCGGAAACAATGCAGCAAATAGAATATATACAAGTATTTACCAGTTTTTAATTCATCTACTGTCTCTGAAATTGTACTTTCAAGTTCTTCCGAAAAGTGTACAGTTTAAGGAGCAGAAGTCTATTCCTTATATGATCGTAGTAGACGAATATTGTATTTTTCTTTTAAAGAAGAGATATCAACACTTTTTTTAGAAGTTTCGAAAGATTCTGGCTCATTATGAACAGAAGAAGGTTCATTTTACAAAGAAGAAAGCTCAACGCGTCTTTTTATATGAATTCGCGGTGTTCGCGATTCTTGAGACATTATAAGAAAAAATAAGTGGAAAGAAAAAAAAAATAAAAAATAATAGAAAGAAGAAAGAAATAATAGAAAGAAGAAAGAAATAATAGAAAGAAGAAAGAAATAATAGAAAGAAGAATGAAAAAAAAAGAAGAAAAGAGAAAGAAGAATGAAAAAAAAAGGAGAAAAGAGAAAGCGCGAAAAAATAAAACGAAAAAAGTATATAAAAGTATATAAAAAGTAGAAGAAAAAAACAGAATGAAATAAGTATAAAAAAAGTATTAAAAAAGTATAGTAAAAAATAGAAAAAAATGTAATCAAGTATATTTTAGAAAGTAATTGGATGTTTTAGAGAGTAATTGGGAAAGTAATGAATTAAAGTAAGAGCGAAAAAAAGACACTTTTATTTGCAAATTTTATTATTCTTACACTATTCTTACGCTATTCTTACATCAAAATAATTTCAGATTCAGAAATCTTATTGATTTTTTTCTGATCTTATTATTTATTGATTTTTTGAATATTTTTAGAATATTTTTAGAATATTTCTTTTTATTTTTTAAAAAATTTCAAAAAGAATTTAGAAAAAATAATATTAATTTAGGAGAAAATGGTAAGAAAAAGATCATTAGCTTCTGTATTATATGAAGATGATACAGCTTCAGATAGAAATAGAAATAGTAGAAATAGATCAATTTCTAATATACTTGGTGAAGAATTAACCTCAAATCAACCATCAATAGTAGTAGATTAGTTTTATGTAATTGTCCGAAATGTAATGGAAAATTAATAGATCCTCACACAAAGGTGATTCATGATTTGTCTAACGAGTCATCAGAAATTTCAGTAGAATCTTTCCAAAATCGGCAAGAAATCGAAGAAATTGATGAATCGTCATCATCAAAATCAACTACACTTACGCAAGATATTAATCTACTAGAAATAGAAAAGGATAACATCCCAAATCTTACCTTCTTGCCTAGAATACGTCCAAAAAGACATACAAATCAACCAATTTCGGTTGAAATTTCTAATATAACCGCTGATGATGAAGTTTTAAATATTTCTTCTGAAGATGAAATGGATGAAATGGAAGAAATGGAAGAAATAAGTATCGAAAGTAAAGAGGAATCGGCTGATGAATTTTCTAATATTTTTGAAGATTATTCATCACCAAATTATGATCCTGATGAACCGATTGATCCAAAATCGACAAATAATAATTCATATCTATGGATTCTATTATGGATAATGAGCTTTCGGATAAAATTCAACTTACCTGAAACTGCCACAGAATCGGTAATAAAGTTCATTAAATTATTGTTATCAGAAATCGGCAATTCCGAATTTGACACTTTTCCTAATTCAATATATATGACAAAAAAAGAACTTGGATTAAGAGATGATTTTTACTCTTTTCCTACATGTCCGAAATGCCATAAGCTTTATAATAAGCAAGAAGTGAAAAATTATAAAGAAAATGATATCAATTCTGTTATGAAATGTCGACACATCGAATTTCCAAATTCAGTAACTAGACGAAATCGCCAATGCCAAACAATATTATCCGAACAAGTTCCAACAATGGATAGATTTAAGTTAAAATTCAAGTTGGTTTATCCATTTGCCGGAATTCGACAACAATTGATGGCATTTTATAATCGTCCGAATTTCGAAAATTTCCTTTAACATTGGTTAAATCGGACGAACTCCGATGAAATTTTATCAGACATTTATGATGGTCAAATTTGGAAGAGTTTCAAAGAAACAAATGACGAAAATTCGCCGAATTTCTTTCGAAATGAGACAGCGGATTCACATCTTGGTTTAATGATAAATCTTGACTGGTTTCAACCTTACGATGGTACTATTCATAGTACTGGAGTAATTTATGCCGCAATTTGTAATTTGCCCAGATATATTAGATTTAAACGCGAAAATCTACTAATTCTTGAACTATTGCCAGGTCCAAATGAAGTTAGCCTACATAAAATAAATCATTATTTGGCACCAATTGTGGACGAATTGGAATCACTTTGGAATGGAATCATTCTAAATAAGACAAATAATTGTCCGAATGGAAAGAAAATCCGGGCAGCTTTAATATTAGTTTCTTGTGATGTACCTGCTGCTAGAAAAATTTGTGGTCACATTTTGGCATTAGTATCTTGTCATCGATGCAAAAAAAAAGCAAATTACGAAAATCGGCAACATAATTTCGCTGGGATGGATGATATGGACAATTGGTTTATTGCAAAAGATTCATCCAAACATCTTGAAAATGCTTTAAAATGGAGAGGTTGCAATTCGGATTCTGCTAGAAAGAAATTTATAAAAAATAGTAGAGTAAGATGGTCAAAATTGTTGCGCCTACCTTATTTTGATCCAATTCGATTTATAACAGTTGATCTGATGCATTGTTTATTTTTGGGTATTGCAAAATGGATTGTGAAACGAATTTGGGTAGATATGGGGGTTTTATCATCAAATAATTTAAATAATATTCAAAAAAAAATGAATGAATTTCAAGTTCCTGCCGATTTGGGTCGAATTCTGGGAAAAATCTATTGTGGTGAAGGTTTTTCTAATTTTACTGCCGATCAATGGAGAATTTTTATTTCAATTTATGCTACTGTAGTACTTTGGGAGTATTTAGAAGAAGTAGATAGGAAGATTCTTACATATTTTGTTTGAATTTGTCATCTTTTTGTAAATCGAATTCTAGAAACTAAATCTTTAGATGAAATTCATAAGAAAATAGTAGATGTTGTAACGTTAATTGAGAAAAAATATGGAAGAAATGTAATAACACCAAATCTTCACTTGTCGCTTCATTTAAGCGCATGTTCGCACGATTTTGGTCCATTATATGCTTTTTGGTGCTTTTCATTTGAAAGAATGAATGGAATACTTGGTAAATTAATATACTTTGATTATTTTTTGATTATTTTTTGATTATTNTTATTAGGTTCGCTGCCCAATAGTCATCGGCAAATCGAACCAGAGCTAATGCGTCGATTAATCAATGACAATAGAATAAATGAGATGATATATACTGAAAATAATTCAAAAGGCCTAGAAATTCTTAATACTCGTCAATCCGTCGGATCTCTTTCAGAAATGGATCAATTTGGTCATGATGAAATGAGAAGATTCTGGATGTATTCAAGAACAATTCAAGAATCAACTATTTCTGGAAAAGAACCATTTCCGGGTGAAATGTTGAAACCATTTTCAGAAAATATTCCACTTTCGGCAGATGGAATTTTAGATCTAATAATTGCTTATTATAATGATACATATGAAAACTTGAAATTTCGGAAGCCATTTGAAACCGATTCTTTAAATTCAATAATAATTCCATTAAAAATAAACAAATATTGTCGCTGCCGAATTGGTTCCGAAATATTTGGTTCGACATTTTCACCTAGACACCAAAAAAGCTCATATATTCTAGCTAAATTTGCATCTGAAGATGATAGTATTGATATTTATCCGGGTCAAATTCAGTTCTTTTTTGTTCATAAAATAAGTACAAATAGAATAAATATGAAAAATCATTATCTGGCATATGTTCGTTGGTACAAAAAAATCAAGAATCGGTTCTATTTCGGCATAAATCAAGAACAAATGTGTAATGTCGAATTGTAGGATACTGAATTTTATCCTAAAAGCCGAGATTGTATTATTTCAGTCCATCATATTTTTGGACGATTTGTGCCGGTTAAGTATAAAATTTCAGATCGTAAAAATGCTAAAGAGTATTTGGCAGTAAATCCAATAAATAAAAAATATAATTTACGCTAAAAATTATCTTTCTTATTTTATTCCGAAATGATTAGAATTATGTAATTTTATTAAAATTTCCATAAATACATAATAAATCAGAAATAAATGATAAATCAGAAATTTTGCATTAAAATCATCTGAATTCAGTAATTTTTTTTCCGAAATGATAAAGATTTTATAAAATTTATTAATGGTCGAATTTAAGATAAATTTTTGCAAAAAGAGTATATTTCCAAAATTGACATTTCGACAGTATTAAAATATTTTATTAAATTTCAGCACGAATTCGGAAATTCCGAATTTTGGTTAAAACTAAAATCTGAATTTCCGAATTTTGGCTAAAATTTATTAACGATCGAATTTAAGATAAATTTTTGCGAAAAGAGTATATTTCTGAAATTGACATTTTGACAGTAAAATAGCATTAAAATATTTTATTAAATTTCAGCACGAATTCGGAAATTATTAAACGGTCGAATTTAAGATAAATTTTTGCGAAAAGAGTATATTTCCAAAATTGACATTTTGGCAGTAAAATAGCATCAAAATACTATATAAATTTCAGCACGAATTCGAAAATTCCGAATTTTGGTCGAAACTTAAAAATCATTTCAAAATTTTCTAAAATTTTTAAGAGCCAATTTTTTTTTAACAATCAGCCGAAAGTTAACCGAATTTTGATATTGCCGATTTGCCTTATTTCGCTTACAATATTGTGAATAAAATATGCTTATTTTATATATAATTCTTAAATGTCTAATAATCGGCAAGAAACAAGAATTCTTTTAATAAATTCCAAATTTTTGCCGAATTTTATTAATAAGCCGAAATATCATATTTTCGAAATGGATAAGCTGAATTTAGGCAGAATTGTTTTGAAATTTTATCTTTCCGAAATGTCCATTTCGACAACAAAACAGCGTATCAAAATATTGTACCAAATTTCAGCACGAATTCAGAAATTCCAAATTTTGGTCGAAACTTAACTTAAAGTTGATTTTTAAGTTTCGACCAAAATTCGGAATTTCTGAATTTTGGCTGAAATTTATTAATGGCCGAATTTAGGCTGATTTTTTTTGGCAATCAGCCGAAAGTCAGCCGAATTTTGATATTGCCGATTTGCCTCATTTCGACTAGTGTCACTGTAATAAAAAATTAGAAAATGGGGATGTGTTAGTATGTGGTCACAGATATCACTTTGAATGTTACCAAGTATTAGAATAGAAATGTAAATACTGTGAAGAATATTATAAAAAAGGAATTTATTCCAATATAAATTCTTTTATCAAACGATTAGAAAAAGGACCAAACATTCTTATCAGAGAAGGAAGGTCAGAAGAGAAAGAAAATTTGATTGAAAATAAATCAGAAGAAGTAATAGAAGTAAATGGAAACCAAGAAATTCATATAGCATTTTTAACAGTAATTAATGAAGTGAATAGTTGGCAATAATAAAAAATACCTTTATATTATAACCTTTTGAACATTTGGATTTATTTAGATTAAATCTGTCTATATAAAATTCAACTTTTGAAGCATGTAATTATAAAATTTTAACACAAGTTATTAATTAGGGTAGCTGTGCATCATGTGATTCTGCGCAGGACCAGTACGATCTCCATTTGTATATATTTGATCAGGAGTTTTTTATACTTTGATTAGTGTATTCTTTAATATGATTGATACCAGTGATCTATCTTACAATTATTTTTAATATTAAAAATAAAAAAAAAGATTTATAAATTGATTAATATTTGATAAATAAAAAATTATTATGAAATAAAATTCAGTAAAAATTATTATATAAATAGAAAATAATAATTATTATTATTTATAAATTAACTTATATATTAATTTGCTCTAAAAATACAGTCATAATAACATATGTATTATTTTATTGAAAGATTTGTATTTGTCACTCGCAATAACAATTATTTATAGTTAATAACCATTTTTATTAAAAAAAGAACATTACAAAAATTAATACTAAAAAGCAAGTGAAAATTATATTTTTTACTAAAAAGATTGTACTGATATTACATAGGTAACACTTATAAATGTGATATTCACATATAAACATTTTTGAGCTAAACTTTATTTATTTAATAAAATTAATAAATATTTGAACTAAGAAAATAATTGTATATATAATAAAAAAGGAATAAATGAATGATACAAGTTTTAAAGATTTATTTTTCATCATTCTTATTATTGATATTTTTAAACATCTCAGTTCATTTTCTTGTATTATACACCTTTTTACAATTATATTCTTTTCTTTCATTTTGGTTAATAGCATTTTTTCCTGGTTCACTACTTTCACCTGTATATTCCTTATTGTGTTCAACATNAATACAGTCATAATAACATATGTATTATTTTATTGAAAGATTTGTATTTGTCACTCGCAATAACAATTATTTATAGTTAATAACCATTTTTATTAAAAAAAGAACATTACAAAAATTAATACTAAAAAGCAAGTGAAAATTATATTTTTTACTAAAAAGATTGTACTGATATTACATAGGTAACACTTATAAATGTGATATTCACATATAAACATTTTTGAGCTAAACTTTATTTATTTAATAAAATTAATAAATATTTGAACTAAGAAAATAATTGTATATATAATAAAAAAGGAATAAATGAATGATACAAGTTTTAAAGATTTATTTTTCATCATTCTTATTATTGATATTTTTAAACATCTCAGTTCATTTTCTTGTATTATACACCTTTTTACAATTATATTCTTTTCTTTCATTTTGGTTAATAGCATTTTTTCCTGGTTTACTACTTTCACCTGTATATTTCTTATTGTATTCAACATCTTCAACAATATAAGAATCAATATGTTCGTGAATTTTATTCTTCATTTTTTCATGATTATGTTTATTATTTTTATTTTGACTAACAACTTTTTACTCAAATTGTTATCTTTGTCTGTATATTTTTTATTGTATTCAATTATATGTTCACCTTTGTGAATTATATACTGGTCGAAAATTTATAAAACCTACACCTATCGGGTACCAGATCGGTGTAGTATCCGTGCCTAATATCATACATATATCGGGTACCCGATAGGTGTGAGAAAACATTTTTCACACTTATATGTAAAAAAATATTTTTCACACCTATCAGGTACCCGATATATGTACGATATTAGGCATGGATATTACACCTATCTGGTATCCAATAGGTGTAGGTTTTATAAATTTTCGACCAGTAATATTTTTCACCTTTTTACTGTTATGTTTATTCTTTTCATTTTGATTAACGATATTTTCTTCTAATTCATCATCTTCATCTACATATTCTTTATTGTATTTGAACATACAACTATCTTCAACAATATCAGAATCAATATGTTCATGAGTTTCATTTTCCAATTTTACATGTTCAGATGAATGAAAATCAAGAGGTAAAGAATTAGCAACAAATTATTCCATTTCCTTATCATTATTCACTAGTCGAATGGAAAAAAATAGGATGGTTTTATCATGAATAGGATTCTGATTGATGACTAAATTTGCTAAGATTTATTAAGTATAGGCAGTCGATTTTTTCCGATTTATAAATAGGAATTTCTGATTTATGAATTTTCACAAATAGAATGTCCGATTTATGCATATTTGCACCATCAATATGATTCCGATTTTTGTTTATTCGACCAGTGATTGTGATCTTGAATTATTACTAATATCTTGGTGAACAATAAGGAGTGTTGATCAAACTGATTTATGTGACTCTAATGCAAATTGAAAAGAATTGTAAACTTCTTTTTTATCAGTAGAAACATTCATGTAAGAAGTTTTTACAGCATATACATATAAATCTTTTTGTATGATTTCCATTTGTCCTGTAACAAAAAGTACTGATTCATTTGGTCAAATGGAATTCATTTGATGTTTAAATCATTTGTTGCAATATGGAAATACAACCTTAACAATAAAATCATTACTCTTTTGACCAATATAATCTTTGACTGATACTTTAATCATTGCATTTTCAGTATTAATTTCTTTTGCTGTGTCTTAAATTATGCCAACTAATAAAATTTTTAGAGGACATCTATTTAATCCAGGTTCCTTTTTGATTACAAGATGAGTTGATATTGCAACAATCATCTAATTAACAAATAAATCAATAACTGTTTATCATTATATGTATTGGATAAACACAATTATTAATTACCTTTAATCTCAGGTTGTCATTATAACTTCCAGGTGTAATTTTTTTGCTTACACTATAATACTCATCTTTTCTGAAAATGGACTGCATATTAAAATCTCTTTCAAATTTATCAAATGGAACAAATAGAACTATTTCCATATCACGATCTTCAACTTCAACAGGATAAGTGCCTATTACCCATACAACAGTTAAATTTGTTTCTTTTTTATCAGTTATACAAACTTGCTTGATTTTTACAATTGTGTCAACACAAATACAGCATTTTGCAAATTATAAAAATTAATAAATTCCGTAATTTTCTCAAACAAAGTATTCTTTAATACATATTACAATAATGAGAAATACTTATATCATAATATTTATATTTTCAAACTAAAATATGTATCAATTCAATGGTCAAATCAGCCAAGTGTTATAGTTTAAACGTTGACAATATAAAAAAGTTTTTAAAAAATATGTTTTTACTTTCGTACAAAAGCACATATGGATTATTTATAATTAATAAGTAAATTAATATAATTTTTTACTCAAAAAAGCACAAAATCAACCTTTCATTAATAGAGAAGTATGAAACTATTTATTATTTTTTTCTTGATTTTATACAAGTGGTATTAAAAAAATATGGTATTAGAGGATTTCTTAAATAAGGTAAAACAATACTAAAAAATAGATTACTTAAATGGCTTGAAAACAAGAGGTAACACCATTGCAACCAGATTACAAAAGATCTGGGATAATGGATTAATTTCACATTTATTCTTATTTTTATTAATAAATTTTTTATTTCTAATATTAGACATTATAGAGAAATGATTTAATTAATTTTAATATTTTTATATTACTATCATAAAGTTTACAGATATTAAAAAATATTTAAAAAAAAATTCAAATTTGATGCACAAATTCGAAAAGTTACAAAAAAAATTTTCTGAATAAATTAATTTTTTCTAGGATTGTATGATTACTGCATAATATTAATTAATGATCCGCCACCCGACTGTACAACTATGTCAGCAATATCATATCTAATAATATAAATACTCAATCATAATTTGCTCATCATCAATCTTTCTTATGATCCAATGATTAGAATGAAATAATTAATAGTCATAAGGCTAACTAATTAAGGAATAAATAATTTTAATTTAAAAATAAATTATAAATTTGATCACTAACAATTTTTTTAATAAATTTAATAATAATAATAATAAATAATAAAATTTGATATTGATAATCCGCAAATTTACATGAATGCATAAGAAAATAAAATTATATGAAACACAAAATACAGTCATCGTACAAACTAAATAGTCACAAGGACAATACTTATTATACAGTCACAATGACATCATTTGTAAATCATAAAAGATTTACACTCATTATCATTACGATGTTAACAAAAAATTCAAAAACCATAACACCTTCCCAAATTAAACAAATGAAAATCATAATTAATACTAGAAAAAGAAATCACAAAAATCTGCATAAGCAACATCAAAAAAGTTGAAGACATCCATCCCTCTACATTTCATGTTACACATTCAATGTGATCGTACTGGTATAAGCATCAGGTGTAATGGGTATTTAAAGTTTCTAATAAACATGTAAAACTTTTGTATAACCCACTGATCAATTTTATAAATTCCCTTATGCTTACCATATGGAGGTAGGATCCACAGATAAAATTATTATATATTTTACAGATATCTGTATAGGTTAAAATATAGGATGTATTTTATGATATGTATTGCAAAAGTAGAAACTTAAACATATGATTATATTCTTTAAAGATTATTCATCAATATGTNTATAAATTTGATCACTAACAATTTTTTTAATAAATTTAATAATAATAATAATAAATAATAAAATTTGATATTGATAATCCGCAAATTTACATGAATGCATAAGAAAATAAAATTATATGAAACACAAAATACAGTCATCGTACAAACTAAATAGTCACAAGGACAATACTTATTATACAGTCACAATGACATCATTTGTAAATCATAAAAGATTTACACTCATTATCATTACGATGTTAACAAAAAATTCAAAAACCATAACACCTTCCCAAATTAAACAAATGAAAATCATAATTAATACTAGAAAAAGAAATCACAAAAATCTGCATAAGCAACATCAAAAAAGTTGAAGACATCCATCCCTCTACATTTCATGTTACACATTCAATGTGATCGTACTGGTATAAGCATCAGGTGTAATGGGTATTTAAAGTTTCTAATAAACATGTAAAACTTTTGTATAACCCACTGATCAATTTTATAAATTCCCTTATGCTTACCATATGGAGGTAGGATCCACAGATAAAATTATTATATATTTTACAGATATCTGTATAGGTTAAAATATAGGATGTATTTTATGATATGTATTGCAAAAGTAGAAACTTAAACATATGATTATATTCTTTAAAGATTATTCATCAATATGTCAATCCCATTTCATTTGTTGTATACAAATTTTATTGATTTTCGATCAACATCCATGACAAATAAATTTATCTGTGGGTTGTACCACTACTAACATGTCAATTATCTTTAGGACCAGATAAGCATCAGTTTCATAACTGCATTTAATTTTCTGTAATTGATGCAGAGTCTAAACTTTTTGTTCTTTTTATTAACTACTAGTGCAATGGTAGCACGAAGTGCCACCCTATCTTATTTATGCCGATCCATATTATTGTATTATAAATGATAATCATTGTGTTAAATTTTGGGGTGGATTTGTGTAACAAGTTTTGTGATACAAGATATCGTGTGGTTTCACAGATCAGTCTTTAGGTGGGTGTAATTTTTTTTAGTTTCTTTTTTAGAAGAGTGATGGTTTTCTATATTTTCTTGAAAGGACAACTATTTTTTGTTAAAAGTAAGCATTGACATAGGAAAATTTATGCTAATCAATAGATTTACGGAGAGGTTAATCTAACTGAAATTCGTGTAATAAAATAAAGAAATTTTAGTTTGATGAAATAAACGGGTTGATAGTGTGTTATAATTTGTGCCAAATTTATATTCATGCTTCATACGGTGGGGGAGAGTGTTATATCATTGTGATTAGTTTCTTTGAGTTCTTTGGGAGGTGAATATTGTGAATTTAGTTAAGTTTTGTTTTATATAATACGTATAGATGTTGTGCTAAGGAATTTTTTTGTAATGTATATTTAATTTAGTTAGTAGAAAGCTTAGAAGAGAAATTATATCATTGTAATTAGTTTCTTGAATTGAATTTGTTATATATGGGATGTTGTACTACGGAATTTTTTGAATAAATATTTAATTTTGTTTTATTATAAGCAAAAAAATTATTTTTACGTTATGCCTTGTTATGCTGATACTATTGTGAAAATTAAGTGTGTTCGTAAAACTGAAAAGAATGAAAGTAACTTAATGACAGTATGGGTTGTCAGTACCTATCCAGTAGAATGTGAAGATAATGAGATTGAAATGATTTTATTTGTTCCTATTAATTTTGATAAAAGAGATTCCGAAACACAAGCTGTCTTTGATAAAGATTGTTTTTATTCCGTTGGTGGTAAAATTGTGTCCTCGTATTACGGTGGTGTCAAGAGATTAAAGGCAATGGTTATTGGTTAATTTAGTTTTATAAAGTGTTACTTATTTTTTTTTTATATAGATGATGGTTTCTGTTTCTACCGGTTTGACTATTCTTAACAAAGCTATTAATTCAAACAAATGTTCATTAAAAGTTTCTTTAGTGGAAATTCCTCAGGAATTGCCACAAGTAATTAAGAATGATGAGAATACTGTTTTGAATGTTCTAGTAACTGATTATGTTGGTCAAGATTATAGTTTTACTGTTAAGATTGTATTTCAGCATCTTAATTCTCGATTTGCACCTTTAAAAAATATAATTCATCCGCAGGGTTCACTTGTTTTTGTTGTAGGTCAAATGGAAGTTATTGACAATGATTTTTATGTTTGTGCGAAAGATATCAATTTTGTCAATACTTAATTTCTATTTAGGCAAAGGAGTCTTGATAATAACTTGCATAATTCGTCGGAAAGTGTTAACGCAACTCGATCTAAGCTTATCGCTCTTCATTAAAATGTTGTTGAAAATTTGAGGAAGACCGTGGAAGCTGAAACATTTTTAGAAGGTTTTACCAATAATGACAATGCCTTTTCATCAAAACCTGTAAAAATTGAGCCAATGGATAAATCCTTTAGTGTTTTGGGTGATACCGAAAAAAGTCACTTGCAATCTTATAGATATACATGTTCCCAAAATTGATTTTGGATTTTTGAGGTATTTCGACTTTTTGAGATTTATGCAGAATCTATTCTATATATGGAAGTAAAAAAAGTACCCAGTTATATATATCTTTAATCAAAGAATTTATCTGGATAGTTAAAAAATTTCAGGTTTTAAGTAAAATAATTTCGTCTTCTATGAAAAACTATTTCAACTTTTTTTCTCAAAATTGTAATTTCGGGACCCCAAAATAATTTTGCGTGCAAGTATACTTATGGAGTCAATGTTAGTGGTGATATTCAATGTAATGAAATTGAAATTGTTGCAAAAAAGGGAAAGCATAAGAGAAATATTCAAAATAATGATAAGGGAAAAAGTCATACTGGTCGATCTTTGCGTAGTATCTCGAAATCTTATAATCCTAGTGTTAATTATACCTGCCACCCAAATTCAAAATCCAAATGCCGAAATCCCAAATGCCGAAATCCCAAATCCCAAATCCCAAATACTAGTAATTTGTGCATTTTGGCGTCCC
This sequence comes from Diversispora epigaea, assembly GCA_003547095.1. NCBI lineage: Eukaryota > Fungi > Glomeromycota > Glomeromycetes > Diversisporales > Diversisporaceae > Diversispora > Diversispora epigaea. The sequence goes on along the minus strand of PQFF01000056.1, from coordinate 213,126 downwards.
AAATCCCAAATTATTTGAGATTTGGGCAACACGTATAGTGTTAATGGTGAAAAAAAATGAGTTTTCATTGATTTATTTTTGTGCAAATATCTTTTTTATATTTTTCATGTATTGATTGTAATATCAATCATTTGTTTAATAAGAAGTATGTACTAATTATAATGAAATATAATTTTAGTTTTTCTTTTATTTGATATTTTATTTGTTGTAGTCATTATATAATATTTTAAATAAATGTACTTGTTATTGTATAGTTATTGCGTAGTTATTGTGTAGTAAAGTTAAAAAAATTTTTTATATTTATTTATTATGATGAAAAAATTAAATATTAGTTATTTTATTATATTATTTATTGTTTATTCATAACTGTTATTTGAATTTTTCATGTCGAATTTTTAAATTTATTTAAGTAATTCTGAATATACAATATTTTTAGTAACAAAAAGATTTGGTGAGTAGTTTTCTTTAGTTAGTATCAGTATATGGTTTCTTTGACAGACTCTCGTTAGGGTGGTGTAAAGTTGACCATGACCGAATACGGGGTACGCAAGTCGAGTACAACTCGATNTGCCGAAATCCCAAATCCCAAATCCCAAATCCCAAATTACAATTAGTATTTTTTGCCGAAATCCCAAATCCCAAATCCCAAATCCCAAATTACAATTAGTATTTTTTGCCGAAATCCCAAATCCCAAATCCCAAATACTAGTAATTTGTGCATTTTGGCGTCCCAAATCCCAAATTATTTGAGATTTGGGCAACACGTATAGTGTTAATGGTGAAAAAAAATGAGTTTTCATTGATTTATTTTTGTGCAAATATCTTTTTTATATTTTTCATGTATTGATTGTAATATCAATCATTTGTTTAATAAGAAGTATGTACTAATTATAATGAAATATAATTTTAGTTTTTCTTTTATTTGATATTTTATTTGTTGTAGTCATTATATAATATTTTAAATAAATGTACTTGTTATTGTATAGTTATTGCGTAGTTATTGTGTAGTAAAGTTAAAAAAATTTTTTATATTTATTTATTATGATGAAAAAATTAAATATTAGTTATTTTATTATATTATTTATTGTTTATTCATAACTGTTATTTGAATTTTTCATGTCGAATTTTTAAATTTATTTAAGTAATTCTGAATATACAATATTTTTAGTAACAAAAAGATTTGGTGAGTAGTTTTCTTTAGTTAGTATCAGTATATGGTTTCTTTGACAGACTCTCGTTAGGGTGGTGTAAAGTTGACCATGACCGAATACGGGGTACGCAAGTCGAGTACAACTCGATCCAATGTTAACCCTTGTGAGGAATTAAATATTGAGGAACAAGTTAAACGCAAAGGGAATTGACTGCATCTAATTTTAAACAGAAAGTGGGAAATACGAAATAGCAAGGTAATTCGTGGTAAATACGCAACACAATTTGTTAAGGGGTTTTTCACTGTGATTAATCGATGTCCAATATTTAAGATAATGACTCTACTATTTTTGCACAAGCCTTCATGTAACGAAAGGTTACACATTATAATCGCTATGTATCTGTGTTTTAGTGTAAGACAATGCTTTGGTATTCCGGGTGTGTTGAATGAATTTAATAGTTCAGTGATAATTATATTGTTTTCTTGTTAGGTATCATCTGCAATATTATCTATACTATATAAGTCAGTTGCATTTTCTTCTAATCGTTCAAGAACGGTATTGTTGATTGAGTTCACTTCTACATTTGATTAGAGCTCCGCATGAGCCAGCTCGCGAATCCCATTATATAGTAGGCTCGCAAGCTGGCTTGAGAGTATACATGTTCTCAAAATTGATTTTGGATTTTTGAGGTATTTCGACTTTTTGAAATTTATGCAAAATCTATTCTATATATGAAAATAAAAAAAGTACCCAGTTATGTGTATTTTTAATCAAAGAATAAATCTGGGTGGTCAAAAAATTTCGGGTTTTAAGTAAAATAATTTCGTCTTCTATGAAAAACTATTTTGACTTTTTTCCCCAAAATATCAATTTCGGGGCCCCAAAATGATTTTGCGTGCAAGTATACTCGAGAGCCTTATAAGTAATTAGGCTCGCAAGCCGGCTTGCGAGGAGCTTTACATTTGATGGACAAAGAATAGCTCGTTGGAGACATGCAATTAAGTTGTTTAATATAGGTGTGGAAAAGATAAAATTGATTGCATCATTTAATTTGTGTGTCATAGTTAGTAGGGATAATGAAATATTTTCTCCATTAATACTGTCGCCAATATCGTCCATAAGTCGCGAATATTCCACATCAAGAGCATCCCGAATTAGTTTTTGAAAATTATAAATTTTAAATAAATTCCATGTTGAAGATGATTTAATTGATTCAAAAACTGTAGCAGCTCGGCCACCATGTGGGATTACTGGGGCAACTTGATGAAAATCTCCTATACCAATGAAAATTTTTCCACCAAACGGGAGATCACATTTACAAAGATCTCGAAGTAACATATCCATTGCTTCGATATTGCCTTTCTGTGCTATTGATAATTCATCCTAAGTGATAGCTGATGTTTCTCTAATTAATTCAGCATGTTCGCTATTCAAGTTAACTTGACACTTGCATCTATCGTCATTATACTCGACCGGAATGCGGAATAGTGAATGTGCAGTATATCCTTCGTCATAATTCAGTGCTACCAAGCCGGTTGTAGCACATGGAAGAATTATTTTTTTTAAGCTTCTTATCGCAGTGCATATAGTGTTTACTAAAAACGTTTTACCACGACCCGCACATCTATTGATAAAGATAGTTAAAGTTTTGTTTTTGTGCATGTGATGCATGATTTCTTGATAGATTTTTTTTTGTTCGGTGTTTAATTGATAAATCATTTTTTTCCTTTCTGCAATTAATATATCGTAATTGTTATATCGTTCTCGAATATGCATCATTTCATGCTGACAGCCAGATGGTTTAGGTAAGCTGATTTGCGTTATATTACATCTGTGTTCTTCAAAAAAATCAGAAATCCATATTTGATTTTCTCCTTCTGCATGTCCCCCGCTATGCTGATGTAATCCGCCGATAACAGGTTACGGTAATTTTGCCAAATAGCTTGTGTGGCCATACTAAGGGTGGAAGGCTCAATTGATATCAAGGCTGGCTCAATAATTGCGCCTTTGGTTAATTAATTTTGCGCCAGCTAAATTCTGACTAAATTCTGGCTCAAAGGCTAATTAAATTGCACCGGCTAAATTCTGGCTCAAAGGCTAATTAATTTTTTTCTGGCTAAATTCAGGCGCAATTTCTGATTGGCTGGCGCAATTTTGGTCACGTGACAAAAGTTGATCAGATAAAATTATTAATTAATTTTACCGATATTAACATTTTAATATATTGTTTTAAAATAGCTATAATTTGGTCAATTTTAATGTTACAGAAATGAAATATATATCATATTGTAGCTAAGAACCAGATCTTTCGATCTGTCATAGAAATATCATAGTAGAAAATCGCTCCTNTAATTAATTTTGCGCCAGCTAAATTCTGACTAAATTCTGGCTCAAAGGCTAATTAAATTGCACCGGCTAAATTCTGGCTCAAAGGCTAATTAATTTTTTTCTGGCTAAATTCAGGCGCAATTTCTGATTGGCTGGCGCAATTTTGGTCACGTGACAAAAGTTGATCAGATAAAATTATTAATTAATTTTACCGATATTAACATTTTAATATATTGTTTTAAAATAGCTATAATTTGGTCAATTTTAATGTTACAGAAATGAAATATATATCATATTGTAGCTAAGAACCAGATCTTTCGATCTGTCATAGAAATATCATAGTAGAAAATCGCTCCTGGTTATGTAAAATTGATTTAAAATTAAAGTTAAAATTAATTATTTTTAAAAATTTAAAAATAATTTTTTAAAATTGCGCCAGCCAATCAGAATTGCGCCATTATTTAGCCTTTGTGCCAGAATTTAGCCATTGCGCCTGATTGCGCCACGGCTAAATTCCAGGCTCAATTGGCTAAATTAAATCTGGCTAAATTCCTGGCTTAATTCGCATTGCGCCTACCATCACTAGGCCATACCTTCTAAGATGAGATGACAAAAGAGTAGACAGAGTTGCGCTGGTGTGCAATTGTAAGATACAGCTTCGGTGAAACATTGTTCGTTTTTAGTTATATCGTCTAACAAACTTAGTGTATGTGTTGCATCTTGGAAGGTCGAGTATATTACTCCATTTATTTTTCGTAAATCTTCGAAAGACTTGGTTGCACAGCAATTTAAAAGCGTACGAAGGTAATACTTTTCACCTACACACGGATGCACTATATTCATTCGCGTTATGTGTAGATGACTTTGTTTGTAAAGTTTAATGGTTCGTTGTTGATATCTTTCTCGTTTTTTTTCTAAATAAGTGTCTGGAGGAAGTGAACATGGATCAATTGATTCGTCTGTGTAATTAAAATGATATAGCTTGTTATATTTACAATATGTAAGGTTATCAAATTCAGGATTCGACGGACAGAGAAAATAATATTGCAAAGTAGAGAGGTTGTTACTGTTACCATGTAAAATGATTCGTTCTTTGGGTAAATGAATCGGTAAACACGTTACAGATGGTGATTGCGAAGTTATCTTGTATTTAAAAATATACCAAACTGCTTCCATCGACAAAAGGTAATATGCATTAAGGTAGTTTTTAATTTCATCGATCTTTTCATGTTCTGACTTATTTTCATCTTCCATCTGAACGGTGACCATTGCCTGATCGGGTCCTTTGTATATGTACTTGTAGAGATAAGAGATAACGTGTAATGTAGAAGTCACTTTGATGTTTATGTGTGAATTTAATTTGTGTAAGAGAAAAGAATTATACGGTACAACATTGCAGTCATTTTCAGTGTGGCGTCGATAATGAACATGGCCTTGTTCATCTATTGTGGTATGTTCTTATACTGTTTGAGGATAATTCCAATGGCACCAGTTGTTCTGCCATATGTATCTTTGACTACATTGATGAATCATAAACTTTTTTACCAATTCGTAAAGGAGATTCTGTTGGGAGCTGTTTTTTGTAGGTAGTTCCGCGCTTATTACTTTATCAATATTTTCAGGCAGAAGTAAATTTGGTGTCGATTTAAATATAATATGTGTATGCGATAAGCCACGTTTTTGGAATTCAACAGCATGCATATAGTAGATAATTTTTCCAAAATGCTTTTTTAACAATTTTCATAAATAGGTTAAATATTGTTTAAATACACATACAATGATATCAGGTCGATCGGTGTAATTTTGACCAGTACGCAATTTTTGTTTTATTTCTGGCCAATTTGGATTTGATGTAAAGGTAATAAAAAGTGTTGGCTGACCAAGTTTACTTACAACAGCAAGAGCATCCATTGTTTTTTTGTAAGACCATCTATACGAAAGCGTATGTGAAGCTGGCAAATAAATATTGTCAGAGTACAATTCCGCTTCATCACCTAGTGACTCGTCTTCTTCCTGACCTCCTTTTCAAAATCTACGTTGTTCTCTGCGTATAAATTGCAGGCGTTCGTCATCCGTTCGACTGAACATATCCACTAAATATTCATTAAATAGACAACCAAGTAGATGAAACCTAGTTTCAGTCATGATACGATAATAATAGTAGTCAACCTGTGAAATTTTCTGCAAATTGTAATTTTCATCTACCCAGTATGCATGCCAACCAATTTCACCATACAGAAAAAAAAGTGGATATTGCAATGCTTCGTAATGTTCATTGAGAATACTAACATAATCAGGTTTGTTCTCATTAATACGCCAGATTTGTATGCACCGTTCTTGAACTATGGCCGTTAAATGGACGATCGTGCACACAGCAATTTTAGTATTAGCTGTTGATTGTTGTACTAATAATCGAGCCTGTAGATAATTCATATTACGTAGTTGATATAAACCCTGAATGAATGGATTTATCGTAGCTAATTCTTGTTCAACAATATTAACGATATTCTGATCTAGACTACATCGATTTGCATCACAATTTCGAGCTTTAGCGTCGTATACAAACCAATTAACTGGATAGCCTTTTGTATTAGCAGAGTGGATCTGATGGTATGTACAGCCGTTAATAGCAAAAGCATGCGGATGTGATTATACTTGCACGCTAAATTATTTTGGGGTCCCGAAATTGCAATTTTGGAGAAAAAAGTCGAAATAGTTTTTCATAAAAGACAAAATTATTTTACTTAAAACCTGAAATTTTTTGACTACCCAGATAAATTCCTTGATTAAAGATACATATAATTGAGTACTTTTTTTACTTTCATATATAGAATAAATTTTGCATAAATCTCAAAAAGACGAAATACCTCAAAAATCCAAAATCAATTTTGGGAACATGTATAGATGTAATAAATGAACTACACCACCTGTATAACCAAGTGTTGTAAAAGAGAAAAGTGAATTGTATTGATGGCTAAGATGACTGAAATTAATAACGGCATCTGACATGTAAAGATTTTGTAAAACAGGTGATAATAGGTGTAAGGGTGGAATTACACGTTTCAGTACCGGATTGCGGCAAAAATTTTTTGGTTCTAATGGAAGAAGTTGTGACCCTCACTATACGTGTTGCCCAAATCCCAAATAATTTGGGATTTGGGATGTCAAAATGCACAAATTACTAGTATTTGAGATTTGGGATTTGGGATTTCGGCAAAAAATACTAATCATAATTTGAGATTTGGGATTTGAGATTTGGGATTTGGGATTTGGGATTTGGGATTTCGGCATTTGGGATTTCGGCATTTGGATTTTGAATTTGGGTGGCAGGTATAACCCTCACCCCGAGTATATTCAGTTTCATTTAGGAGAATAAACACATGTACAGTTATTGTTTATAATCGATAGTTTATCCCACCACAATGGACAATCGTTAAGTTTATTTCGACCTTAACGTGTGTAATTAGGTTTTTGAATGTTATTTTTGATTATTTCTTTGATAGCTATGTTACGTTTATGTTTACTTTGACTTTGACGTATAAAATTAGATTTTTGGCAGCATGCATATCTACCCATAGTTCTATAAAGAAAAAAAATTATAGTTCTAGTTACCAAATTACGTATTACTTGTTTATTTATTGTCTTTTTTTTATTATATAATCGTTATCACACTTATTACTAACCATAATAAAAAACACAAAAAAAAGATAGTAAAAAAGTAAACTCTTTGTGATAAAGAGAACTATGATACATAAGATATATGTTCTCTGTAAATGTCAAACCACTAATTATTATGATGCAATTGAAGCAAGTTTGGTATTGATTTTTTTACTTGTTCTCTTTTCAAAGGTTGCTCGTCATTTGACCATGTTAAAAAAAGAAGAAATTCTCCATATCTTGTTTTATTACACAAATTTCAATTCAATTGACTCCTTTGTAAATCTTTTGATTGGCATAAATTTTTATACGCCAAGGCTTGTTTTCATTAATTTACTTGTCTAGTAGTTTCTTCGTAAAATTTTGCCTAGATCACTTGTTACTATTCATTTTATTCTTTTATCTACAAAAAAAAAAAAAGTTAAAAATGATTGCTCACATCAAATACCCGTGTCACACAAATTTCAATTCGATCGACTCCTTCGTAAATCCTTTGATTGGCATAAATTTTCATACGCCAAGACTTGTTTTCATTGATTTACTCATCTAGTAGTTTCTTCGTAAGATTTTGCCTAGATCACTTGTTTTTATTCATTTTATTCTTTTATCTGCAAAAAAAAAAAGTTAAAAATGATCACTCATATCAAAACACCTGTGTTACACAAATTTCAATTTGATCGACTCCTTCGTAAATCTTTTGATTGGTGTAAATTTTCATACGCAAGATTTGTTCTCATGGACTTACAGCATGTGTATTATACATGTCGTCAAAACTATTGAATTGAGTCAGACGCAATTAAAATTGAAAAAAATTGGAGTTGAGTCAAAACAAATTTTGATTTTTACTAGTAGTTGACGCAATTAATTAAGTCAGACACAATTAAAAATTGAAATTTTAAGAGTTGAGTCAAGACCAAATTAGTTTTGACAACATGTATAATGTGTACGGTATATTCACCAATCAAATCACAAATAAAGAACCAATCAGCACTCAGAAAAAAAATCATTTTATTTTATTATATTATTTAATTACAGTAGAAACTGAACTTATACTAGTTATATTATTTTTATGCATAAAGGCATTGATTAGCAAATAATGCCACACTCTCTTTATAAGAGTAGATAAATATGATGTCCCAGTAAATAACAGTGTATTTATAAGTACAGTAGATCAAGCTATATATACAAAAGTTATCAACATTGAACAATTTTTTAAGGAAAATTTCTTTCTGTATTGAAGGAAGGCTGTGGAACTATAGGGAGTTATGGTGCTGTAATTGATAAATACTTTGTAACTGGAATTACTCTTACATTTCAACAAGAAATCAGTCCACTACAAGAAACTAACATTATTTTAGACTGTTTTGAAATGTATAGAATCTGTAGTTTTACAGAATTTGAAATTAAAACTATTCTATTACAATATCTTAATACGAAAAGTGAGACAATTATTAACACTATGCAACAGTTATATAATGGTCATAATTTTGTCAACTCTAATTACAATCAGAATATGGATCTCACATATAATCCATAACTAATATTTCATTTTCTTCAAAAGTATAAAAGTCATAAATTTGTTGGCAAGCCAAATAAGTCTACAGCTCTTCATTTGATAAACATTTTAAAACACATTTCGGATATAAGTGAATTTACTATAAATGACCTAATTGCATTAGTTACATTTGGATTTATTGAATTAAAGATTATTGATTAATTTAGTTTTACAGAATTATTTAATATTATAAACAAAAAACATTTATGCTGCTCTTTTCTTTTGTATTTGAAAATTTTAGCATGTAGTTCAAGTGAAAAGCTATGTATTTCCAATAAGGTCATGAAGACCAAGGTTTATATTTTTGTTATTTATTTCTATTAGCCTGAGCAAAATAATAGCCAAAGACAAAATTAAATTAAAGGTGTAATAAAATTATTTGTTAAAAACTATTTTTCAATTATCTAGGTTTTATAACAGATTAAAAACATTTTTTATACTAATAATGAAATTTGTTAATTAATGCATTCAGCATTTAATAGTCTTATTATTGATAAAATCAATGGCTTTGTCAAACTTCTAAAATCTTTCTTACAATAGTTATATCAAATGAGCCAGTCTTGCAAGAGATAATAGAGTATCTCTTAGATCCACTGGCCAAATATATTTCAGAACTTTCTCTTGTAGTTGATGAAACTAAAAAAAAAGAGAAGGTGTTATGTTATATAAATATTTTTATTCCCATGTAATATCCATTAATTGGAATCCTATTCATGATTATACATGTTTCCAAAATTGATTTTGGATTTTTGAGGTATTTCATCTTTTTGAAATTTATGCAGAATTTATTCTATATATGGAAGTAAAAAAGTACCCAGTTATATGTATCTTTAATCAAGAAATTTATTTGGATAGTTAAAAAAAATAATTTCATCTTCTATGAAAAACTATTTTGACTTTTTTCTCCAAAATTGCAATTTTGGAACCCAAAATAATTTAGCGTGCAAGTATATTTATGATAAAACTGGCCTATTTTTTTTCATTTGACCAGTGTATATTTCCAAAATTGATTTTAGATTTTTGAAATATTTTGTTTTTTTGAGATTTATGCAAAATCCATTTTATATATGGAAGTAAAAAAAATATCCAGTTATGTGTATTTTTAATAAATAATTTATTTAGATAGTCAAAAAATTTAAAATTTTAAGTAAAATAATTTCATCTTCTATAAAAAACTATTTTGACTTTTTTCTTCAAAATTGTATTAGAAAATTTTTTATCCCTTAGATCGTCCAGCATTCAAATTTAAATGCTAAAATTTTTTTAATACTAATTTTGTGTAATTCCTTTTAAATTTCTTAAGTTACCTCCCCCCATTTCTAAGTTAAATTGGATTAGCGATTATCCATAATTACATCTCACATATATGTAGATCTTTGTTAATAATAATTGTGTCAATTATTAGATCATATAGATCACACATTGTGTAACCTGATAATCACCCTTTTCTAATTATTAAAAAAAATTAATAAATAATAAAACCGTATGTCCTTTATGTCAAATACAGTGACTTCAGGTTCAACAACACTGGTCAAAATTTATAAAACCTACACTTATCGGGTACCAGATAAGTATAGTATCTATGCCTAATATCATACACATATAGGATATCCGATAAGTGTGAAAAAACATTTTTTGCACTTATCGGGTACCCGATATATGTAAAAAAACATTTTTCACACCTATCGGGTACCCTATATGTGTATGATATTAGGCATAGATACTACACTTATCTGGTACCTGATAAGTGTAGGTTTTATAAATTTTTGACCAGTGCAAGTTCTTTACCCAACGAAATTTTGGAAACAGGTTTCACGATGACAAAGAATATGTACGCTCTTAACTTCTCACTAGTGCCACTTAGACAATCAAGATTCAGAGTATGAAGATGAGGACGAGAAAAATGAAATAGACACTGGAAGCACCCGCAAAAGGAAACGCAAATTAGCAAGAGCCATACAGCAAGAATTACCCTATCTCTATCCGATTTTGAACTGTTCGTTCATCCACAACAACCTCATCGGGCATTCGTTCGGCTGCCAACATATCTTGACATTGGTATCTCTAAGCCGATTGACTTTTTTTTTTTTTACAACTAGCATGTTAGACACTATCGTCGAAAATAAAATCTTTATGGACTATCGAAGGGTGCCGGTGCTACTGGTAGACGTTGGCTGGACTTCACCCAAAAAGAACTTCTTATCTGGATTGCCTTAGTAATTTATCAAGAACTTTTTAAGTTACCTTTCTTGACCAATATTGGAATGAGACTGGCAAGTTCCCTATTCACCCTATTTCAAGACAAATGCCTCTAAAACGTTTTGAACAGATAAAGAGGTATCTTCACATTTCCTCCCCTGCTGCAACAATCAAAAATTACTTCGATAAATTGGAGCTGTTACTTTCACATATTCAGGATGTCTTGAAGTGACTTTATGTACCAAATTCGAATGTTTTTGTAAATGAAATGATAATTCAATTTTTTAGAAGAAGTGTCCATACCATACGAATCAAGAATACTAAGTAATCTTAAAGACAAATATATTGTGCACCTGTCATAAAAATATTAGACCTATGTCATAAGAAATGAAAAAATAAATGCTTTGCTGAAATTGTTTTTTTTCAAAAATATCCTAAAGATATCGCCAGGATATTTTATAATATCAAATTTTAATATAGATTTAATATTTTATATCATAAAAATATCTATTTAATATCCTAGTGATATCCTAGTGATATTTTGTAATTTTATTATGATTTTTATTATTTTAGTAATATTACACAAATATTATCACGATATCACCGTGATATTTTAAAATATCACATCGATATTACTTTAATATTAAATAAATATCAAATAGATTATTTTAATATAATATTTATTTGATATTTATTTGATATTGTGGCGGTCTGCCCAGAACAAGGAGTAAAGTTACGTCAATCAGTCCCACTAAATCGAACTCTCGTCACACCCCTTTTCGTACTAACTCAACGTACTCTTGTACGCAATATTTCGTAACGCCCACTATCCGCCAGTAGGATCAAGCAGTCACTTGCCTACTCGCAACGAATAGATATATATAATAAACTCTTAACACAGTATACACAGGTGCGATCTGAAGGTACGTGAGTAAGTGGAGTAAAAGTATCTTTTTACAGCTCACTACGCAAACTTCCGAATCTTAGCTTCAGACTTTGTTCAGTAACTTTATTCGAGAAATTACAAAATTAGTAATAGAGGTATTACGGGCTGTTAACCGTTTCTCACCAATAATACCGTTATCATGAAATAAAAATATTAAAAACGTATCAAATTATTATGGTGTATATCGAAACTTTTAAACTTATTGCAAAGATGTAACAACAAAAATATATCACTGCTTTGGCGTGTCTTATCTCTGCTGCTAAATCAAAACAATATATTTCTATCTTTATTATTTACTTTTATTATAAACTGCGAACCAAAAGATTATTTATTATTTTATTACAAATTAGGTGAAAGATTTTCGTAATTATTCGAAATGTCCCAAAAGAAAATTAAAAATCATAAAATTGTAAAAATGAGCCGATCCCTTTTACATCCTAAATTACCAGTCTATTTTATACACTTTCGAACTTATTTTCCTTCATCCTGTATTGTCGCGTCTAAACACATTCTTTTCTATTTTTAAAAATGACACACAAGGATGAAATACTTCGTACAAAGATGAATAATCTGTCATCTAGATGGTAACACACTCATCCGGTTACACTGTCATCTCAATGTCATCTCCCGTGACCTTCGCAACATTTCGAAATCCCGTGCACATCTCATGTGGAATTCGTGCACCCTCAAACATTTCCTCTTTCAAGGGGGAGCTCCTGCGACCCCACACTCATACCCCATAAATCGCTTATTAACTGCTGATGCATTTCGCCGCACATTTTCAGTAATCTTTCGTACTCCTGTTTCAGAAGCTTGTAGATCCAGTCAGGTGTGACCAGTTGGAGATTCTTTGGTCGCAACATTCCGACTGCTTGTGCGAGAGATCTTAACCTTTGCGCTATCTGGTATGTCCGTGATCCGTTCTGATGGGAATACTCTTGCAACTCGTGTTTTATCGACGTAGCCGTACGGATTTCTTGAAAAGTAGAAATATACTCTCTGAGTCTTCTATAAGCGTTCACCCGTTGTCCGTTAGGATTATCTGGATCTGTGACTACAGAGAGCAGCCCGGCTATGTCGTGATCAAACACTGCTTCCGTAAGATCATGTACCTCTTCGGGTGTGGTTATTGTATCCAGGAAATAAGGGAGTAACATGTCGTTCTCTCGCTGCACCACTTCATCACTCGTGGGTCCTCCCAGGTTTATTGCGTAACCTTCTGTTACCAGATATGCCCCTGTATCATCTAGTATAAGCTGTGCGCCTCTCGATAGTTCTAATAACTCTTCACGTAACCTGTTGACTCGTTCACAAAAGCTTTCGGAGATTTGTAGATGGGTCATGTTAAACATTCTTAGTCGTGTTCGGAAAATATCGCATTTTATCCTTGTCTTTCATGCACGACTATTGTTCTCTGTTATCTCACGTGAGATAAAACCCCTTTGTTTGTAAGACCTTAGGCGATTTCTGTGTACAGGTCGGTGGTTCAATACTTCTCCGTTGCTAGTCCTCAATATGTATGACCCATTTCCTAAAACTTGATGAATGAAATAGGGTCCCGTCCACTTGTTCCGAAACTTGTCGCCATGAACATTTTGTAAATCTGATCGATATTCTAGTACCATATCGTTGTTTCTGTACGTCATAATACAGGTTCTTTTATCGTAAGCCCTCTTTTATCGTGCTTGGGCATCTTTTATGTTCTTGGACGCTTTGATCTTGTTGTCTGCGAATACTCCTACCATCTCACTAATTCTTCTATTGATTAGGTCCTCATACTGTCTTTCGTTAATTTCCGTGGCTGGCCACGTTACTATGTCAAGTTCTATGGGCAACGTGGGTGCGCAACCATAGAGTAGGTAAAAGGGTTCGTACTTTGTCGTCCTATTCCTAATGGTCCGATATGTGAAAAGTGCCGGAGGTATTAACACATCCCAATCGTATGCTGTTTCTTGTACGCACTTTTCCAGAGCCCTACATAAGGTCTGATTGTACCGCTCTATCAGGCCATTGCTCTGAGAGTGGTATACAGACGTAAGTCTATGATGGGATCCCATTATCTCTACTAGGTTCGCTACTACTTGGCTGACGAATACTGCTCCTCTATCTGACAGTATCTCTCGCGGACATCCGTGACGGCATATTATTTCATCGTATAGGAACCATGCGACGGTCATCGCATCTGCCTTTTCTATTGCTCTGGCTTCCGGCCATTTTGTGAAATAGTCTGTAGCTACTATAATGTATCTTTTCTTTGTGGATGTCAGTTTCAAAGGTTTCACGATGTCTATTCCTAATCGGTCGAACGCTTGCCCTACTTTAATGGGTCGCATTTCTTCGGTTCTCGTAGGTTTACCCTGTCGTTGGCACACGTCACAAAATTCTATATAGTTCTTTACGTCTATGCCCATGGTGGGTCAGAAATATCGCTTTCTCGTTTTATCGATTGTTGCTTTTATGCCGAAATGTCCCGCATTTGGCACACTATGTATATTATGTAGTAATTTTGTTACGTCGCTTTTCAATATTACCCGTAATGGGCTGTCATCCTTATTACGTTTGAATAATAAATTGTCTTGCACGATATAATGATTCGCTTGCTGTCGTAATTGTCGTCGTTGCTCGCTAGTCCAGTTCGGGGGAAAAGTGTGATTGATTAAATACTCAGTTATTTGATTGTAAATTTCCGTGTCCATTTCGAAAGGTTTCGTGAGTCCTCTTCTATTTATCTGAGTTTCCGGGTTTCTTCTATTAGTTTTAGTATTGGATCCGGGATAAAGTGTCTGCGTTGGCGTTAAGACGCTGTTACCGGATAGAATTACCGTAACCAAAAACATATAATTATTATATTATTTAACCCTATATTTTATTAGAAATAATTATTTAACAAAATGAAAATATAAATATTAACATAGTAATTTATTTAATAACGATTAACAATAATTAGTAATATTTATTAACATGTAAATAGCAAACCAAATAGTTTAGTTACACAAAATGTAAGTAACACAAGTCACATGTTTACGTGATATAGTTACACAAATAGTTTATAATTATTATTAATTATCATTAATTAGTATTACTTAGTATCAATTATTATTATATAGTATTAATTAGTATTAATTATTAGTATAACAAATATTCTATATTTAGTAAGTTATATGGTAAATATATTAACCAATAGTATTAATGCACAGTAATGGCACAGTAGTCCAAAAAGTTATAAAAAGGATAGTTGTTCAACTTAGTTTCTTCAGCTTTTAGTTCCAACTTTTAGCTCAAAGGAAATTAATATTATAATTATAAAATATAATTGTATTATTAGGAAGTAACCATTAAATAAAATATTAATAAATATTAAATAAAAATAATTAAAGAGATTTATTATCGTATTTATTTGATATAATGTTTATTAAAATTGTTTAATAAAGGAAGTACTAATAAATTAAAGATGATATCTTTAATAAAAGATGGAAGTATCTAAAGTATGAATTATAAGGAAGTTATCTATAAAGAAAGCCCGTAATAAAGGAAGTTCTAAGATTAATAATAAAAGGATTTATTATTATTAAAGGAAGTTATTAATAAATGAAGTTATTAATAAGAGTAAATATTAATAATGAAGTTATTAATGGAAGTAACAAAGTTATAATGACTTGGAAGAATAATTAGTTTGTTAGTTCTAACTAAAAACTAACTGGTGCCTTCTAAAAGTAAAGGAATAACCAAACTGAAAGTCTTGTACCTAACGGGAAGGACTATAAACTCCTTAAAAGAACCGTAAGTGGGAAGTATGAAAGTACACCCGCGACAGTTTGGTGCCTTCTAGCGGAAAGGAAAGTAAATGTGGAAAGAAAAAATGAAGTTGAAAAGAAATTGAATTAGAAAGGAATGAATTTTTATAGGAAGTATTCTAATGAAAAGAAAATTGAATTAAAAGTTAAATTGGAAAGGAAGTATTCTAAGGAAGTATTCTTAGGAAGATTCTAAAGGATAATTTAAAGAAGTAAACTTAAGATAATAGGGGAGAATTATTGTCAAAATTTTAGAAGAATCCGTAGTAAGAAAGGAAGTTAATTTTAAGTTGTAAAAGGATGAAGGAAGTTATATATTTGGGAGGAAGGAATTTTCATTAAATTTTAGAGTGAAGAATGTTAAGGACTGATCACCCTCGTATCATTCAAACTCTTAGGCAATGGCAATAAGACCTGTGAAATGCATGCATATTAAATATAAATGTTCATGAGTAAGGCAGAAATTAAGTCCTGAAAGGAATATGTTATATTTAGGTAAACTTCGTAAGACCTAGGAGGCAATATCAATAAGACCTGGAAGGCAAAAGTTGTAAATCCCGTAAGGTAGAATTTTGTAAGTCTTGTAGGTAATACCAATAAGACCTAATGAAGCATAAATTTATAAATTCTGTAGGCAATGACAATAAGGCCTAAAGAAAATATTAAGGCAATGACAATAAGACCTGTGTAATGAAAATTCACCCAAAAAGAGAAACTTATTGTAAGAGGCTCTATCCTCTATAAATATTCCAATAAGAAGTATCTTCAGTACAAAGATGTGATAAATAGGAAAAGATAAAAAGGGAAAAACACTTATTGTAAGAGGCTCTATCCTCTATAAATATTCCGATAAGAAGTACCTTTGACGGAAGGATGCGATGAATAAGAAAAGTAAAAGTATAAGATTGATGAAGATCAATATCGAAAATGTTATAAAAAGGATGGATAAAGACTTTAGTGAAAAAGTAGAATCGAATAAAATATTTTAAGGAAGAAATAAACCTGGAAAACTTAAGAAGATCACGACGGTATAGACCTATCAAAAGAGAATCAAGATCTCCAAGTCCAAACCTTAAAGAACTCTGGGAAGAAGTAAACATAATACACCAAAACTTAAGAACTCAGTCAAGAGTACCATTTTCTATTGTGAGTACGCCTGGTATATCATCAAAGGAAGAATCTCCTGAAGAAAATTCACCAAAGGAAGTTAACCAATCCATCGAATTAGATATAAAAGAAATTGAAGTGAAGTTACAAGAACTAGAAAAAGAAAGACTCCAAAGACTTGAAAAGATAAAAGAAAACAAAAGGTCTCGAAGAAACAGTAACAATCCAAAATTAGAAAATATTAAAGAAGAAGACGAACTGGAATACCGAAAAGATTATCACGAAGAAGAGGAACAACAAGAACACGAAGCAGAGGAGGAAAGTGAACAAGATACAAAAAGTGAAACAGAAAAAGATAATAAGAAAAGAATAATGACAGCTCCGATATTAATTAAACCTTCAACCTTCTATGGAGATGGAACTCAAGACCCATTAGAATGGATAGAAGAATATCTAAAAGCGACAAGAGCAAACCAATGGAAGACCGATGAAATGAAAAGAAATTATATGGAAGTATATCTACAAGGAGATGCAGAAGAATGGTGGATCGAAGCAATGCAAGGAACAACGACATGGGAAGAAACAAAAACGAATTTTATCGAAAGATTCTATAATAGAAAATGGAAGAACAAAATTCTAAATGAATTGGAGAGATTGAAAATAAGAAAGGATGAATCTATAAGAAGCTTTGCTAATATATTTTCAAGAAATTGTAATAAAATAGGAGACATACCGGAAGAAAGAAAAGCAGAATTATTCTTAAGAGGATTAACTCCAGAATTGGCCTCACTAGCTTTAACACATGATAAGGAAACCGTAAAAGAGATAGTAGAACTTATTGAAAGACATGAAGAAGCAAGAGACATTACCAATAGAATAGAACCTAAAAAGAGAAAGAAGGAAAGATATTATGAATCTGAATCTGAATCTGAAAGCGATGATGAGATAAAAAGAAGGATAAGGAAGAAACAGATTAAAGAAAATTTAAAGAAAAAGGAAGAGAAGATTGAACCAAAAGATGAAATTGAAGAATTGACCAAAAAGATGTCTCAATTGAAAATCCAAATGGCACAAATGAACAATAATGGAAGAAATTACTATTTGCAAAATAGAGGACCAAGAGATATGAAATGTTTCAATTGTGGAAAAGAAGGACATATGAGAAAAGATTGTAGACTACCGATCCAATCGTCACAAAATATCCCTAATTATTTCAATAATAATAATAATTTTAGAGGATATAATCACGGAAGCAATAATAATAATAATAACTTTAGGAAATACAATCAGGAAAATAGTAATGATAACAGTAGTAATCAAAATAGACCTAAATCAAAACAGATAACTTATACCAATTATATTAATACAGAAGAAAATGATGACGATAAGTCAGATGAGGAAGTAAACAAAGAATTAATAAAAATCTTATTTGGTAAACATGGAAGAGATAGTGAGAGTGAGAACGATGATAATGATAAAACAAAGAAAAACAGGAAGATAAGGAAATAGGAAGAACCTATGAATTAGGAGAAAAGTTATCACAAAAACTATAAAAAGAAAAAGAACTTATAAAGATTTCATAAGAGAAATCACAAGGAAGATACGTAAGAAAAATAGAAAGGAGAGTTAAATTTAAAAGGAAATAAAATATTAATGTATAACTTAAGAGTAGAAAATACGATAGTTAAGAAGCAAAATAATAAGGAAGAAAATTAGTTTGAACAACCATTGGAAGAACCAATACATTCTGACAGATTAAAATTATATAAAAATAAAGAATCATGAGAACCTCATATTATTATACAAACAAATTAAGGAGTTAAATTAAAAAGAATCTTGGAAGAAAAAGATAAGATTTATCAAAAACATTTGATCAAAACAACGACCTCCTGAAAGCAACAAAAGATAGATAGAAAACAGTTGACCAAAACAAAGTAACAGAAAATAAAGGAGTTGAAACACCAAAGTAAACAAATCAATACTTATAAAAAAAACATGAATTTAACCACTTAGAAAATATTCAGATCAATGAAAAACTTACAAAACAAAAGACCAAAGAACAGAAATCAAATCTTTAAAGAAACGAATATTAAAACCTTTCATCTGAAAAATATTAATAAAAACTTACAAAAAGAATCATCATTTTTAAAGAAACAAAATAATGTATTACGGAAAGAAATTCGAATCCTCAAATTACAATTACGAATGGCAACCATCGAAACTCTGTAATAGATGTGGAAGAAAACCTGAACAACATAAATTCTCAGCGAACGTAGATAAGAAATGCGACTATCCTAGGTATGTAGAAAACAATACAAGAAGATGTGGATGTAAAAGAACTCCTATATATGAAATGGCCTTGAGACAGAAGGATGAAAGAGATCCAGACTATCGAATGAATACTCATTGTTGTTTCTGCAAAAAAGCAACAAGGTTAGTTGACCTTAAGCCCCTGAAATTAGGAGAAACATGGTATGAAAGATGTTACGGATGTGAAAACAAACATCAGTAAATTTTTTTAAACGTAAGCCTTCGAAGTCCTTCACTCTGTTAACCTTCGAATACCTCCAACATAAACGTAATATTTACGAAGGTTATTGGTACCGAAAACCTTCATTTTTATTAATAAAACGTAATACTCCGGAGGTTATTGATATTGATAACCTTCAATAACCTTCACTTTATTATAATAAACGTAATATTTGCGAAGGTTATTGGTCCGATAACCTTCAATAACCTTTGAAAACGAAATTATTACAATAACCTCCGACATAAAAAATTTCCTGATGTAATTGAACTTGTCCTTGGGCTAATACTTCGNTGGATGTAAAAGAACTCCTATATATGAAATGGCCTTGAGACAGAAGGATGAAAGAGATCCAGACTATCGAATGAATACTCATTGTTGTTTCTGCAAAAAAGCAACAAGGTTAGTTGACCTTAAGCCCCTGAAATTAGGAGAAACATGGTATGAAAGATGTTACGGATGTGAAAACAAACATCAGTAAATTTTTTTAAACGTAAGCCTTCGAAGTCCTTCACTCTGTTAACCTTCGAATACCTCCAACATAAACGTAATATTTACGAAGGTTATTGGTACCGAAAACCTTCATTTTTATTAATAAAACGTAATACTCCGGAGGTTATTGATATTGATAACCTTCAATAACCTTCACTTTATTATAATAAACGTAATATTTGCGAAGGTTATTGGTCCGATAACCTTCAATAACCTTTGAAAACGAAATTATTACAATAACCTCCGACATAAAAAATTTCCTGATGAAGGAAGAATTGAAGTACCTGAAAGAGAAGAACTGTACGAATACAGAGGAACTCAATTAGAGAAAAGAGAAAGATCCTATAGTTATGAAAGAAACCACGAAGGAGAATCTTCAAAGAAAATAAAAACCACCCCTGCAAGAAATGTATATGCCAATGAATCAACTTATAACTACCAAGAAGAAACAACAAACATCGATTGGGCAAATGATACCGAAAAACAAATATTAAAGAAAGCTGGATTAGACAATAAAGGAAAAGGAAGAGCCCAAGATTGGAAAGAAGCTGAACAAAGAAAACGAACCGAATATTGTACCCAACAATGTCAATTCCTCGACCACAAGAAATTAAAGGATGGAAATATTCACCTTTTTGATGTAAACATTACCATGATTCACGACAAAAGAAACTGTCCATATGGTGCTTTAGAGTATGACGAAGCAGGAATTGAATACGAAATCTGTACCTGTTACAGAAAACAAAGTAAATATTGCTTCGGACATGATCACAAAACTAACCCCTACAAGTGTGCACCTCAAGTATTTTGGGAAATAAAATCCTTCGCCGGAGAAAGATGCAAATGGGAACAATGCATGAACTATGATGAATATTTACACTGTGAACACCTATATTGTTGGAAACACGAAAAATATTGGTTTAATGGATACTCCAAATGTGGAGACTGTAAGAAAGAAAATTAAAGAAGATGAATATTGGCAAGACCTTGCATTTAGATGTGTAATGCAATGGAAAACTACAACTAAAGAGGTAAATATGACAGGAAGAATATCAACACCCCTGGAAGAACAATTAATGGAGGACGAACAAACAGAAAAAGAAATTAAACAAATATTGGAAGTAACAACAACTGAAGAACCAGAAGAAACACCAATCATAGAAGAAACACTTCAAGCTTGGGAACAAGTGACTAACCTGAAAAAAGAAATTGAAGAATTAAAACAACAGTTAGAACAATTACGAATGATAAATCAAGATCAAGAAAATCAAATAAACGAACTGGAAAATAAAAATCAAACCAAATGGCAAGAACTAAAAGAAGAACAAAAACGGATAGAAATACTTACTAAAGAAGTAGAGAAATATCAACCGATAGAACCGATAATCTGGAAGAAGGAAACATCAGTATTTCATTGTGAAAATTGCAAAGAAAATGAAACAAGCTACGAATATTGTGTTCCAAGTACAATATTATGCTATAAAACCCTGTACAATAATGAACGGATCATAAAAGAGGAAAAAGAAAAAGAGTTAAAAGAATACAATGATCTATTTAAAGTATATCAGAAACAAGAAGAAGAAAAACAAGACGAAACAATAATTAAAAATCGAGATACGTTCGAAGAAATATTAGCAGAATTTGATAAAGCAATTAATTTAGAATTTCACATGTACAACGGAAGATTTGAAAGTATATAAACCCTAGATATTAACATTCAATTCAAGAAAAACAAATTATGAAAGATTTAAATAAAATATTAAACGGAAAGAACCAACGAAGGGACCTAATCAAAGCAAACTATAAAAATCAACAAGCAGTATATTTGAAAAGAAGACATCTTAATTGGAAGGAGAAAAGACAAGAAAGAGCATTAAGATATAAAGCTTTACGGAATGGATTAACCAAAGAAGAAAGAACAGAACTTGAAGATCTAAACTATGTCGAAGTATTAGCCCAAGGACAAGTTCAATTACATCAGGAAATTTTTTATGTCGGAGGTTATTGTAATAATTTCGTTTTCAAAGGTTATTGAAGGTTATCGATATCAATAACCTCTGGAGTATTACGTTTTATTAATAAAAATGAAGGTTTTCGGTACCAATAACCTTCGTAAATATTACGTTTATGTTGGAGGTATTCGAAGGTTATCGGAGTGAAGGACTTCGAAGGCTTATGTTTAAAAAAATTTACTGATGTAACAAAACTTACAAGTCAAAATGGGGACATTTTGATTAAGTAAGGGGGAAACTGTTACCGGATAGAATTACCGTAACCAAAAACATATAATTATTATATTATTTAACCCTATATTTTATTAGAAATAATTATTTAACAAAATGAAAATATAAATATTAACATAGTAATTTATTTAATAACGATTAACAATAATTAGTAATATTTATTAACATGTAAATAGCAAACCAAATAGTTTAGTTACACAAAATGTAAGTAACACAAGTCACATGTTCACGTGATATAGTTACACAAATAGTTTATAATTATTATTAATTATCATTAATTAGTATTACTTAGTATCAATTATTATTATATAGTATTAATTAGTATTAATTATTAGTATAACAAATATTCTATATTTAGTAAGTTATATGGTAAATATATTAACCAATAGTATTAATGCACAGTAATGGCACAGTAGTCCAAAAAGTTATAAAATGGATAGTTGTTTAACTTAGTTTCTTCAGCTTTTAGTTCTAACTTTTAGCTCAAAGGAAGTTAATATTATAATTATAAAATATAATTGTATTATTAGGAAGTAACCATTAAATAAAATATTAATAAATATTAAATAAAAATAATTAAAGAGATTTATTATCGTATTTATTTGATATAATGTTTATTAAAATTGTTTAATAAAGGAAGTACTAATAAATTAAAGATGATATCTTTAATAAAAGATGGAAGTATCTAAAGTATGAATTATAAGGAAGTTATCTATAAAGAAAGCCTGTAATAAAGGAAGTTCTAAGATTAATAATAAAAGGATTTATTATTATTAAAGGAAGTTATTAATAAATGAAGTTATTAATAAGAGTAAATATTAATAATGAAGTTATTAATGGAAGTAACAAAGTTATAATGACTTGGAAGAATAATTAGTTTGTTAGTTCTAACTAAAAACTAACTGGTGCCTTCTAAAAGTAAAGGAATAACCAAACTGAAAGTCTTGTACCTAACGGGAAGGACTATAAACTCCTTAAAAGAACCGTAAGTGGGAAGTATGAAAGTACATCCGCGACAACGCCCTTGTTTATGAATTATTTCATAATCGTACTCAGATAGTTCAAAAATCTAGCGGACAATCCTTCCTTTCGGTTGCGGACGATTCTTCAACCATGTGAGGGCTAGGTTGTCAGTGTACANTAAAGAGATTTATTATCGTATTTATTTGATATAATGTTTATTAAAATTGTTTAATAAAGGAAGTACTAATAAATTAAAGATGATATCTTTAATAAAAGATGGAAGTATCTAAAGTATGAATTATAAGGAAGTTATCTATAAAGAAAGCCTGTAATAAAGGAAGTTCTAAGATTAATAATAAAAGGATTTATTATTATTAAAGGAAGTTATTAATAAATGAAGTTATTAATAAGAGTAAATATTAATAATGAAGTTATTAATGGAAGTAGCGAAGTAATAATGATTTGGAAGAATAATTAGTTTGTTAGTTCTAACTAAAAACTAACTGGTGCCTTCTAAAAGTAAAGGAATAACCAAACTGAAAGTCTTGTACCTAACGGGAAGGACTATAAACTCCTTAAAAGAACCGTAAGTGGGAAGTATGAAAGTACATCCGCGACAACGCCCTTGTTTATGAATTATTTCATAATCGTACTCAGATAGTTCAAAAATCTAGCGGACAATCCTTCCTTTCGGTTGCGGACGATTCTTCAACCATGTGAGGGCTAGGTTGTCAGTGTACAAATCAAACTTGAGGTTATGCAAATAATACCTGAAATGTCGTACAGCCCAAATGGCAGCGAGGCACTCTTTTTCAACGACAGTATAGTTTTGTTCGGTGCTGGACAGCAGTCGGCTAGCATAAGCGACAGGGTGTTCGTGATTCTCCATATCCTTCTGTGAGAGCACAGCTCCAATACCACAGTCAGATGCATCGGTAGCGAGTATAAATTGTTTCGTGAAATCAGGGTACGTCATTATAGGTGCCGAAGTTAGACGACCCTTCAGCAAGTCGAACGCGGATTGGTGTTCATGCTTCCATTCAAACACGACGTCCCTTTTTGTAAGGTTATGTAACGGTTTCTCGACAGTAGAGAATTCTCTCACAAATCTTCTATAATAGGACGCAAGTCCCAGGAAGGTTCAGACACTCGTTTTTTCTCTTGGGACAGGATAATTCTTTACTTTCTCGATTTTTGCTGGATCAGGAGCTATCCCTTTGATTGTTATGATGTGGCCTAAAAATGCTAGTCTCGTTCGGAAGAAGTCGCACTTCTCCAGATTTATCCTTAAACCTACATTCATTAAAAGGGTAAAAACAACTTTTAAATGCTCTTCATGTTCTTCGCGAGTTTTCGAGTAGATGATAATATCGTCTATATACACAAGTACGAACTTCCACGCAACTTCGTGGAAAACCCTATCCATCACTCTCTGGAACGTTGCGGGAGCGTTGATGAGTCCAAACGGCATTACTAAGAACTCATATATTCCAAATGGGGTAGTGAAAGCGGTCTTTTCGTGATCCTTTGCTACTACTTCCACTTGCCAGAACCCTAATGCTAGGTCCAAGGTAGAAAAGAAAGCGGAATGTCCTAAAGTATCTAGCATATCAGCTATTCGAGGGACTGGGTAGGCGTCAGGTTTCGTAACAGCGTTCAGCTTTCTGTAATCAATGCAAAGCCTGAACTTCCCATTCTTCTTGCTAACCACTACTGTGGGTGCAGACTAGGGGCTAAACGACTTTTTGATGAATCCGTTCGTCAACATGCGCTCTATTTCCTCCTTCAAGAAATTCAAGTGTCGGGGTGAAGTTCGGTAGGGATGCAACTTGATAGGTTTCGCAGTTCCTACATCTATTGTATGTTGGTAGACGCCGGTCTTCCCTAACTGAGAGAGGTCACTTGCTGCTAAATTCAGGAATTCTCCGATAATCTTCGCAATTAAAGGTTTGTACTGGTTTTCTTCGAGCATCTCTGCTCCTCCTTACGTCAGGTTACAACGTATGTCTTGTATCTCGTTTTGCGGTAGTATGGAAATAGCTTCCCATTCTCGTAATTGTTTTTCGCACGTTTTGCATTTGTCCTCCCTAGTTTCAAGATATTTTTCACACCAACAGGATGATTTTGGTCCCGTAACACTTCGTCGTCCTTGTTTACGCTTCTTCTTCTTTCTGACGACGTCGAAACAGTACGTTAGATAATCATAGGTCTCCCAAGTGGTGTACTCCGAATTTGTACGTATTCCTTCGGAGGTAATCTTATACTTTACACTGGTCCCTTGCTGAGGCAGATTATATGAGAGGCCTACAAAGTTTGCCTCGTTGTCGTCGGTTTCCTCGCCTGAGTCTTCACTGCTCTCATTGTTTTCTTCATCACTTTCGCTATCACTTTCGTCGTCGCTATCTGGCGACACTTCATTGGTGTTCCGACAAGGGATAATGATCGCTCCTTTTTCGTCTCTTAACGTCAACTTACAATGTTGATAGTCAATAATTGCGCCCGCTCTTCTCAGCCAGTCAGTGCCAAGTACTAGAGAGTATCCGGATGCATCGATAACCTCCATGTCTACTGCCACAGTCACACTTCCTATCTTTACAGGGACTTGGGTTACAATTCCCAGACTGGAGCGTTTTTCGCCGTGTATATCCGTAATCCTTCTTTCGGAAGACTTCTCCACCCTTCGTCCTAATGACTTCATGAAACTCTTTGAGACAATACTGATGGAAGAGCCGCTATCAAGTATTACTTCGACCTTCCATCCTGCAACCTGAGCCTTGCACATCATAGGTATATTTCCTTCTATTTTCGTATGGTTGGCGATTTTCGCTAATTTTGTACATTTGGGTGCCAAAGCTTTCCGTACATCATTTCGGAAAGGTGGCATTGCCATGATCTGTCCTAAAGTAATGTTAGCTCTCGTGTTCAGTAGGTCAGAGACAATAGAATATGGCGGGGCAGCCTGTGTCATGTATGGTTGTTGTGGAGAAGGTGCTTTTCTTTTCTTCTTTTGTCGCGATCCTTCGGATATTTCTTTACCCTTTCCTGAGCGTAACCTCTTGGTAATAGGCTGGGTTGTTTGTTTGCTCGCGGATCCTTCCGCTACATTCGCATTATTTGTGCTGGTCTTTAATAAGGGATTTGTTTCACTCACACTCTCACCCTCCGGAGGTGCGCTTAATAGTTTAAATGTCGTGCTGTTTCCCATGTGGTTGCAGCGGGCTGCTTGACTTCTTCTTGTTGGGTCACGAATGTGTTGCCATTTGCGCCATTTAACGATATTTGGTTTACGGATTGATTCGTTGCGACATTGGCTTGGGGCTGAACCGCTCTAGCTGGTTTTCGAGGCTGAAGTGTAGCGGGATTTCCCGGGTTTCCTTGCTTTGTAGGGCACATTCTCGCTATGTGTCCCACTTGCCCGCAGAAAAAGCAGCGAAATGGGTCATTGGCATTATTGTTACGGTTCCATGTGTTCTGACCTCTAATATCGTTGTTGTAGTTCAGCCTTCTGTAGGATGTATGTATAGGTTTCTCATCCCTTTCCGTAATTCTCTGTAACTTTTCGACGATTGGCGTAAGTGCCTTTTGTACAATGCGCTCTATTACGTCTTCTCTATTTCGGTCCTGGTCGCGACTTGGCGTAAATCCCTGAGGGTTTACGTATGTAGTAGCGCCATACCCGACCGTGGCTTCAGGGTATGTCTGCGCATTCTCTTCGAATTGTTTCGCAATTGTAATTGATGTTTCTAAAGAAGGATTTTCTTGGGACAGGATAAGGGGTCGCGCTTGGTAGGCAATATCCTTTCATAATCCTTTTAGGAACTGCCAGACCTTTTCGTCCTCGCTCCATCTGTTCTCCCATCAATGCGTCTGATCAGTTTCTTGACATCGTTAGCGTACTGCTCCACTGTTTCATTTACTTTCTGTATTTTCATTGATAGTTCGAACCTCCATTGATTTATCAATGCAGTGGTCTTGAAGGTGGCTAAAAATGAGGCTTCGAACGATACTCGGTTTCTGTCGCTCCAATGCGTAATGGGGTTTTGTCCTTCTTGTACTTCGCTGAACCATAGTCCCGCTGCACCTTGTAAGTATCCGGCGACGACTTGAAGTTTATATTCGCTAGTATACTGATTTATCCTAGCAGATCTGTTGAATTCCTCCAACCATTCCATAGGGTCTCGATTTCCTCCTCCAAACGTCGGCATCTTTGCGTCATTTCTGATACGAAAGGTGTCTTGTAGTCCTTTTATCAAAGCGTTGGTTCCGCTTTCCTCGGTACTGCGGCTCATTCCTCTAGTTACACTTTTATTCGTCACGACGGCTATTGTTTCGTAGGAATTCATATGAGAGCAAATTCTTGTACCTTGTCTTGTTACACGAATTTCAAGACGGTTGTCTTCGTTGTTGATCATTTGATTTGTAAGAACTTTATTATGTTAACTACTGTTTTGCACTCGAAAGTTTTGTTGGGAACAGAAATTTCTGTCGTTTTAGGAATATTTCGTATTGTTACGCTTTCTTTTGGCGGGAATAATCTTTTGGATTTTTAAAGGGGATATCTCAAACAATATAAACTCTAACTATATTTATCAAAATTCTCGTAAATCTGTGAAACACTACTTTTCTTAAGAATACTTTATGCCAAACCTTATAGGAGGCACCAAAATCTGTGGCGGTCTGCCCAGAACAAGGAGTAAAGTTACGTCAATCAGTCCTACTAAATCGAACTCTCGTCACACCCCTTTTCGTACTAACTCAACGTACTCTTGTACGCAATATTTTGTAACGCCCACTATCCGCCAGTAGGATCAAGCAGTCACTTGCCTACTTGTAACGAATAGATATATATAATAAACTCTTAACACAGTACACACAGGTGCGATCTGAAGGTACGTGAGTAAGTGGAGTAAAAGTATCTTTTTACAGCTCACTACGCAAACTTCCGAATCTTAGCTTCAGACTTTGTTCAGTAACTTTATTCGAGAAATTACAAAATTAGTAATAGAGGTATTACGGGCTGTTAACCGTTTCTCACCAATATTACCGTTATCACGAAATAAAAATATTAAAAACGTATCAAATTATTACGGTGTATATCGAAACTTTTAAACTTATTGCAAAGATGTAACAACAAAAATATATCACTGCTTTGGCGTGTCTTATCTCTGCTACTAAATCAAAACAATATGTTTCTATCTTTATTATTTACTTTTATTATAAACTGCGAACCAAAAGATTATTTATTATTTTATTACAAATTAGGTGAAAGATTTTCGTAATTATTCGAAATGTCCCAAAAGAAAATTAAAAATCATAAAATTGTAAAAATGAGCCGATCCCTTTCACATCCTAAATTACCAGTCTATTTTATACACTTTCGAACTTATTTTCCTTCATCCTGTGTTGTCGCGTCTAAACACGTTCTTTTCTATTTTTAAAGATGACACACAAGGATGAAATACTTCGTACAAAGATGAATAATTTGTCATCTAGATGGTAACACACTCATCCGGTTACACTGTCATCTCAATGTCATCTCCCGTGACCTTCGCAACATTTCGAAATCCCGTGCACATCTCATGTGGAATTCGTGCACCCTCAATATCACAGTGATATCAATATGATATTTTAAAATATCGCGGTGATATCGTGGTGATATCTGTGTAATATTACTAAAATAATAAAAATCATAATAAAATTATAAAATATTGCTAGGATATCACCGGAATATCAAATAGATATTTTTGTGATATAAAATATCAAATCTATATCAAAATTATATTGCCAGGATATTTTTTTTTTAAAAATATCCTGGCGATATAATTTCAATATAAATTTGATATTATAAAATATCCTGGCGATATCTTTGAGATATTTTCGAAAAAAAACAATTTTAGCAAAGTGATGTTTGAATTTTAATATATTGTCACAAGAGTGCAGAGTATTTCGAACAATTTCTCAAATCAGTCACACAGTTTGCATCACACAAACAAATAATAATACGCTCTATCTGCCAGTAGGTCAAGCAATCAGTCGATCTAAACTTGCCTATCTCGAAACAGATAATAAATATATAATAAATAATAATAATAATCAAATAATAATCAATTAATCATGAAGGCACAGTGAGTAAGGTGGAGTAAAAGTAGTAACGCAGTATCAAACAATATTTAATAATATTTCGCAATATTACAACACAAAATATAAGTTTATTAAAATATAAAATATAAAGTTTCAAAAGTAAAGTATNTATTACTAAAATAATAAAAATCATAATAAAATTATAAAATATTGCTAGGATATCACCGGAATATCAAATAGATATTTTTGTGATATAAAATATCAAATCTATATCAAAATTATATTGCCAGGATATTTTTTTTTTAAAAATATCCTGGCGATATAATTTCAATATAAATTTGATATTATAAAATATCCTGGCGATATCTTTGAGATATTTTCGAAAAAAAACAATTTTAGCAAAGTGATGTTTGAATTTTAATATATTGTCACAAGAGTGCAGAGTATTTCGAACAATTTCTCAAATCAGTCACACAGTTTGCATCACACAAACAAATAATAATACGCTCTATCTGCCAGTAGGTCAAGCAATCAGTCGATCTAAACTTGCCTATCTCGAAACAGATAATAAATATATAATAAATAATAATAATAATCAAATAATAATCAATTAATCATGAAGGCACAGTGAGTAAGGTGGAGTAAAAGTAGTAACGCAGTATCAAACAATATTTAATAATATTTCGCAATATTACAACACAAAATATAAGTTTATTAAAATATAAAATATAAAGTTTCAAAAGTAAAGTATTATTTAACAACAGAAATATTACAGCATGATGTATCTTTCCTGTTCCTGAATGAAGTTTACTTTTCTATTTAATATTTAATAAAATGTTTTGAATTATTCTGAATTATTTCTAATTATTAATTAATTATATTCTAACTAACATTTTCTAACTAACTTATCACTAACTACTGAAACTTACTCGCGACAACAGTCGTATTTATACTTTCTTTTTTGTTTACACTTCATCCTTGTACTTCATACTTCATCCTTTGTGCGTCATCCTTCATCCTCGCACGATATCCTTCATCCTCGTACGATATTCTTCATCCTTGTACAGCATTTTTCATCCTTCATCCTCGTATAAGGATGACAATCACCTGAAAGTTCATCTAGTGTCACAAAATGTTATCCCCGTGACATTTCATCTGATTACCAATTTACTTCGCCACAAACATTTCCTCTTTCAAAGGGGAGCTCCTGCGACTTAACACTTATTTCCAAAAGATCTTCCATTAATTGTGTATCCATTGTTTCACAAAGCTGCAGAAATCTTTCGAACTCTGATTTTGGCAGTTTATAGATCCAGTCCGGTGTAACATTTCGAAAGTTTCTGGCATACGGTGTTCCTATTACTTGAAATAATGATTGTATTCGTGTCGCTATTTGGTAGATTCATGCTCCGTTTTGGTGGGATCGTCGTGTAATTCTCTTTTTAGTACTGTCACGGTACTTCCTAATTGAGCATCTTGTAGATAATCACCAAGTTTCTTATATGCATTTATTCTTTGATCATTTGTTCCATGCATATCCGTCGCTATTCGTAGAAGTTCGTCTAAGTCAAGATTGATAACCCGATCCTGTTCTTCTAGAGCTGTAAAAATATCTACCATATACATCGTTAACGTATCGTCATATTGCGTAGTAATTTCATTATTCATAGGTTGATCAATTTCTATTACAGTACTTTCTGTTACCAAATATGCACCAGTATTGTCTATGATAACCTGGGCTTCTCCTAAGATTTGCAGAAATTCTCTTCGTAATTCGTGAACTCTCTTTCGTAAACTGTTTGAAATTAGAATATTATTCATAGTAAAAAAAAGTCTTTGGCAAAAATTTTTCAGGACTTTTCGCAATCTTACAAAGTCTTTTAAACAAGTCTATTGTTTACTCGTCATCTCACGTGGAATGATAACCCCTTTGTTTATACGATTTCAATCGATTGCCATGTACAGGTCGACTATTGAGAACTTCTCCACTATTAGTTCTTAATATTTAGGAGCCATTATCAAGAACTCTATGAATAAAGAAAGGACCAGACCATTTGTCTCGAAACTTATCGCCATGAACATTCTGTAAATCGGATCTGTACTCTATACATGTTGTCAAAACTATTGACTTGAGTCAGACGCAATTAAAATTGAGAAAAATTGGAGTTGAGTCAAGGCAAATTTTGATTTTTACTAGTGATTGACGCAATTAATTGAGTCAGACGCAATTAAAAATTGAAATTTTAAAAGTTGAGACAAGGTTAAATTAGTTTTGACGACATGTATACTGTACTCTAACACCATATCTCCTGTCTTGTATGTCATCGTTCTAATTTTCCTATCATGGGTTATCTTTTGCCGTTTTTGTGCATCCTTAATATTCTTAGATGCTTGAATTCGATTATCTTCGAATATTCCTGCAACTTCACCAGTCCTTTTATGAATCATTTCTTTAAATTGTTTTTCATCAATTTCTTCAACTGTCCAAATAATAATATCAAGTTCTATGGGTAGTGTAGGGGTTCGTCCATATAGTAAATAAAATGGCTCATATTTTGTTGTTCTATTTTTAGTTGTTCGGTATGTGAAAAGTGCCGAAGCTATCAGTGTATTCCATTCTTACGTTGTTTTCTTTACACATTTCTTTAAAGTTTAACAAGGTGTTTGATTATACCGTTCTGTCAGTCCATTACTTTGAGGGTGGTAAGCAGATGTAAGTCTTCGGTGAGTTCCCATTATCTCTATTAGGTTGGTTACTATTTGGCTAATAAATACTGCTCCTCTATCAGATAATATTTCTCTTGGGCAACTATGCCTACATATAATTTCATCGTATAGAAACCAAGCGATAGTTTTCGCATCTGCTTTTTCAATAGCTCTGGCTTTTGGCCACTTTGTAAAATAATCCGTAGCCACTACTATGTATCTTTTTTCCATTATTGTTGGCTTCAAGGGTCCTACAATATCTATTCCTAATCGGTCGAAAGCTTGTCCTACTCCAATAGGTCGTAATTCTTTGGTTTGTTTAAGTTTACCCTGTCTTTGACATATATCACATGTCTCTATGTAATTTCGAATATCTTCACCCATCGTAGGCCAAAAGTATCGTTGTCTCGTTTTGTCTATAGTNAGATGCTTGAATTCGATTATCTTCGAATATTCCTGCAACTTCACCAGTCCTTTTATGAATCATTTCTTTAAATTGTTTTTCATCAATTTCTTCAACTGTCCAAATAATAATATCAAGTTCTATGGGTAGTGTAGGGGTTCGTCCATATAGTAAATAAAATGGCTCATATTTTGTTGTTCTATTTTTAGTTGTTCGGTATGTGAAAAGTGCCGAAGCTATCAGTGTATTCCATTCTTACGTTGTTTTCTTTACACATTTCTTTAAAGTTTAACAAGGTGTTTGATTATACCGTTCTGTCAGTCCATTACTTTGAGGGTGGTAAGCAGATGTAAGTCTTCGGTGAGTTCCCATTATCTCTATTAGGTTGGTTACTATTTGGCTAATAAATACTGCTCCTCTATCAGATAATATTTCTCTTGGGCAACTATGCCTACATATAATTTCATCGTATAGAAACCAAGCGATAGTTTTCGCATCTGCTTTTTCAATAGCTCTGGCTTTTGGCCACTTTGTAAAATAATCCGTAGCCACTACTATGTATCTTTTTTCCATTATTGTTGGCTTCAAGGGTCCTACAATATCTATTCCTAATCGGTCGAAAGCTTGTCCTACTCCAATAGGTCGTAATTCTTTGGTTTGTTTAAGTTTACCCTGTCTTTGACATATATCACATGTCTCTATGTAATTTCGAATATCTTCACCCATCGTAGGCCAAAAGTATCGTTGTCTCGTTTTGTCTATAGTAGCCTTTATACCAAAATGTCCGGCATTTGGTATATTATGCATGTTGTATAATATTTTAGTTAAATTTTCTCTTGTGATTACCCTTAGAGGATCACCCTCTTTGTTTCGCTTATATAAAATATTGTCTTGAACTATGTAATGATTCGCTTGTTGTCGTAATTTTCGCTGTTGTTCATTAATACCATTTGGTGAAAAAGTATGATTTATTAAGTATTCTGTTAACTGATTATAAGTATCTACATCCATTTCCGAAAAGTTTCGAAATTTTGTATCTTTAATAAATATCTGAGTTCTATTATATTTGTTGTCTTAATTAGTTATTCTTGATAGTGCGTCAGCATTGGCGTTAAGCCTTCCTTGCTTATGAATAAGTTCGTAGTCATACTCAGATAGTTCAAAAATCCATCTAGCAACTCTTCCTTTGGGTTGTGGTCGATTCTTTAGCCATGCTAAAGCGGAGTTATCCGTATATAAATCAAACTTGGGGCCATATAAGTAATGTTTAAAATGTCGTACAGCCCATATTGCGGCGAGGCACTCTTTTTCTAGCACAGTATAATTTAGTTCGGGAGTTGACAGCAGGCGACTGGCGTAAGTGATAGGGTGTTCAAGATTTTCCGTATCCTTCTGGAAGAGCACAGCTCCAATTCCCAGTCAGATGCGTTAGTAGCTAGTATAAATCATTTCGAAAAGTCAGGATAGGTCATTATGGGAGCCGAAGTTAATCGTCCTTTTAGTGTATCGAACGCGAGTTGGTATTCGGACTTCCATTCAAATATTATGCTTCTCTTTGTAAGGTTGTGTAATGGTTTTGCAATTGTGACAAAGCTTTTTACAAATCTTCGATAATATGAGGCTAATCCCAAGAAGGCTCTCACGTTTGTCTTGTTTTGTAGAACTGGATAATGCTGCACCTTCTCAATCTTCAAAGGATTTGGGGCTATTCTATCGATTGTTATAATATGTCCCAAAAATATTAATCTTGTTTTGAAAAAGTCACACTTTTCCAAGTTTATCTTTAATCCGGCATTTCCTAGAAGTGTAAACACATCCTTCAAATGTTCTAGGTGCTCTTCGTAAGTTTTCGAATATATAATAATATCGTCGATATATACTAATACGAACTTCCAAGTAACCTCATGGAAGACTCTATCCATCACTCATTGAAAGGTTGCAGGGGCATTGATAAGTCCAAAAGACATCACGAGAAACTCATAGGTACCAAATGGGGTAGTGAAAGCAGTTTTCTCTCGGTCTTTAGCAGATACTTCTACTTACTAAAAACCTGAAGCGAGGTCTAAAGTTGAAAAGAAAGCAGAGTGTCCCAGAGCATCTAACATGTCTGCTATCCGAGGTACTGGGTATGCGTCAGGTTTCGTGACCACATTCAATTTTCTGTAATCTATGCAGAGCCTGAATTTCCCATTCTTCTTATTTACTACTACAATAGGTGCGGACCAAGGACTAAACAACTTTTGAATTAGTCCGTTCTTTAGCATATTTGCTATTTTCTCCTTCAAAAATTTCAAGTATTGGGGCGAGGTTCTGTAGGGGTTTAATTTGATAGGCTTTGCTTCGCCAGTGTCTATTGTATGGTGATAAAGGTTTGTCTTCCCTAATTCTGAAAGATCTTTGGCTACCAAATTCAGAAATTCTTTAATAATTTCGTGAACTTGCGGCTTATATTGATTTTCTTCGAGTTTCTCTACTCCGCCTCGTACCAAATTACAACGAATGTCTTGTATTTCCTTTCGTGATATAATAGAAATAATCTTCTCATCTTGTTGATGTTCTTTACAGACTTTGCATATATCCTGACTTGTTTCTAAATATATGCCACACCAGCAATAGGAATTAGGTCCCGTTGCCTTGCATCGTTTATGAACACCTTTCTTTCTTCTAACCGGGTCAAAGCAATAAGATAACTGATCATATAATTCCCATGTGACAAGCTTCGAATTCTTGTGCATTCCTTCGGGAGTAAATTTATATTTCATATAGGATTTCTGATACGGGAGTTCATAGGTTAATCCTGCGAAGTTCACTTCTTCTTCGTCAGTATCCAAATCATTACTGCTTTCTACATATTCTTCTTCACTATCATCCTCTTCTTTATTATCGTCCAAGATAGTGGCTCTAGTATTTCTGCAAGAGATTTGAGCTGTTCACTTTTCATCTTTTAGAATCAATTTACATTCTTGGTAATCTATTATAGCGCGTGCTTTTCTTAACCAATCTGAACCAAAATTAATGCGTAACCTGCTGCATCAATGACTTCCATGTCGACAGCTACCACAATTTCTTCAAACTTTATTGGTACTTGTGTCACGATTCCTAAACTAGGACGTCTTTCTCCATGTATACCAGTTATTTTTCTTCCGGATACTTTCTCAATTTTTCGTCCTATGGATTCCATGAAGTTCTTCGAAATGATACTAATAGATGAACCATTATCAAGTATTACTTCGACTTTCCATCCAGCTACTTAGGCTTTACAAGTCATGGGCGTATTCCCTTCTACTGTTGTATGATTGGCCATCTTTACAATCCTTGTACGCTTAGGTGTCAACGCCTTTCATGTCTCACTTCTATAATGTGGCATGACCATCAATTGTCCCAAAGTGATATTGGCTCTTGTCGCAAGTATGATGGAATATGGCGTAGCATTCTGTGTCATAAGTGGTTGTTGGACAGGGGGTATTTTCTTTCTTTTCTTTTGTTTAAAGTCTTCGGATACTTCCTTTTTCTTTTCTGCTGAGCGCAATCTTTTTGCGATAGGTTGCGGAGTATCTTGTTTACTTGTGGACCCAATACTTTCTCCTATTACTCTATCATTATCTCCAGTCTTGAATGAGGGATTTACATTATCCGCACTCTCACCTTCCTGAGGTGCGCCTGTTAGTTTAAATGCTGTATTCTTTCCCAAACAGTAGAGATAGGTTGTTGGATTTCTTCTTTTTGAGTTATAAACGTATTACTATTTACGTCTCCTTGCGAAACTTGTTGTGTGGTTTGATTTGCCGCTGTATTAGCTGAAGGAGGCACAGTATTGGTAGGTCGCGGGGTAGCAGAAACAGCTGGATTTATTTGGTTTCTTTGATTTCCTTGTCTCATGGAACAACTCCAAGCCATATGTCCAGTCTGTCTACAATAGTAGCAGTTTGGCGGATTATTATAACTCCTGAAGTTTTGTTCTCTATTGCCATTATAATTGTTATAACTTTGTCCCCTGTTATTATTATTATAATTTGGTCTACTATTAAAAGTATTAGGTGCTCTTTCTCCTTTTTCAATAATCGTCTGTAACGTTTCGGCAATAGGTGCGAAGACTTTCTGTACTATTCGTTCTATTACATCTTCGCTTTCATTATTTTTGCTTCGAGAAGGTATGGATCCTTGCATGCCCATAGAAGTGGTAGTGGTGTATCCTGTTATAGCTTCGGGGTAGGTTTGTGCATTTTCTTCAAATTGTTTGGCCGTTCTACTTGCTTTTTCCAATGTTGGCTTTTCTTGGGACATAATAAATGGTCGGGCTTGATAGGCAATGTCTTTTCGTAATCCTTTCAAAAACTGCCAGACTTTTTTGTCTTCACTCCATCTATTATTGTCATCTATTCGTTTAATTAATTTCTTAATATCGTTCGAATATTGTTCCACGGTTTCACCTAGTTTCTGCACTTTCATTTGCAACTCAAATCTCCATTGGTTTATTAACGCAGTTGTCCGAAAGGTGGCCAAGAAAGATGTCTCAAAGGAGGTTTGATTTGTATTATTCCAATGATTGATGGGATTCTGTCCTTCTTGCGCTTCGTTGAACCATTGTCCTGCTGTACCCTGTAGATATCTGCTGACTACTTGGAGTTTGTATTCATCAGTATACTGGTTTATTCTTGCCGATCGATTGAATTCTTCTAACTATTCTATAAGATCTTGGTTTCCTCCGAAAAATGACGGCATTCTTGTGTCATTTCTTATACGGAATGTATTTTGGAGTCCCAGTATTAAAGCATTTGTCTCATTTTCACCAGTATTCATACTTGGTTTGGTAATTTTCCTTCGTTTCAACAATTTGACGTATTGTTCCGTAAGATTTTGTAAAAGTATTTTTGACGATCCTTTGGAGATTTTATCTAGTTACACGAATTTTCGCTTGACAATCTTCGTTGTAAATCCTTTGATCTGGAAGAATTTTGTTATGCTAACGATTACTTTGATGATCACTCTTGATAGATCACGAAACAAATTGTAAGAAGATGGTTTTATAAAAAGGTGATTATAATAATATTAAATTGTATATTTTTGAATTTCTTCATGATGTTAAAAGTTACTTTGGTTATTCTTTCCAAAAATAGAAATATAATGAGTATTTTACTAAATTAATTAAAGAATATAAAATTTGTAAAACGGATGTGCCAATATTTATACCTGCCACCCAAATTCAAAATCTAAATGCCGAAATCCCAAATGCCGAAATCCCAAATCCCAAATCCCAAATTATAATTAGTATCTTTTGCCGAAATCCCAAATCACAAATCCCAAATACTAGTAATTTGTGCATTTTGGCGTCCCAAATTCCAAATTATTTGGGATTTGGGCAACACGTATACCAATATTATAGGTTACTGCGTTAGATACTTTATGCCACCTTACAGGAGGCACCAAATTCTGTCACAGGAGTGCAGAGTATTTCAAACAATTTCTCAAATCAGTCTCACAGTTTGCATTACACAAACAAATAATAATACACTCTATCTGCCAGTAGGTCAAGCAATCAGTCGATCTAAACTTGCCTATCTCGAAACAGATAATAAATATATAATAAATAATAATAATAATCAAATAATAATCAATTAATCATGAAGGTACAGTGAGTAAGGTGGAGTAAAAGTAGTAACGCAGTATCAAACAATATTTAATAATATTTTGCAATATTACAACACAAAATATAAGTTTATTAAAATATAAAATATAAAGTTTCAAAAGTAAAGTATCCTTTAACAACAGAAATATTACAGCATGACATATCTTTCCTGTTCCTGAATGAAGTTTACTTTTCTATTTAATATTTANTCCCAAATGCCGAAATCCCAAATCCCAAATCCCAAATTATAATTAGTATCTTTTGCCGAAATCCCAAATCACAAATCCCAAATACTAGTAATTTGTGCATTTTGGCGTCCCAAATTCCAAATTATTTGGGATTTGGGCAACACGTATACCAATATTATAGGTTACTGCGTTAGATACTTTATGCCACCTTACAGGAGGCACCAAATTCTGTCACAGGAGTGCAGAGTATTTCAAACAATTTCTCAAATCAGTCTCACAGTTTGCATTACACAAACAAATAATAATACACTCTATCTGCCAGTAGGTCAAGCAATCAGTCGATCTAAACTTGCCTATCTCGAAACAGATAATAAATATATAATAAATAATAATAATAATCAAATAATAATCAATTAATCATGAAGGTACAGTGAGTAAGGTGGAGTAAAAGTAGTAACGCAGTATCAAACAATATTTAATAATATTTTGCAATATTACAACACAAAATATAAGTTTATTAAAATATAAAATATAAAGTTTCAAAAGTAAAGTATCCTTTAACAACAGAAATATTACAGCATGACATATCTTTCCTGTTCCTGAATGAAGTTTACTTTTCTATTTAATATTTAATAAAATGTTTTGAATTATTCTGAATTATTTCTAATTATTAATTAATTATATTCTAACTAACATTTTCTAACTAACTTATCACTAACTACTGAAACTTACTGGCGACAACAGTCGTATTTATACTTTCTCTTTTGTTTACACTTCATCCTTGTACTTCATACTTCATCCTTTGTGCGTCATCCTTCATCCTTGCACGATATCCTTCATCCTCGTACGATATCCTTCATCCTTGTACAGCATTTTTCATCCTTCATACTCGTACAAGGATGACAATCACCTGAAAGTTCATCTAGTGTCACAAAATGTTATCCCCCGTGACATTTCACCTGATTACCAATTTACTTCGCCACAATATAATTGTTAATTATTTATTACTTAACAGCAAAACATCAGAAATGAGTCTAATTAACCTTAAAGACAGGCATGTTGTGTATCTACTGTAAAAATTTTAGAATTATAGCATAAGAATTGAGAAAGTTTTTATATGTTACAACTTTTGAAAAATATTACATTGGAATAAAATAATCAGCAATCATTTGTTACAAAATCCTTACTAGATTTATCTATAAATTTCAAAGACGAATTATGACAAAATGGATAATCAAAATTATATAAAACTTTTTTTTAAACGAATTTTCTAATCAAGAGCTATCGTATGATACATTGTGTGTTAAAATTGGATATATACTTGCATATAAATTTTGGTTTAAATAAAATTAACCAAAAATATTCAATTGCATAATTGATTGTATAATCTTTCATTTTGATGAATATTTATCGTAGATATCAACTACTTTATACACTTGTAGCTTAACATGAGAACTATAACTTTAATTATTATAGTTTTTAATATTTTTTAGTGAAGATAAAAACTTTACTTAGAAACAAATAAAAAATATTTATATTAATATATTGTTTAAATTCTTTCACAGATCATCATAAAATTTACTATAATAGAGAGTTTGTAAAATAAATATTTTCTAAAATTTGAAAATACATTTTTTTTAAAAAAATAAAGAAACTGCATATGCTGTTGATTTTTATTTTATATAGTAATTATAATATAAAAAATATAATTTTAAATATCAATATTTTTACAATAGGATAGTAAATTTTTTTCTAAATTAATTTGATAAATTTGATAAATTATCTTACTTTTGTTTTTGAAAAATAATTTTCAATAATTATTTCAAAATTTCAAAATTATGCCTAAAGGAAAAGAACTTACTGATTTTGAACGTGGAGAAATAATTAGTTTATATAAAGGAAAAAAATATACACAAAAGCAAATTATTGAAATATTAAAGCATCCCAAGTCAACTGTAAGAGATCTTATAAAAAATATAATGAACAAGGTCTGACTTCTACATTACCACATTCTGGTAGACCTAAAATTCTATCAGAACATGACAATAGGCAATTAATAAAAATAACAAAAAACAATAGAAACAAAACTTTAGAAGAAATTACTGAAGATTTTAATGAAATAATAAATAAACCAGTTCCTTCTAGAACAATACAAAGAACTCTTCATCAAGAAGGTTATAGTGGATATGCTGCCAAGAAAAAACCTTTTATTTCTGAAATAAATTGAAAAAAAAAATATGAATGGTGTGGAATGAGAAAAATTGAATGACAGAATGGAATTCAATTATTTGGAGTAATGAATCTAGATTTGAAATTTTTAATAATGATTTACAAAATTGGGTTTGGCGTAAAAAAGATAAAAAATACAAAGTTAATTGTTTAAAACCAACTGTTAAAAATTTTGAAGGAGTCATGGTTTGGGGATGTTTTTGCAATAATAAAATAGATTCTTTGGTGTTAATTGAAAGAACACTTAATTCTGATAGATATATAAAATTACTTAAAGAATATTTGATTCCATTTTTAAATAATTTAGGAGTAGAAAATCATATTTTTCAAGATGACAATGCACCTTGTCATGCTTCAAAAAAAAACTAAAACTTGAAAAAATGAAAACAAAATTGAATTTCTTCTATGACCTGCACAAAGTCCTGACCTTAATCCAATTGAAAATTTGTGGGATATATTGGAAAGAAAGGTTAAAAAACACAGACCTATTCCAAAAAATAAAAAAGAATTTTTTGAAGTATTAAAAGAAGAATGGAATAATATTAATGAAAATCAATTTATTAGATTAGTAAAAAATATACCAAGAAGAATAAATGCAGTAATAAAAAATAAAGGAAATCCAATTAAATATTAAATAATACTTAAAAAATTTATTAATTGTCCGAAGCATAGTGGAGAACGCTTAGATTTTTATAGCAAACTTGCAATATCCACAACCTTTAGCAAATAAGATTTAAGGAAATCCTAATCTCACATGATTATTGTTTATAAACAAAATTTAATCTCACATGATTATTTATAACAAACGTGATTTTTGTAATTGTGACTTAAAAATTTTGCCTGTATAAAAACTTTATGTGAGACAAAATTTTACGTGTAACAAAAAATTAAACAAAGCAAAAAATATATTTGATTCTAACTTTTTCTTCTAGTTTCTCTCTTTCCATTATTTTGTACATATACAAAATTTAAAGGTAATGTAAATTGTTTCTTTTTTTATCTATTTCAATGATATCAATGATATTTTATTTACTATAACTATAAATGATATTTTTTTATCTATTTCAATGACATCGATAATATTTAATATAATGATATTTTTTTATCTATTTCAATAACATCGATGATATTTAATATAAATGATATTTTATGTATAATTATGTATAATTAATTAAAAACAAAAATATATACATATTTGTATGTCAAAGTATTATTTAAATACAATTAACAAAATACACTATATATTCATCAGTAAATTTTTTTAAACGTAAGCCTTTGAAGTCCTTCACTCCGATAACCTTCGAATACCTCCAACATAAACGTAATACTCCGGAGGTTATTGATATCAATAACCTTCAATAACCTTCACTTTATCATAATAAACGTAATATTTGCGAAGGTTATTGGTCTGATAACCTTCAATAACCTTTGAAAACGAAATTATTACAATAACCTCCGACATAAAAAATTTCCTGATGTTGTATTAAAGATCATTATAACAATATCGTAACATTTTACAAAGACTCATAACAAATCAAAGAACTAGTGGTTAATTAAGTATCATCTTTTTGATAAGTTAATAAAAAAAAAATTAATGAATAATATTGTTAGTAATCATATTAAGAATGTTCCTGTTAGTAAATTAAAATTAAAATTACTATTTGCACTAGCTAAGAAAAAAAAATGAGAAATCAAACTGATTTGCAAAATAACAAAGAAAATGAGGGAATTTGTACATGATATCAAGAATGTACATGTAAAAAAGGAAAATTAAAAAATGCAGAAAAGCGTGAGAAACATTTGAAAAGAGAATGTGAACAAAAGTGTCAAAGAATGCTACATGCCTTGGAAAATGTAGATGAATGTCTCAACCATCAGAGTCATACAGAATCAATTCCAATTACTATCAAACAGCAGCTATTACAATTATACTTGCATGTAAAATTATTTTGGGATCCTGAAATTGCAATTTTGAGGAAAAAAGTCGGTTATATGTATCTTTGATCAAGAAATTTATCTGGATGGTCAAAAAATTAAAAACTATTTCAACTTTTTTCCCCAAAATTGCAATTTCAGGACTCCAAAATAATTTAGCGTGCACATCAGTAAATTTTTTTAAACGTTGTTAACCCTATTTTTATTCTTTTATTTTATTATTATTATTTTATATTTTATATTATTTATTACTTTATTATATAGTTATTAGTATTATTATTTATATATATATTATTTTTAGTATAGTCATTATTTCGATATTTGTATTACCTCTAGAGTTTTTATTGTTTATGTAAATTCTAAAGTAGATCCTATGTAATGTGTAACATTACGCGATAAGAGGTTTTACCCAGATGAAACCGCTAAAACCTCTGGTAAAATCTAAAGAAAATAGCTTTAATAATCGTACCGGAAAATTATAGAAAGTCCCGGAATGTTCTTTAGATTATTAATTATAATTCGCGATACTTTAGCATTTTCTTATAAATAGAGGGTATTTTTGCCCAGATGTAAAAACAGTTCTGATTAGGATCGAGCTCAAGAAATAAAGTCTTAGTGACTATTTGATAATAATTCTTAGTGAATTGTTAATTGTTAAAGCATTTGTTGCTTGTATTGTATAAAAAACTCACACCTGCCTCTTTCGACATTAGAAACCGCATTAATAAAATCCTTCGTACATTACCATCCCAACTTTAATATATTAATTATAGTTCTTTTATAATATATAATCCCTGTTATAGTTGCTTTGCTACCCTGACTTTGGTCTCGAAGGTAGTCACGGTTATACTTGCACGCAAAATCATTTTGGGGCCCCGAAATTGGTATTTTGGGGAAAAAAGTCGAAATAGTTTTTTATAGAAGACGAAATTATTTTACTTAAAACCCGAAATTTTTTGACTACCCAGATTTATTCTTTGATTGAAGATACACATAACTGGATACTTTTTTTACTTCCATATATAGAATAGATTCTGCATAAATCTCAAAAAGTCGAAATACCTCAAAAATTCAAAATCAATTTTGGGAACATGTATAGTCACGGTCAACAATTTGGTGGTGACTGTGAGATCCGATTTTATTGATCAGTTTAACCCCTGTAATTAGTTAAAGCTTTAGTAGCTTAGTAATAGTAAAATTCTTTAGTAGAATTAGGTAAATCTAGATTAGTTCTAGTAGTAATAAAAGTTTAGAAGAAACTTTTTAGTACAGTTGATTCTTAGTGAATCAGTTGCAATAAGATAAAAGTTACTTGCGATAGTAAACCCCCTACAAACTTGTTCCCTTTTCAGAAAATTAGTTTCCTTTTACCTTCCCATGATCAGTCGTGAACGAATCGAACAATTGAATAGAACCATCAACGAAATTACCGCAATCTATAACCATAAAATTGAAGAAATAATTAATTATATCTGAAGAACAGAGAAATAACAGAGCTCCGGCAATTATAGACCCCAGAGAAGTACAAGAGCTTCGCCATATTAGAGCTCAGATAAACTGTTTAACCCGAATTAGAGATAACTGTCTGCAAATCCTTTACGATTTAGAGTGGTTGCAAGACAGTTATAGTCTGTTGAATTAATTAAAGTGGCTCAACAACGGAATCGAACGCGATTAACCGTAAATATACCTCGAAGAAGACGTCCCCTCTACCAAGACCAACAGCAACCAAACCGACCATCTTTA
This sequence comes from Diversispora epigaea, assembly GCA_003547095.1. Lineage (NCBI taxonomy): Eukaryota > Fungi > Glomeromycota > Glomeromycetes > Diversisporales > Diversisporaceae > Diversispora > Diversispora epigaea. Next base: position 169,250 of record PQFF01000056.1, on the reverse strand, counting down.
AACACATTACTTCCACCTAGATCTCCACCCTTATTAGCTCAGATTCAAAGAGGAAACCTTTCACCTGAAGGATCGACCTTTACGCAAACAAGACCGTCAACTCGTTCAAATACCCCTACCAGTTCTGACTCTCCAAGTCGATCTATAAGTCCTATAGAAAATACACGACGCATACAAAGAGACTTTCTAACAGGACAATACGATTCAGATTTTGAAGTTGAATATCGACCTATAATTAATCCCCCAAGAAATAGGAATATTGAAGTAGAACCTGAAGATCAACTATTAATCAATTTTGACGGATCCGATAATAATAATAACTTAGGACTAGAAAGAGAAGAACCAAACGAAGAAGACCAAGATATCGAAGCTTATAATAACGAAAACCTACGACAATTCTTACAACAGATCCACGAAATAGAACCCGAACCACAACAAATAGCAGAAAGAGATATGGCAACTTTTGTCGCNAGAGCTCCGGCAATTATAGACCCCAGAGAAGTACAAGAGCTTCGCCATATTAGAGCTCAGATAAACTGTTTAACCCGAATTAGAGATAACTGTCTGCAAATCCTTTACGATTTAGAGTGGTTGCAAGACAGTTATAGTCTGTTGAATTAATTAAAGTGGCTCAACAACGGAATCGAACGCGATTAACCGTAAATATACCTCGAAGAAGACGTCCCCTCTACCAAGACCAACAGCAACCAAACCGACCATCTTTAAACACATTACTTCCACCTAGATCTCCACCCTTATTAGCTCAGATTCAAAGAGGAAACCTTTCACCTGAAGGATCGACCTTTACGCAAACAAGACCGTCAACTCGTTCAAATACCCCTACCAGTTCTGACTCTCCAAGTCGATCTATAAGTCCTATAGAAAATACACGACGCATACAAAGAGACTTTCTAACAGGACAATACGATTCAGATTTTGAAGTTGAATATCGACCTATAATTAATCCCCCAAGAAATAGGAATATTGAAGTAGAACCTGAAGATCAACTATTAATCAATTTTGACGGATCCGATAATAATAATAACTTAGGACTAGAAAGAGAAGAACCAAACGAAGAAGACCAAGATATCGAAGCTTATAATAACGAAAACCTACGACAATTCTTACAACAGATCCACGAAATAGAACCCGAACCACAACAAATAGCAGAAAGAGATATGGCAACTTTTGTCGCAAAACCTCCCAAATTCTCCGGAACCCCTAACGAAGACGCACAAGAATGGTTACAAGAATTCTTGGTAGCTGCCAAAGCAAATGGATGGGATGATGACAGAAAAAGAGCTGTATTTGGCGCTTACTTAAAAAGAGAACCCGAGAATGGTACTGTGAATGGGCTGAAGACCATAATGCACATACTTGGGCCGAATTACGAACCGCCTTCATTAACAATCATTGTACAGATGATTGGCGCGAACAATGGCAAGAAGAATTGAGAAGCCTCAAGCAACGAAGAGGAGAAACTGTTGAAGAATATTTTCATCAAGTTAGAAAATTAGCCAAGCGAGCTGACCTTGATGCCGCTCATACCCTTCCTTATTTTGTACGAGGATTACTTCCCGATATAAAAGCTATTGTAAAAACACACGAGCCGGCCGATTTAGCAACAGCATATGGAAAAGCTAAAGCCTACGAACAAGGAAAAAGCGAACCCAAACGACGCTCAAAGAAGACCTTTAAATATGAAAGCTCAAGTGCTGAGTCTAGCGACTCAAGCGATGACGAAGAAGAAAAATATGAAAGAAGGAAGAAGAAAAAGAAATTAAAAAAGAAGCAAGAGAAAAAAGAGAAGAAGGTCCCTGATACGGAATTTGACGACTTAGTCAAACGATTTGATAAGTTGCAAATAAACTTTGCACAGCAACTTGATGAATTGTCCAGACAAGTCAGACCACGAAATAGATTCCAAAACAGATTTCAAGAACCATCTCGTGAACAAAACAATAATATTTATCAACCACCTCAGTTAAGAGTAAAGTGTTATAATTGTGGAGAAATGGGACACTTCGCGAGAGATTGCTTATCTGAAAAGAAGAAAACACAACAACCTTATAATCGAAATGTGAGCTACGTAGAACACTTTAATGATATTAGCGAAGATGAGTATGAAGCTTATGAAGCCATTAGAAATAAACCTAATACCCGAACCAATCCTATCAGAAGATCAGAAAGAATCACGAGACAGCCGACCACTATTTTGAAATCAAATCAATCGACGCCTACGCCAAAAATAGTAGAACCAGAAGTCCTAGTAGATTTCGAAGAAGACCCTTACACTGATCACGATTTAGATGTGGAAATGAAGAATTACGAAAACAAAAAGAAGACAAGAAGCATTTCAAAGAAGACAGTAAAAACCAAACGACAACCCTCCATAATCGACAAGTTGGAACCCTACGATATTTCCGAAGACATCTTACAAATGCAAGCTAGCGCAAAGATTGGTCAATTGTTAAAGTATCCTGAACAGAAAAGGAACTTGACCAAAATTCTTAAACGACCCACTGTTGCAAATCTTTTAGAAACTGGTGAAGCAAAACAAACAACTGCAGCCAAATGCTATATTCGAATCAAGGGAAATCCAATTGCCGCTGTGTTGGATTCCGGTGCAGCTGTTAGTATAATTACCAATAAGTTGAGAAGACGATTAGGCCTTGAAATAGATAGACCCTCCAAAGTAACAGTAATTGTTGCTAATGGTGATCGAGAACGAGCCTTAGGAATTATTAACTCCGTAGGAATTGTTATACAAGATTTACTTGTACCTATGCAACTACAAGTAATTGAATCTACCGAAGACAATCTTTTATTGGGAACTGACTTTTTTGAGAAAACGCAGTCTCATTGGAATTTCAAAGATTGTACTCTCAAGTTAACCTATGACAATAAAGAAACAATTGTCGCAACAACTCACTCCGACCAATTAGTCCCCTATGTTGACTCTGAAGAGGAATATGAAGAAGAGATCCAGGACGAATTAGAATATGAACTTGAAGAAGATTTAGAGGAATTAGAATCTTATTATTCTGAACAAGTTGTTGAAGAAGATGATATCGATGAATATTATTATACAAATAGTCCTCAGCAAGACTATAAAAGGCCGAGTGAAACTTTCGAAGAAAATCCTGCTGTATTTCTTACGAATATAACCACCCCTGAAACCAAGGAATCTCCAATCCAAAAAGGAATATTAAACGAACAACAAGAAATAATTGTGGATGAATTATTTGCCGAACACACAAATGTCTTTGCAGAAAATATCTCAGAAGAAGGACAGACAATTGAACTTACTCAGACCCATATTGTAGAACATGAAATTAAAACTAATGCCCAACCAATCAAACAACGACCATACCGAATTGCTCCAAGCGAAAATGAATTTGTAAAAGGAGAAATTGAAGCCATGCTAGAAAAAGGAATTATTCGGGAATCAAACAGTCCATGGGCTTCTCCAATCGTAATCGTACCTAAGAAAAATAATAAGAAACGAATCTGTGTTGATTATAGAAAACTAAATAAAGAAACTGAAAGGGATGTATATCCGCTCCCAGTAATTGACGACATTCTTGATTCATTTCGAAACGCTAAATGGTTTTCTACATTAGACTTGGCCTCCGGTTATTGGCAAGTCGCAGTTAAAGAAGAAGACAAAAAGAAGACAGCCTTCATTACTAAACATGGCCTTTTTGAATTTAATGTTATGCCCTTTGGCTTATGTAACGCTCCTGCAACTTTTCAACGTTTAATGGACAAAGTCCTGTCCAAATTTATTGATAAGTTTTTGGTTGTATATCTCGATGATGTAACTATATACTCAGAAACTTTTGAAGAACATGTCAAACATTTGGAAACTATATTTAAAGTTCTACGAGACGCGAAACTAAAATTAAATAAGGATAAATGCTCTTTCTTTTTACCAACTATTAAATTTTTGGGACACAAGATCACACGAGAAGGTATCCTACCTGACGAGGACAAAATAATTAAAGTCAAAAACTTTCCAGTCCCGCATAACCTCCGTACACTTCGAGGATTTTTAGGTCTTGCCTCTTACTATAGAAAATTTATCAACAAGTTCTCCGATACTGCAAAACCGTTGAATAAATTACTCCAGAAAGATGTAATATTTAATTGGACCAATGAACAACAAGAAGCTTTTGAAAAATTAAAAGAATGTTTAATTACCGCCCCTATCCTGCAACATCCAAAATTTGATCAACCATTCTATCTGCATACTGATGCATCCGGATCTGGATTAGGTGCTGTATTAGCACAACGAGATGAAGAAAATAAAAGAGAATATGCTATTGCATACGCGAGTCGAAGCTTGAATAAAGCAGAGAAAAATTATTCTACTACCGACCTTGAATGTTTAGCCGTAGTATGGGCCGTTGAACATTTTAGACAATATTTTGGTACCGCACATTTCTTTGTAGTAACCGACCATGCAGCTTTAAAATGGTTACGAACTGCAGAATTATCTGGAAAATGAGCACGTTGGATCCTTCGATTAGATTCTTATAACTTAACTATTTTACACCGAGCCGGAAAGAACCATAATAATGCTGACTTTCTCTCCCGATTAGAATATTAGTTCCGTTCCTTGTTAAAAAATTTATATATAAAAGAAAATTTTTAAATCCGACTGTAAATTCAATTCAGTCCAGGTTGTCGGTGTCCTGGCAAAAACGTTGTTAAAAATGGAAACCCAAGAATATAATCATTTAAAATCTTATTTATCAACCCATACATTTTCACCGCATATTACTAAACAAGAACAAAATCGAATTAAATCAAAGAGCAAATTCTACAAATTACAAAACAATTTATTATATAAAATCGATCGACGAAGACAAACAAGAGGAAAATTAGTAAAAGTATTACAACCACATGAAATTGAACCAGTCCTGTTTATGTTACATAATCATCTGTTGAGTGGACATTTAGGAGTAGATATTGTATTTAACAAAATACGCAACTTATATTACTGGCCACAAATGTACGAAAAAGTGAAAGAATATATTAACGCTTGTGACACGTGCCAACGACGAAACAGAAGAAGAAACCTTGAACCACTGCAACCTATACTGGTAGGAGATCCTTTCCATAGAGTTGGTATAGATATTGTAGGACCCTTACCCGTCACACAAAAAGGAAATAAATATATAGTAGTTGCTACTGAATATTTAACCAAATGGCCTGAAGCACGAGCTATCCCGGAAGCTACAGCTCGACAAGTAGCAGATTTCATCTACGATGACATCATTTGTAGACACGGTTGTCCCCATATTATTTTAACCGATAGAGGAAGTCATTTTAAGAATCAGTTAATTGAAAACTTGTTAAAGAAGTTTCAAATTAAGCATTTATACTCCACTCCCTATCACCCAAAGACTAATGGATTAACCGAGAGATTTAATAGAACATTAGTAGATTCCTTAGCCAAAGTATCTGAAGATGTCACTGATTGGGACTATACTTGCACGCAAAATTATTTTGGGGCCCCGAAATTGCAATTTCGGGGAAAAAAGTCGAAATAGTTTTTCATAGAAGACGAAATTATTTTACTTAAAACCCGAAATTTTTTGACCACCCAGATTTATTCTTTGATTGAAGATACACATAACTGGGTACTTTTTTTACTTCCATATATAGAATAGATTCTGTATAAATCTCAAAAAGTCGAAATACCTCAAAAATCCAAAATCAATTTTGGGAACATGTATAATTGGGACAAACATATTCCTTCCGTCCTATTTGCTTACAGAACTGCAAAACAAGCGACTACANCTCGACAAGTAGCAGATTTCATCTACGATGACATCATTTGTAGACACGGTTGTCCCCATATTATTTTAACCGATAGAGGAAGTCATTTTAAGAATCAGTTAATTGAAAACTTGTTAAAGAAGTTTCAAATTAAGCATTTATACTCCACTCCCTATCACCCAAAGACTAATGGATTAACCGAGAGATTTAATAGAACATTAGTAGATTCCTTAGCCAAAGTATCTGAAGATGTCACTGATTGGGACTATACTTGCACGCAAAATTATTTTGGGGCCCCGAAATTGCAATTTCGGGGAAAAAAGTCGAAATAGTTTTTCATAGAAGACGAAATTATTTTACTTAAAACCCGAAATTTTTTGACCACCCAGATTTATTCTTTGATTGAAGATACACATAACTGGGTACTTTTTTTACTTCCATATATAGAATAGATTCTGTATAAATCTCAAAAAGTCGAAATACCTCAAAAATCCAAAATCAATTTTGGGAACATGTATAATTGGGACAAACATATTCCTTCCGTCCTATTTGCTTACAGAACTGCAAAACAAGCGACTACAAAAATAGAACCGTTTTACTTGGTATATGGAAGATCTGCACAATTTCCTATGAAAGAAGGTCATGAATTAATAGAGAATAATCTGTTAACTCGATTATTTACCCTTGTTGATGATTTACCGAAAGTACGAGGACAAACCCAAATCCGTATAATAAAACAACAACAGAAACAAAAAGAGTATCACGATCGCCGAATAAAAAGTATAAAAGAGTACCAAATTGGAGATAAAGTTTTGATGTACGAAGCTGCCAAACAGACAAGTCATACAGGAAAGCTAGAGCCGAAATGGAAAGGTCCTTATTATATCCATGATAAACCGTATAAAGGAGTATATAAACTAAGAACTTTAAAAGGGAAAGTAGTACTAGCACCAATTAATGGATCACTGTTAAAATTGTATCAGGAATTAAATTGGGAACCCCAAATAGTAATTACTCCGTGATTAATGGTAGCACCGATATCGGCGTAAATACAATTGAAAGCTATAAAAATAGGCTTTATTTTAATAATTAGACAGCAAGAAAACTATGGCACTTTTACAGAACCTCCAACAGAAGTTAACCGAATTGTACCAAAATTTTCCTGGTGAAATTAGCGAAGTTAACATTCAATTAAAACCTGATGGTTACCTTATTAGAACCTCGGAACAAACCATTAGTGTTTCTACTGAAAATATCAAGAAAAAAGATTTTAACCCTTATCTTCTTGATTTATTTAATGCTGATTTAGATTTTGATTTTGGATTATATGCTGAAACTGACTTGAAGAAATTATTGGAGTATTCTGATAATATCAATAATCCAAATGGGAAAAGACTACTCGCATACTCTTTACTTGAGACTAGGATTAATCAATTACAACTAAATATCACGAAAAAGGAACTCCAAGTCCAATTAACAAAAAATAGTACTCAAAACGTTATACGACTTAGAACAATTTCCAAACGAGCTCATCGATTATTGAAAGAAGTAGACGAATTTCCAATTAGATTAACAGAAAAAGTAACTCCACGATGGTTATTCCGCTTAACGAAAAAAGAATTTGAAGAATTTGTTCAGAAATGTAGTCACATGAGTAAACTCGAAAGTTATTTAGTAGGAACTCAAAGCTAAAAGGGAAAGAATTGTTAACCCTATTTTTATTCTTTTATTTTATTATTATTATTTTATATTTTATATTATTTATTACTTTATTATATAGTTATTAGTATTATTATTTATATATATATTATTTTTAGTATAGTCATTATTTCGATATTTGTATTACCTCTAGAGTTTTTATTGTTTATGTAAATTCTAAAGTAGATCCTATGTAATGTATAACATTACGCGATAAGAGGTTTTACCCCGATGAAACCGCTAAAACCTCTGGTAAAATCTATAGAAAATAGCTTTAATAATCGTACCGGAAAATTATAGAAAGTCCCGGAATGTTCTTTAGATTATTAATTATAATTCGCGATACTTTAGCATTTTCTTATAAATAGAGGGTATTTTTGCCCAGATGTAAAAACAGTTCTGATTAGGATCGAGCTCAAGAAATAAAGTCTTAGTGACTATTTGATAATAATTCTTAGTGAATTGTTAATTGTTTAAGCATTTGTTGCTTGTATTTTGTATAAAAAACTCACACCTGCCTCTTTCGACATTAGAAACNTTATTACTTTATTATATAGTTATTAGTATTATTATTTATATATATATTATTTTTAGTATAGTCATTATTTCGATATTTGTATTACCTCTAGAGTTTTTATTGTTTATGTAAATTCTAAAGTAGATCCTATGTAATGTATAACATTACGCGATAAGAGGTTTTACCCCGATGAAACCGCTAAAACCTCTGGTAAAATCTATAGAAAATAGCTTTAATAATCGTACCGGAAAATTATAGAAAGTCCCGGAATGTTCTTTAGATTATTAATTATAATTCGCGATACTTTAGCATTTTCTTATAAATAGAGGGTATTTTTGCCCAGATGTAAAAACAGTTCTGATTAGGATCGAGCTCAAGAAATAAAGTCTTAGTGACTATTTGATAATAATTCTTAGTGAATTGTTAATTGTTTAAGTATTTGTTGCTTGTATTGTATAAAAAACTCACACCTGCCTCTTTCGACATTAGAAACTGCATTAATAAAATCCTTCGTACATTACCATCCCAACTTTAATATATTAATTATAGTTCTTTTATAATATATAATCCCTGTTATAGTTGCTTTGCTACCCTGACTTTGGTCTCGAAGGTAGTCACGGTCAACAACGTAAGCCTTTGAAGTATTTTACTCCAATAACCTTCGAATACCTTCAATATAAATGTAATATTTACAAAAGTTATTGGTACCGAAAACCTTCATTTTTATTAATAAAACGTAATACTTCGGAGGTTATTGATATTGATAACCTTCAATAACCTTCATTTTATCATAATAAACGTAATATTTGTGAAGGTTATTGGTCCAATAACCTTCAATAACCTTTGAAAATGAAATTATTACAATAATCTCCAATATAAAAAATTTCCAGATACAAGTATAGCTAAGACAACTTCAAAAAAAATTAAATGGCATAAATTATTTAATCATCAATAAAAAGTCTATGGTTGGGTATTGGATGCTTGTCCTAATTGATATGTGATTACACCAAACATTCTCTGAACATAAAAATAAGCCTTTCAGTAACTGTTCAGTTTGAATAGTTGGTGATTTTGATTAACTTCCCCCTGTACTTGACCAGCCAATGTACTCACAAATCTCTCAACACAATTTATTATCAAATAATGGTCATATTGCATATAGTCAATTCCAAGAAGTTTATAGGTTAGGAGATTCAGAAGAACAATGTAGTTTCAGAGACATTCTATTGCGGATACGTGATGGTGAATCTCTGCAGATGACTGCTTTCCACACAATTTATTGATTTATTAGCCATATTATCTCTGGAAAATGAACAATTCTCAGATGCTATATACATCTTTTCTTGGAAGGTTAATGTTGAAGAGTTTAACATTGACAAGTTTAAATCTTTAAACTGCTTTATTGCTAGGATTAATTCCATTCATACAGGTGGCAATGAAGCACGTAAATCTGATTCTGATATAGCAAAAAGTCTTGATGCACAATTATTACTAGCAAGGGGTGTGCGTGTTATGCTTAGGTCTAACCTGTGAACTGAGGTAGGGTTAGTAAATGGCTTAATGGGTATTGTCCGTGAAATAGTATTTGAAGAAAATCAGGGCCCATCATCACTTCCCATTACAGTTCTAATAGAATTTGACAATTACACTGGTCCTGCTATTACGACTGCAGAAGGTAAAAAGCTTGTACCAATTTTATACATGTTGTCAAAACTATTGAATTGAGTCAGACGCAATTAAAATTGAGAAAAATTGAAGTTGAGTCAAGGCAAATTTTGATTTTTACTAGTAATTGCCACAATTAGTTGAGTCAGATGCAATTAAAAATTGAAATTTTAAGAGTTGAGTCAAGGTCAAATTAGTTTTGACAACATGTATAACTAATTCCACCTAGAAGACAAACTTGGAAAAGGACAAAAGGAGCTTGCTCGCGAATGCAAGCCCCTGTTATTTTCGCATGGGCAATCACCATTCATAAAAGCTAGGGGCTAACATTGTCGAAGGCCGTAATAGATCTTGGGAAAAAGAAATATGCTGCTGGCATCTCCTTTGTGACAACTTCCCAAGTTCATGATCTCAGAAGTATCTTTTTTAGACCATTTTCGCTTAATAGGTTTCAACATATCAAAAATTGTAAGCAGTTGCAAGAAAGATTGACTGAGGAAAGATGGCTAAGCTCCATGATTTCTCAAATCAAATCCATGTAAGCTTTTATATAAAACAGTAAGTATTATAAGTATTATGTTTCGTTATACTGAAAATGACAAGTTTCATGAGCTATATATACGTTATCCAAAAGTTCTTCTTGCTACTGAACTGTAATTTTGTTTAGCCATATATTGCATTCTTGCCTTTAGAATTTTAACAAGCTATTATCATATCATAATATAAAAGCTGATCTAATTACCTGATTATGAATTTGATTGGCCAAAATCGATAATTAAAAAAATGTACAATTAAAGACTGAAGATGTGGTCTATATATTTTATATAACATGATCCTTTTTACATCTGAATCTCCTATCTTGTACTTCCCTCGTGATATATAAATAATAATTATTAATTCATAATAAAAATTATAATAAATTAAAAAAATTAAAAATTATAATTCATGATATATGATTAGATAATTTTTTTTATATTTATATAATAACATAAAAAATACTATAATTGTCTAAAACATAGTAAATACAATAATTGTAATAATTATATCTATTGAAACTTCTTGCTTTGGACTAACAATGGCCCCCATTTCCTAGTTATAATTTCGATTTAAACAATATATTAATATAAAAATTTTTTGTTTGTTTCTAAGTAAAGTTTTTATTTTCATTAAAAAATATTAAAAACTATAATAATTAAAGTTATAGCTCTCATGTTAAGCTACAAGTGTGTATAAGGTAGTTGATATCTACGATAAATATTCATCAAAATCAAAAGACTTTACGCTCAATTATGCAATTGAATATTTTTGATTAATTTCATTTAAACCAAATTTTATGTGCAAGTATATATCCAATTTTAATACACAAGGTAGCATATTATAGCTCTTGATTAGGAAATTCATTTAAAAAAAAGTTTTATATAATTTTGATTATCCATTTATTATAATTCATCTTTGAAATTTATAAATAAATCTAGTAAGGATTTTGTGACAAATGATTGCTAATCACTTTATTCTAAAATTTTTACAGTAGATGTATAACATGCCTGTCTTTGAGGTTAATTAGACTCATTTCTAATGTTTTGTTGTTAAATAATAAATAATTAACAATTATATATTAAAATTCAAACATTATTTATTTCTTCAATTCCTATGACATAGGTCTAATATTTTTGTGACAGGTGCACAATATATTTGTCTTTAAGATTACTTAGTATTATGTTTAACTTTTAATTAGTAAAAAATAAAGTTTTGTATATGAGAATGATTGATAATTATTTGTCAATATCAAGTCAAATTTTTAATAGGTTCGATCATTTTTAGTTGTGTCTAAGTAAAGTTCTGATTTTAATTAAAAATGTCAAATATAGTATTAATAAAACTTGTAGCCCTTATTATAAGCTACAAGTCTGAATAAGATAGTTGGTACTTACAATAAATAGTTATTGAAATTGAAAGATATTACTGTCATTAATTCAATTTAACATTTTTGGTTAATTTCATTTAAAACACAATTACTGCACCAGAAAATATCAGATTTTAACAAATAAGATATCATATAATAGCCCTTTTGTAAGGGATTCTTTTAAAAAAAAGTTTATGCAATTTGAATCATACCTTGTGTTATAATTCATCTTAGAAATTTATTAAAAAATTTATTAAAAAATAGTTGGTTGGATACTTTTGGCAGGTGAGTGTGCATATATGGATCATAATATTTTATGTAAAATTTTGTGAAAAATATTATGTAAATTTATACAGATTGTAAATTTATGTAATATTTTTCGCAAAATTTTACATAAAATATTATAATCTGTATAACACTGGTCAAAAATTTATAAAATTTACACCTATCAGGTACCAGATAGGTGTAGGTTTGATAAATTTTTGACCAGTGTAATTATGTAAATTTTTATGCAATTTCACATAAATTTACGATATCCGCACAAATTTACACAATTTTTTTCGTAAATTTACAGTTAAAAAAACTTCCTGATGTAGACGAAATTTATTAATTTTTAAACTTAAAATAGAGTAATTATTTTATTATATAAATAATAAAGTAGGCATGTAATACTTTTAGATCAAAAAAAATATGTAAAAGATTCTTTTATTTATTTAATAAATCATAGGATTAAATTCTTAATTAATCTTGATTTAATAAAATTTTGAAGGAGTTATTTTAGACTTTATTTGTGATAAAATTTTTTATAACTGTAATAAAATCCCGATACATCTGAGTTATTTCTCACTAACAAGTGAGATTTAACTCTGATATTAACTGTGATAAAATTTTTATAAATGTGGTTTTATCTCCAATATATCCGAGTCAAATCCCTGATACATCTGTAATTTACCCAAATACATCGGTGATAAAATTACACTTAAAAAAATTTTATCACTGATACACTAAGTGTGATTTATCACCGATACATCAGGGTAAATCACTGATACATCAGTAGGTTATTTCTTATATACATGTGTGATTTTGACCCTGACTTTTGTCCTGTTTGGCGTGCCATAGATTACAAGCATGCAACATAGCAACACATGGTGTAATAATGATTACATTATCTATGATCTATGCTTCAGCATGTGATGTAATAATATTCACATGTTAAATTTTCAACCAATTATATTTTTTATTCAGCATTTCATCAAAAATCCATTTTGGAATTCAAATTATGGTTCGTCCACACTAAAATAAACTAATACGTATAATTAATATTATTTGTTATATAATAATAATAAAAGTTTATCATCCTTTAAGATTTTCTAACAATTTTAAATATAATACGAAGAGTACTTTGATTGAGAATGATTCTCTTATAGGTTTTTCATAAATTTCTTGTCTACAGTAACAATTATTATCTAAAATAAAATCATTATAATCAAAACTTTGCATAAAAAAAATCAAGTCCAAAATCTGGACCATACCCATTTTGAAATTTTTGGTATATATTAAGAATTGCTAATTTATGATTTTTTATTTTGCTAGGAATTGAATATTACCATTTTTTAATGAGAAAATGAAACTATCTTTTGTTTCCATACATCAACTGCCAATAGTATTACTATTATTCCTTGCTAAAGGATTATTACCTCCAATTATTTCATCAGTTGAATTAAAATGACTGAATATAAAATAAATTATAAATTAGTTTCTTTTACAAAATAGTTTTTTTTATTAAATTAATAATTTCATATATTATGTATCAAATATTTAATTAAATAATTTAATATACTATTTTTTAATATTTCCTTATCGTAATTTATAGTTTACTTCTTTATTGCGTAATATATGATATTAAAATTGATAAATTATACAAAAAAATTTAACTGCTCAAATTGAATTTTTGAAAGTGTCCTGTAAATATTAGGTACGATTTCATTTCATATATTTGCTCAAAATAATTATCTTATAGACTATAGGAAAATTGTACATCATCATATTGGCATCTGTTTAAATATCTACAGATTATTAGTCATTAATAGATGATGGAAAGTAAATCGTGATCACATTTCTACTCATGATATACCATCCCATGATATTTTGGAAATGTATAATATAAATAGATAAGTATTTTAGTAGTATCGTATCATCAGAAAGTAACATGACTGGTGTATACGATGATTGCGCTGGGAAATAAAGAGCCTTACCTGATAATCAGCTATGCCTCTACTTATAAAATGATGATTTCATTTTGGATTTCTTTTACTTCCACAAATCTGATGTTGAATTAATAAGTAATAAAAGATCGTTTCCGAAATATTTTTAAATTAAATCACTATTTTTTATTATTTTATTTTTATATGAATTACCTTCATTCTTATTCCTGTACAAAAATAAATTACCGAGACATGTAAAAAAAAGGCTTGTTATTTTGCTTTTATTCTAATTTAATATAACAAAGTACTACGGATTTTTATGAATTACATTTATCTCCAAGATTACATCCAAATCTGAAAGTTTGAATATAGAAATTACTTGATTTCATGTGATAGATTAGAATTGGTTATACATATAGTTTTTTGAATGACGTTTTATTTATAGAAACGGAAACAACAGCAACAATAATAACAATAACAATATAAATAGTAGTAATATAATAGTAGTATTGATAATATAAGAAATATTGGGAATATAAGAAATTAAGGAAATATTGGTAGTAGTAATAATATTATCGAAAATATTGAAACGCTACAACGACTGGGAAAGAATTAAAATTAACTTATTCATAGATGCTTTGATTTCATTGTCAAATGCAAATATTATTCAATTACATTATACAATAGTTCTAAATTATATCTTATTTTATTTTTATGATTTGTACGAAAATAAATTATAGAAATTATGGAATATCAACTCTTTGAACACATATAATTCTTAAATGTGTATCTGAACAGTCTGCATATTCCAAATCAACAATTAACCTTAAACAAAAAGTAATCAATAATTGAAGAAGAACATGGAATGATAGAAAAGTTTTCAGATTTGAGTATGGGAGAGAAGCAGTAGGAGGAATTACTAATTCTAAAGATAATCTGAAATATTAAATTTAAGATATAGTTTACTTCATTCACTTATTCATAAACTATATCTTTTATAATTAAATTTTCGAATCACTTATTTGCCAATAAAAATCCATATTTAATGATTATGTCAACTAAAATTTAGTAAACTATTATTTGTTTCAGCATTATTGAACATTTTCAACACAACAATATGTTCAATTCTTATTAGAAACTCCTTTAAGTTTATTTCTTCGTGGTGAACGATTGTTTGGGAAGCGTGAATGCGATAAAGCAGTTGAAAAATTCCTTCAAGCTGGAGCGGCCTTTAGTGAGTTTTAATTAACTAATTATTTTATTTTAATTAATTTTATTATTTATTATTTATAATTTTATTTTTATTTATTACATTTCTACTATTATTTATAAAATAAAAATTAAAAATTAAATTTATGACTTTGTGTAACTATTTGGAAATTTATTCAACCTGAGTAGTTGACATTCAAAATATTGACTAAAGTCCGGGGCATATAATATTGTGACATGTGATCATTATTGTCTGGAGCGTAGCGTAAGACATTAAATGGACGAGTAAGTTGATACCAAAGTTTCATTTTTGATGCATCACTAGGCAAAATATCAAAAACGTAATTATGCGAGGGATGTTCTTTCCGATTTTAGATAACGATCACGATCAAGTCTGGAGCGTATAATATTGCGATATATGATCGTTATCTAAAATTGGACATTGCATAATTACGTTTTGATATTTTGCATCAAAAATGCAACTTTGACTCGATGGTATCAGCTTACTCGTTCATTAAATGTCCTATGCCACGCTCTGGACAATTATTTATAATTTAACAATTAAATTTAATTTTCAATAATTTCATTTAAACTCAAAAAATGAATTTATTAATAATCTAATTTATTCTAGAGTACTTTATATTTCTTCAATTATAAATTAATTATTAGTAATTTGCGAAATTATATAATTATTCAATTTTAACATCAGTTTGCATACTATTACATAGTATAATTTTGTACTTTTGATATTAAATTACCGATTACATGCTTCAAATCTTATTTTTTTAGTTCGGAAAAATCGTATATGCAACAAAATTCTTTGGAAATTCTCTAATTATTAATTTATTCAAACTTGAATTATTTAATTAAATAAAAATTTCTTGATATAAGCCAATCAATCAATAGTTATAAATCATTGCTTCACATTACAAAAGGAATAATTTATATTATATTTATGCATTTATTTATTTGTTTAAATTTATTTAATGAAAAACAAAAAAAAATTAAAATGTAAAAAATTTTTTTTAACAATCATTTATATTAAAGTATTAAATCTTTTGCTTCTTTTTGGCACGGACATCAGCAACCACTTTATCATCATCACCATCATCTAATTGATAAAATAAATTAGTAACGATCTCAAATTTTTCAAAAAATATATAAAGGAAAAGATGTTTACCTCTATCCCTCTTGTTGTTTATATGACTATTATTAGTATTATCATCTTCATTATTATTTTCATTATCATCTTTAAATAAATAAAATAAAGTTAATATCAATCTAAAATATTTTAAAAGAATATATTTCTCTCTGATATATTATGAAAGATACTTACTTCTAATTCTTTTATTGTTATTTATATTATTAGTAATATCAACTGCAACATCATTTTCATCTTCTTCTAATTAATAAAATAAATTAGATATGATCTCAAAATTTTTGATATAATAAATAATGCTTACCTCTAGCTCTTTTGTTATTTTTATTGTTTTTGTTATTATTATTATTATTATTAGATTGTTGTAAGGATTGAAAAATCTTCAATTTTGCTTCACAGATTTTTTTTATTCCTTGCTGATATTTTAACAACTCAGTAGAATTTCGTTGTTGCTGTTGTTGTTGTTTTTGTAGCTACAAAAGAATTTAAATAAGTAAAAGGAATGAAAGAAGTCAAATTATTAAATTCTAAAAATAACATTTTTATACCTTCTGTTGCCTATTTTTAATTTTAAATTGATGATAGTTTTCTGGCAACTTAAGTTTTTCCCTCAGTAATTCAGGTTGACAGTGCCCTTGTATATGTTGTAGTTGTGGTTGTTGTTGTCGTAGTAGTTGTTGTTGTGGCTGTTGATTGGGTTGCAACCCTACTTCACACATTTTTCTTATACTTTGTTGATATTTCAACAACTCAGAAGGATTTCTTTGTTGCTGCTGTTGTTGAAGCTATAAAAGAATAGAAATAAGTGAAAGGGATAAAGGTAGTCAAATATCTAAACTTTGAAAATGTTTTTTTAATACCTTTAGTTGCCTATTTTTAATTTTTAATTGAGGATAGTTTTTAGGCAACTTAAGTTTCTCTAAAGGTTGCTCAAAATAGTATTGTGGTTTTGGAGGTTGTTGTTGCTCTTGTTGAGATTTTTGTTGGCTAGATGAATCCATTTTTATAATTTACTTTATTAAAAAATTATGCTTTAAAATAACAGCAATTTAAATTTTTCTTGAGAAATTTAGAATTTTTTCAATTGAGTTTTTTCCCTTTATTTTTTTCAGTTGAAAAAAAAAATTCATCAGCCAATCAATATAATTTAGTAGATTAAGTATATCAGACAAAGAATTATTGCATATTAATTATTACTAATTATTACATCAGACTGATTGTTAGCAAAATTTTTTCCCGTGAAACCCATCTCTCTAATCCATATTTAGAAATTTTAGACAGTAGAATGAAGTTTAAAAGATATGAGTACAATATATCATATGTTGTCGTATCATTACGCTCATAAGATTATATTAAAATTTCTTCTATAGCCTTCCTTCATATTCCATTATACACTTTACTTTTTTAATATTATTATTATTTAAATTGTATTAATTAATTATTGCATTAAAATGGATTCCAGTATTGTTTTCCTATTGATTTTCCGATGAAAATTATAATAATTGTTTTGATTAAAAATTTAATATTTGTTTTCTAAGTTTTATGATTTCTCTAGAAGAAACTAAAATCTTAACGAAGATAAAATGAAACATGTTTTAATTTTATTTGGTAATTATGATTTCATAAACCATTGATACTATTCTTGTTAGTTATTGCATTTATATTTAGAATTATCACAATTATTACAAAATAGAAAAAGGTTAGAAAAGTTGTCAGAAAATTAGAATTATTATAATTCTTCGTTTTTTTTTCAATATATAAATCTTATTTTATTGGAAATATTAGACATGCCATGCATAGTCTCATGGATAACACTTTTTCGAAGTTCATATAAATTGTAACAAAAAAACTACCGAAGCGGCTAAAGATTAAGATAGCTGAAAAAATAACCAGAAGACAGAGAAAACAAAAGATGAGCGAGACACTTAGCCTAATTTTCAACATGGTTAAATAATTTAAGAGTTCTAAAACAAAAGAGCACGCAAGATTAAGAGGTGTGCATTTGTATAAAGTAGAATTTTCTTCAAATATATATATTTGCGAGGAAAAAATTTAGATATTATAGGCATGGACAAAGGAAGAATACTTCATTTATATTTTTAGAAGTGATAGTGTGAATAAAATAAAAAATGCTAATATAAATCTTTATGGTCAAACAGTCAACAAACAAATGAAAAATAACTGGGCAAAACATGTATTTGAAATTAAAAAATATAAGGGAAATTTTTGAGTATAAACTTGGCATTCAAAAAGTGCGATTAATTATTTGATTTATATTTTATTAGAATTGTATTTTCATAATCGAAGATGAAAAGTATGAGGTCATTTCGTATGAACGTACCTTAGAATTATATCAGATTCGGAAGAACTCAAAGTAAATTAACTTTATTATCAGCGTTATAATCATTCTATGATCGAGGTAAATAAAGGTGACTTCCTTCGATTTTGGAGATAGTATTTATGTGTGTGCGAGGTATTCAATAATTATATTTATTAATTGGAGTTGTTCTTATACATGACTGAAATTTAGCAAATAGGTCAGGTATAACATTAAAATTTAACAATCAATACCACTAAATGAATAATTTCTTGCATTATTATAAAAAATGAAGTAAACATCATCTTTACTATAACAGATAAGACTACATTTTCATATTCGTGTATTAATATTTTTGTTATTATTATTTCTAAAATTATTATTACTGCAATATCTCTTCCGGTTAAATTTTGATATTCAGGTTGATTATTATTACTTCTAAAAACGTTCTCTTAATATTCATTTTCTTCACATTTCTCAATTGAACCAGTTTCTTGTTCAATTAATTAAATTAATTAATATTATTCTTATAGCATCTTTTTGTTAGATATGAAGTCAATTAGAATGCAAAAGAAATTGATCGAAATTGATCGAAATTGATAGAAAATTAAATATACATATTATTTTAATTTAAAACATATTTTATTAGATTTTTTAATATATATAGTTAACGTAGTTGGTTTAATGTATACTATTTATTATAAATAGTTAGTGTGTATGCATATATTTATTTATATTACCATAGTATATTTATTTATTGACGTAATTATTTCGTTTTCAAAATCTAAAACCGGAATTTGGATATGAAAGTTCTGTGTAACAATTATTCCTTATAAATAAGAGTCTACATAAAAATACTATTTTTTCTTCAGTATACTATCATCTTCTATCATAAGCTTATTAGTAAGTATAACTCTTACTTGTTATTATAAATATATTTATAGCAAAGAATTTTATTGCAAAGAATTATTTTATTGCAAAGTATCATTAAAATACAATGAATTTAGAGACTATGCTGAATTTATCACTATCTTTACATCATTTCATCTTGATTCTCTCTTAAATATATACATAAGTTTCAGCGTGCATCCTTACATGAAGGATCATGGAATTTGGGAGATCAAAAAGTTGTACAAGAAACTTGTCGATATTACTNCATATATTTATTTATATTACCATAGTATATTTATTTATTGACGTAATTATTTCGTTTTCAAAATCTAAAACCGGAATTTGGATATGAAAGTTCTGTGTAACAATTATTCCTTATAAATAAGAGTCTACATAAAAATACTATTTTTTCTTCAGTATACTATCATCTTCTATCATAAGCTTATTAGTAAGTATAACTCTTACTTGTTATTATAAATATATTTATAGCAAAGAATTTTATTGCAAAGAATTATTTTATTGCAAAGTATCATTAAAATACAATGAATTTAGAGACTATGCTGAATTTATCACTATCTTTACATCATTTCATCTTGATTCTCTCTTAAATATATACATAAGTTTCAGCGTGCATCCTTACATGAAGGATCATGGAATTTGGGAGATCAAAAAGTTGTACAAGAAACTTGTCGATATTACTTTTGGATCTAGTCGATTCAAGTTTTATATATGAATTTATATAATTCGAACTAATATTTTACTAACTATCTTACTACCAATTCTCTTTTACAAATACTTCCTTTTCTAATTTATAAATTTTTAATTTCACTAATAGTCTTTTATAATAATTTCTTTTTTCTACTAACAATTCGATTTTTATTTTATTGATGATTTATATTTTTAACATTTTATTACAACAGCACTAGCAACAACAAGAACTTCCATGAGTATGAAATTTGTTGATATGAAATTTGTTGATATGGATCTTGAGGAATATGGTTCAGCTCATGATATGCTTTCACCTTTGATTACAAATAGATTTCAGTTGCGGATTGAAGGAAGCATTGGAATAAATCACGAAGATTCATTAACATGTTGCCGTATTACAAAAATGGGGAAAACTTGATGACGTTGAAGATTATAATTTGTATTTTATTTTTAACTTTTTAAACAATTATAATGAAGATAATAATGGGATTATGAGGATAACGATAATAGGCACGAAGAAATAAATGTCTTGTAAGTAATTTTTATTAAAAAATAAGTCAATATTCTAAAACTGATTTCCTATTATTACAATCGATTTCTTACTTTAGTAACTTTATAGAAGCTTTGGGTTTTCTTGCAGCCACTTCACTGCACTGTTATTGTTTGATGGATTGGATAGACTTATATTTCAGTTGATCGTGTTGTGTTGTTCAGTGGATTTATATTTTGGTAGTTCAGTTTCTTTATTTTTAAATATTAAGATAGATTTTTTGATTTCTTTCGTTCATTTTCATTATAAATCATAAATAAGATTGTCTCCTGAATGCAAATCTTTGATACAGGTTGTATGTGCACATTGAATATTACATCAAAAAAAATCAGCTATTGAATTCTAGCAGCTTTAGTGACAGATTCAGGGTAAGGGAATCGAAATTTAAAAGATATATTTATATTTTATTTTTTTTAAAAAAGTTATAATAATGAGTGAATAAATAACAATAATACAATTTTATTATTAATAAAAGATGAAGATAATAATAAAAATAATAATAATAATAATGTCCAACAGC
Organism: Diversispora epigaea; assembly: GCA_003547095.1. Lineage (NCBI taxonomy): Eukaryota > Fungi > Glomeromycota > Glomeromycetes > Diversisporales > Diversisporaceae > Diversispora > Diversispora epigaea. The sequence goes on along the minus strand of PQFF01000056.1, from coordinate 148,122 downwards.
GACAACTGCAACAATAACTACGACATCCAACATTCGTAACCTGAACAAATTAAATAAATTCCACAACTACAATTTCAACCACTTCAAAATGTAAAAAAATCACTATCAAAATTTTTAGCTGCATAAAAAACGTAGAATTGAAGATTTAGAAGGTATATTTCATATTTTATTCAAAAAAACTTACAAATAATAAACAATCTTATGAGAATGACGAAATAGAATGTCTAGTAAGCAATATTTTTATCAGGGATATTAATTTTAATATTTTTGCATTCTAATATATATTTTTCATTTTACAGTTGATTTTTGTGCGGTTAGTAGTTTATTTTTTTATGCTGTTTTCTGATAGAAAACACGAAAATTTCTTTGCTGTTGGTTCATAATATTTTTACGAAATTTTATTTTTTTATTTATTTTTTGTTTTAATTTTCATTTATATTTTCTAATAAAAATTTTGTTATAAAGCTTGACTATTCGCCCTTCCGAGCCAAGAAACCAAAAACTTGCAACGGAACTAAAAAAAGATCTGATATTTTTTGCATAAATAAAATAATCAATTCATGTGGCATCCATTTTATCAGATGATTGGGACGAAATTTCTTCGTTCTCATTATCTTCACTCTCATTTTCAGAGAATGTTTCTATTATTGAACTTTTTACATTAATTTCTGTTGCTTCTATTTCTTCTTGACTCCCTTTTTCTTTTTTCTCTTGTACCATTTGCTGGCGTCTTTTGTAATAAAAAAAATAAGAAAAATGAAATAATTCTAATAGAGTTAAAGATAAATATTTATTTGTTTTCTTTGAATTTTCATTTTTTAATTCTCTATATATAAAAATGATTAATAATAAAAGTAAAATAAATTTAAACAAAATTTCCGACGATTATTATTAATTATTTAAATAATTTTTTATTTAAATATCATTTTTTTAATATACTTTCGTTATAAAATGTTTAATTATTATTAAATTTAAGTACATGATTGTATAATATAGAGTATATGTAAACATAACATTTTTAAGTCCAGTCTCTAAAGAAGATAAATTAAACATATCTAATATTGGAATATTAATTATAATAATAATAATAATCATCATCATCATAATATTGGATATTTGCAATAGTAGATGCATTGTTAGTTTTAGTATGCTTCATCGAATTGTTGATATTTTGGCAGAATATTTTGGAGAAATTGCCGAAATATCAATAAAAGATAACTTTGATACTATTTATGTAGAAAAAAAAATTAAATTATTCATAAGTATCTCATTGATTATTACTTTATTTAATTATTTCTTTGAATATATTAATTTAATTATATGTAGCTTTTAGAAGAAATGATGGATCATGGTAGATATAACAATATTTAGAATGTTTAAATATGATATAATAAATTATTATTTATTACTAATATAATAATAATAAATAATAATAATAATAATAATAATCTTAAAATAAATAAAAATATCTGTAAACTATACATTAGAAGTTTATGTACCGTATATACAAATATTAACCACGTGCAAACAACCAAGATATATTAATAATATTAAATAATAAATTACACATTAGTTATTCAGTTAAATTTAAAAATCGCTACTCAAAAATTGGCTGGAATGATAAATTGAAAAGAGTTTGGGATAAAAGATATTATTCTCTAGATAAAACAATTACTGAAAGAGAAAAGAAGTTTAATTAATTAATATAGTAAGAATTAACTAAAGTCTATGGAAAGATAAATTTTGTATTTGTAAATGAAATATAGAACATCTAAAAAACGAATATTAAAAAGATATAGAAGGCGTGACGACATTCCTAAAGATTAAATAATTCAAATAGCAATAATGAACATTGGTTGTAAGTAATTATGTTTGCTATTTTTATTAATTAAATATTTAGATAAAATTATTATTAGGTGGCATTAGTTTTACACTTGACATTTCTTTGCAACATGTCTTGGGATAATCAAAGATCCAATTACATGTTAGTTTTGTGGTCTTATAACATTGTTTTAAGGAATTTTTAAAAGATGATTATTTCTCCCTTACTAATGCAAAGAGATTTGCACAGCAACTGAACTTTTTTGTAAAAATAAGATTAGATATATTAAGTTTTGACAAAAATCGCATTTTAATTAATTATATTTAAATAATTAACAGAATATTTTTCATTACAAAAAAATGGTGATAATATATTAGAATAAATATAATTGACTTATTTAATAAGTTTACATTCTATTTATCATAAAATTCCTTGAGATATTTTTCAATCACCAATATAGGTGATACAAATAAATTAAAAAGACACATGATATAAAGCTATAATTAATATCTATTTAAACTCAAAATAGATTATCAATGTGACGTGTTAATGAACTTAACTAATATCAAAAATCAATGCTAATAATACTTTCAAGTAATAAGTAACAAAACATTTCCTTTATTCTAAATTAGAGTTATTTTTTCTAATTCTTCGCTAATTACATTAATATTTACTAAATTAGTATCTATAAAGATTATTAACGGAAATAATTTATTACCGGTTTTAAAGTTTAATTAAAAATTAATATTTTACCTGGCCATTCTATAGCCAAATCATCTTCTCAATATCTCTTGAAAGTAATTTTGCACTATTGATAGGTCTACTTATCTTATCTCATATGCTTCAAGATGTTGCGTTGATATTTTTGATTCGATATAATTTTCCATTTCCTCATCACTTCCACTTGTCCATGATGAAAATGTAGAAATTATTTCTAGTGGTTTGCAGTTTGGACACCATTTATTTTTAATTTTTTGTTCTCCACGGTCATGACATTTGGCATAATCCCATTCACAACAATTATAACAGTAACAATCACTAGATTTTTGCCAGAAATTACTACAATATTCTAATTCTTCTGAATAGTTTTCAATGTTAAGAATGAAATTTAATTAACATAATATTTGGAATTGCAATTTTTTGAAAATCGATAAAGATTTAGGAGGTGCAAAAAAAAACAAAATCTAATATTTCATAAATATCTAATACGATAAAGTATATTATAATTTATGAACCCTTAAACATTGTGATAAAAGATTTAGAAATAAACCAACACTTGCACAATCAAGCTAACAACTACTAATAGAGATAATGACTGCTATCAAATGTGTGTTAAAAATATATTTATTTATAAGCTTTTTTATAAACTATTTTTTATTTTATTGCTGTGTTATGATAATGTCATGCTACAAATTTACTGAATATGGTACTCAGATTATTAATATACCGTATATCGTAGGCCATAGTACACCCTATCAATATATCAATATGTATAATATACCCGGGGTACTATGGCCCACAATATACGGTATTTGTAAATTGTTTATTTAGGAAAAACATTATCACTAATTTTTTAAGTACGTTTTTAGCATATTTTGAAAATGTATTCTATATATTTTGAATAAATAAACTTACCATCCAAGTTTATTCCATATTGTTCATTATCTAAATTTGAGAAATAAATGAATTATAATAAGTGTTATTTAAATTTGAACAATAATTGAACTCTAATTATTCAAATATATATANGCAAAAAAAAACAAAATCTAATATTTCATAAATATCTAATACGATAAAGTATATTATAATTTATGAACCCTTAAACATTGTGATAAAAGATTTAGAAATAAACCAACACTTGCACAATCAAGCTAACAACTACTAATAGAGATAATGACTGCTATCAAATGTGTGTTAAAAATATATTTATTTATAAGCTTTTTTATAAACTATTTTTTATTTTATTGCTGTGTTATGATAATGTCATGCTACAAATTTACTGAATATGGTACTCAGATTATTAATATACCGTATATCGTAGGCCATAGTACACCCTATCAATATATCAATATGTATAATATACCCGGGGTACTATGGCCCACAATATACGGTATTTGTAAATTGTTTATTTAGGAAAAACATTATCACTAATTTTTTAAGTACGTTTTTAGCATATTTTGAAAATGTATTCTATATATTTTGAATAAATAAACTTACCATCCAAGTTTATTCCATATTGTTCATTATCTAAATTTGAGAAATAAATGAATTATAATAAGTGTTATTTAAATTTGAACAATAATTGAACTCTAATTATTCAAATATATATATAGATAGAAAAGCAAAATATATATATAATTTGAACAGTTTATACTATTTTTTGAATTAATGTGTTACAAAACAATTAAAGATTCGGAATCATTTATTTTTGTTTATTTTACATAATTTACAATTTAGAATATTAGACTATAACTTTAGAATTCCCTTTTCTCTTTCTTTCTTTTTTTAATAAAATTGTGTGACTAATTGCTGTAACTTTACATTTTGTTCTGTGCCAACTGCGAACCATCTAAATTTTTAGTCCTACATACTAAATGCATAGGTAAGTAATATTAGGGGAGTTCATTCGAATATCAATATTTCTGATCACTTAAATTATAGACATCTCCACATGATTTTTAGTCATCAAATCTGATGTAATAATTATATCACTAATTACTTACAACTATCAATTCTTATTGATTAGTAATATTATTACATCAGATTTGATAGATAATTTTTTTATCATCTCGAAGTAATATTTTTTTTAAAAAAAAAAGAATTGGATTTTTTGAAATCTTAAATTATAATATAAAGAAAATGACTTCCATTACTTTAGAAATTTCCCCTGGTACAAAATATGATTTATTTATTATTGTTAGTAATGTTTTTGATAAAAAAGTCTTGTATTGATTCTAAATTTTCAATTTTTAAAATTCCAGTCCTTATCAAGAGAGAAAGAAAAGAAAGAAAAGTAAAGAAAAGGTTGCCAAGGGAAAGAAAATCAAAAGTGGCGGTAGTTGAAGAACTTGAAGAGGAGTTCTTCAACTACCGTGACTATAACGAAATTATGAAATTGTCCTCTATAGAAGACAGAAACTTCTTTTTAGAAAAATTCAACAATAATGTAAATAAAATATATATATATTTTTTTATGATTGTAATTGATATGTAGTAATAACAATAATATAATTATACTAATTATAAATCACGGTTTTTAATATTGTAGGAGTTCCTATTTAAAGTAGGAGATCAAGAATTCTGAATTCCTTTGAGTGAAAATGATGTATTGGTAAAGAGGAAGAAAGTTGTAACGTGGGGGGAGAATAGTATATATATTTAAATCGAGAGAAAGTAGGAAGAAGAAGTGGTATTTAAGGTTGTAGAGGAAGTAGTGGTTTTTTTTGATTTTATTTTTATATTTTTTACATCTTTTATATTTTTTATATTTTTTATATTTCTTATGTTATTATTTCCATAAAATCTTATAAATATTTCTATTTTCTAAAAAAATTTATTTTCTTACAAATGAAATGGTAAAATCAATCTTAAATTTCTCTATAAATAATTAAAATTATTACAAGAAAGATTCTAATCTAATCAAAAAGAAAAATAAATCATTATTAAATAAGTAAATTAATTAGATATTAATTTAATTGTACAATCTATAAAATAGATATCATATTTATTATAGTAAAATACAAATAAATGTCTCTATAACTATAATAACAATAGTAATAACATTGACAATAACCATCAACTAGTAATCAAAATCAATATAATTATAATCAATTATAATCAATTAATTAAATAATTAAATAGAATTATTTTTAAATATGATTATTAATCATTGTAATCATTGTAATCGATTAATTATTGTAACCAATTAATTGTTGTAATTTATTAATCATTGTAATCAATTTAATTATTGTAATCAATTAATTATTTGTAATCAAATAATTGAATTAAATTTACTAAGAGATCTCGATAAATGAGATGTAAAAGGTCCATGAATATGATGTTCAAGTTCTGATAAAGTAATTTCNATATTTTTTACATCTTTTATATTTTTTATATTTTTTATATTTCTTATGTTATTATTTCCATAAAATCTTATAAATATTTCTATTTTCTAAAAAAATTTATTTTCTTACAAATGAAATGGTAAAATCAATCTTAAATTTCTCTATAAATAATTAAAATTATTACAAGAAAGATTCTAATCTAATCAAAAAGAAAAATAAATCATTATTAAATAAGTAAATTAATTAGATATTAATTTAATTGTACAATCTATAAAATAGATATCATATTTATTATAGTAAAATACAAATAAATGTCTCTATAACTATAATAACAATAGTAATAACATTGACAATAACCATCAACTAGTAATCAAAATCAATATAATTATAATCAATTATAATCAATTAATTAAATAATTAAATAGAATTATTTTTAAATATGATTATTAATCATTGTAATCATTGTAATCGATTAATTATTGTAACCAATTAATTGTTGTAATTTATTAATCATTGTAATCAATTTAATTATTGTAATCAATTAATTATTTGTAATCAAATAATTGAATTAAATTTACTAAGAGATCTCGATAAATGAGATGTAAAAGGTCCATGAATATGATGTTCAAGTTCTGATAAAGTAATTTCAATTACTTGATCACATTTAGCGTCAACATCAGCTTTTGGATATGACGAATAGAGATGCTTGATGGGCTAGGACATGGAATTGAAATTAAATATGGATGCATTCTAGGTGTAAATGGGAATAAAGTAGTAGTTGCTCCAACCCAAATAAATAAAGAATTATTAATTTAATTTTATCATATAAAAGTAATAAATACTATATGTTACTGTTATCACTAACTTCTGCTCCTATATTACAAATAGTAGCATTCCTGTACAAGATAATTTCTCGGTCCTCGGACTAAGATGGTCAGTAACATTACCCATTCCTTCTTATATATTATATCACAATAAATAAAATAATAATAATATTACAAGAATAACTGTGATAATCTTGACAATTGTGACAAACATACTCGAACAGTCAATTTTTCAACAAGATGTAAAATAACTTCCGTTCATTTAATACTCCTTTTATTTTACACTAAGAATATTGGGAGTTTAAGTTCCCATGGAATATGCACTATAGTGTCAATAGCATCTGCAAAACCAACATCAATTGCTATCATTCTTAATTCACCTGCATTCAGTATACGAATATATCAATAAAATAGAATAATTCTTTAAATACAATACATTACTTTTAGGTATAAAATAAATCTTTTATTTACCAGTTCCATGCATGAGTTCTTCGGGTGTTGCATAATTCTCTAAAACAACCTAATAAATAATATGAATAATACCACTATCAGGCCCCCAAAATTCTATTCCATATCTATTCGCAAGAAATCAAAAATTCTTTATTTGCTATTATTGCTATTTACAATTTATAAAGCAAATTTTCAAAAAAATGTCAACTTTGATTGAGCAAACGTTAATATTACTTACTGCAACATCTTTACTGGAACCTCTTCAATTAAATTATTCCAATGAATTGAAGTTGGAATATTGGTAGATGATATTTGAAAAGCATAAATCGAAGAACCGCGACCCCAAGACAACAGGAAATTTTAACAAAAAATTTAATAACTCTAATAATTTAATTCTAATAATTTCGTTTCTAAAAAAACGAGAATTTTAAGAAAGTTTTGAAATTGATATGGTAACCCCATTTTGTTTTTATAAACAATGAATTTGTAAGTGAGTTTACTAATTAATTGAATATAACTTTTGGTTTATTATAAAGAAAATAAAAATATCTCAATATTCTAATAAAAAATTTATATAATCTTGATTTCTCCAAATGTGGTCTTTTACGCAACAACAGTATGTACCCTGTCTTAAAATTCCAATTTTAGAATTTTAGCTTAAAAACCAATTATCGCATGATTTTCTATTTTACTTATTCAATATATAAAAAATATTTCGAAAATAGTTTATAAACTTCGAAATTTTTTTTCTTTTTCTTATATTTATTAGTGAGAAATAAAATTTACATATCATATTACTCACGTCTTGAAACTCCTATATGAAAATTTCGAGTTGGTTATTTTTTAGTAAATTATTTGATGCGGTTTTATGTTTGAACGTCTATACTAAAAAACTTAAATGTTTAACCCTTTATTTGAGGGATGAGAACGGGACATTACGGCTAAGGAAGAAGCTCCCTCCCACATTTACTTCTGAGCGGATCCTCTGAACAACAAATAAATCAAAACAAAAATAACAAAATGTAGAAGAATATAATAAAATATAGAATAAAATAATAAAAATAAAATAAAAATAATAGTTAGTAAATTTTCGCGATAATTAATAAAAACAATAAAAACAATAATAAGAAAAATTAAAAATAAAATAAAAAACGCTGAATCAGTTCTTTGTCTTGATCAATGGATGTACGATATTCTACTCGATACTGGATATTCTACCTAAAAAAAAAAATAAGAGATATACATATAGTTTTTTTAGTTTTTTTAAAATTTTTTAAAGAAAGCAATAAAATAATAAAAACATAAAAAATATAAATCTTGCAGAATCACTACAAAATTTAAATTTTAATATTAATAGCTAACAAACAAATTATGTTGATATTTTTGTTTTAACCACAAATCCCATCGGAAAAGTTCCAACTTTCTGGTTCCCAATCAGTATTGAAAACATTAATTTCTTTATTGTCAACTTCCGGAGCATGAATATTGCAAATTATTAATTAATTATTGAAATGTTAATTATTGTCATCATTAATCAAAAAAAGAAATACTTACATAACCCATTATCTCCGGCATCAACAAGTCTCCTTCTTTTGACCCAAAGCATATTTTTCATATTCATTATTTTAGTAAGGCTTTTTTTCTGCACCTACATTTAAAAGTACAATTCTGAGTCTAAGCTTGACAACAATGTAAATCGAATTTTTTAGAATATTTGAGTTTTTTTTTCAAAAAAAAAATAAATTTTCTTAAATTATTAAATTATTTTACTATACTAAAGGTTGGTCAATGCAGATCAACGACCGTTATTAATATAAGCCTCACTAATTTTACCCCTAACTTCACAAACTTTCTTTTAGCTAAAAAAACAGAAAACAATTATAATATCTGTTGATTATTAAGAAATGTAATTAATGAAATTTAATAAAATTTAATCTTAATCAATTATTAATAAATATAATTAATAAATTTAACATAATCAGATAATGGAATCTACCATATGTAATTAAAAACTTTACCTATCATTTAAAGAGGAAGAAATATAAGGAGAATATCTTTTTGCTACCCTTCTGCCAATAATAAAGAATAATCAAAAATTAAATTAGTTTACAATTATATAAATAATATTATTATATAAAATTATTACATGATATTATTTAGATAATTTCAAAAAAGGTTTACCTGTTTTGAGAATCGCAACCTCTGTTTTATTCAATCTTCTTCTGATTTGTTGTACATGTTCTACGGATACATAGGCAGCTCGGTGAGCCTTTTTAGTGTATTCAGCTGCTTTAGCTTTGACAATCACAGCTTGGGTTTTGTCCTTGGGAGTAGGGATTAAGGGGAGTACTGAGAGAGAACCTATTACTATTAAAGTTAAAGTAAACAAAAATAAATAAATGACTAAAAATATGTAAATTACGGATGAAAAATAACATAAACAAACTTTCTTTTTTGAAAAAATAACATAGTTTTCACAAAGAAAATGGTTGTTTATAAAATTAATTACTTAAAATAACTTCGTTTTAGCTATTTTTCACAAATTTTACTAATCTTACTAATATTTTTTTGTATATTTCTAATCGACTTTATCTATCTTCCATTTGTGGATACCTCTTTTTTCTCAAGGAAGTACTTTAGTTCACACCAATCTTTTGCCATTCATAATACTTACTTCTCGATTTTGGCCTTTAAATCAACATAGTACCATTCTTGGGATGATTTTTCACAAGTTCTTGCCATCATGATGGTGTTCTCAATTGTTTTGGCTTTTTCAGATATCGTTTCGATGTAATTCTTGAAGTTTTGGTGTGCGATAGCCAACGTATTTATATTTGATTCACGTGATTCCCGATGAGCCAATAGTAACTGAGTCGATGATCCATTGGCTAATGAATGACTCATGGTCAGATGTGATATAGTGAGCATCAAATATTAACGTGTAACGTTTTCTTTATAAGCAAGCACCAATGGTAACTATGTAATAATAAAATGAAAAATATCATTCAATAATAATAAAGGAAAAAAATTTTGCAAATGAAATCCTTAAAAAGTATTCTCTAGTGCAATTCGCATAAATAGTTTATGTAACAAGAGGCATTTATATATTTATGTATTTAGTATTTACTTTATTTTATGTTTGATATTAACTTTTACAGCAATATGAAATAATCATTAAAATATACAGTGATAGTCAAATTTATAAATTCGTTAATAATAATATCTTGAATAATGGAATACAGTATATAATTACTGCCTTGATAATAAATAATTGTAATTGATTAATTGGAATGAAATTTGAGAAGTGGTAATTGAATTGACTATTTACTAAGATTCAAATTATATACATATTATATACATATAATAAATTATACTGTAATAGAGACAATACTTATCCAACTTATTACTTACACTTCATATTATAATTTAAGAAATGAGTTGATAAAATCTAATTAATGATGATCGATGAGATCAGATGACTGCAACGAATAAAGTTTTGCATAATGTGAGTAACGTGACATAATAAACATAAACGTATCTCATTTTCTATTTTCAAATCTATATTTTTCATTCTTCAAAAACTTCTAAAACTCTATTACTTTGACTGCTCGAAATATTAAATGGAAGGGTTTTTGTTGTTTTTATATTCTTGACCTATTTAAACAAAGCACAACTACTCTAATACTGGAAAACATGATGATAGGTGATATTTTTTATTGGTTTTTGTGTGAATAAGCCTCAAGATTTCGAAATCTTCAATGTCACTTTTGTCTGTTTTGGTGCTTTTTTTGACTATTTTCTTGCTTGTTTATTAGTTTTACATTATTCTTTTCATTATTTATTGATATTTTTTTATATTTTGTAGCAAAACTAAACTATTGTTCTTTCAACCAATAAGTTCGATCACATGATCAAAGTGTATTTGTTTATTATATTTTTAAAGATAATATTAATATCTAAGCAATATTTTCTTTGAAGAACTGATGGTATTTTTGATCTTTCACTTATTTATTATATAATTATTATATTTTAAGATAATATTAATAATATTAAATATCTTTCCCTCCTACATATATGATTTGTGGAAAACAATATTTTCTTTGAAGAATTAATGAATTTATTCATTTAACTTCAAAGAACCAATGGATTCTTTGATGGATTTCTTTATTAAGCCTCAAAAAACTGATGGGTTTTTCCATTTAGCTTCAAAGAACTGATGGTAAATTTCAGATATTTCATTTGTGTATTATATATTAAGATAATATTAATAATATTAGATCTCTTTTTTCTCATATTTTTGATTTAGTTGAAAGCAATATTTCTTTCAGAGAACTGATAGATTTCTTTATTACTTTGAAGAACTAATGGATTCTTCATTTAAAAACTCCAAAGAAATGGTAGATTAGAATTACCAGAATTCACTAAGATGCTTATACTACATCAATTGTATATTATTCATATTTTAATAATTTGAGAATTTGGATACAAGCCTTTTGAGAGAGAGAAAGAGGTGAGTATTTTATTCACTGAGTTCATGTAGGTTGTTCCTTTATCTTGTCATAATATCTGTATAACCTGCTCATTCACTGTGAAAATTGAAAGCACATCATGGCCACTATTAAGTTAGTGAATGTTCTTTTCTCAGTATTAAGAACTTTGATAAGTATAACTGGGAGAATTGAAAGCACATCGTGGCCATTATTATAATGAACNTGATGGATTTCTTTATTAAGCCTCAAAAAACTGATGGGTTTTTCCATTTAGCTTCAAAGAACTGATGGTAAATTTCAGATATTTCATTTGTGTATTATATATTAAGATAATATTAATAATATTAGATCTCTTTTTTCTCATATTTTTGATTTAGTTGAAAGCAATATTTCTTTCAGAGAACTGATAGATTTCTTTATTACTTTGAAGAACTAATGGATTCTTCATTTAAAAACTCCAAAGAAATGGTAGATTAGAATTACCAGAATTCACTAAGATGCTTATACTACATCAATTGTATATTATTCATATTTTAATAATTTGAGAATTTGGATACAAGCCTTTTGAGAGAGAGAAAGAGGTGAGTATTTTATTCACTGAGTTCATGTAGGTTGTTCCTTTATCTTGTCATAATATCTGTATAACCTGCTCATTCACTGTGAAAATTGAAAGCACATCATGGCCACTATTAAGTTAGTGAATGTTCTTTTCTCAGTATTAAGAACTTTGATAAGTATAACTGGGAGAATTGAAAGCACATCGTGGCCATTATTATAATGAACATTCTTCTCTCAGTTTTATTGAAGTTCTTAAATGTGCAAATAGGATATGTGCAAATTATTGAGAGCCCATGCTTTTCTTTAATTAGATAAATACAATAATTGTACTTACATTTACTTTCTTTTTTTTTTAGTGAAAGTGAAAAATTAAGTATAGATTTTTTTAGTGGAAATCCAATGTAAAATTTATAATTTATTAACTCATAGGTAATCCAAGTCTCTTAAGAACCTTTTTCAAACATTCAAAAAAAGATTTTACTAATATTATTGATTTACATTTTTATTAGAATATTTAAACAATGTCAATTGGATTTATCTACATTCTAATAATTTAAGAATTTAAATACAAGCCCTTTGAGAGAGAGAGAGAGGTGAGTATTTTATTCACTGAGTTCATGTAGGTTGTTCCTTTATCTTGTCATAATATCTGTATAACCTGCTCATTCACTGGGAAAATTGAAAGCACATCATGGCCACTATTAAATTAGTGAATGTTCTTTTCTCAGTATTAAGAACTTTGATAAGTATAACTGGGAGAATTGAAAGCACATCGTGGCCATTATTATAATGAACGTTCTTCTCTCAGTTTTATTGAAGTTTTTAAACATGCAAATAGGATATGTGCAAATTATTGAGAGCCCATGCTTTTCTTTAATTAAGTAAATACAATAATTGTACTCACATTTACTTTCTTTTTTTTTTAGTGAAAAAATAAAGAAGTTTAGATTTCTTCAGTAGGCATACAAGGTAAAATTTCTGATTTCTAATGATATATTAACTTATTAGTAATTCAAATCTCTTAAGAACTTTTTACAAACATCCTAAAGAAGATTTTAACTAATATTATTTATTTACATTCTTGATTAGAATTATTAAACTCAATATTAATTGAATTTTATCAATATTCTAATAATTTGAGAATTTAAATACAAGTCCTTTGAAAGAGAGTGAGAGGTGAGTATTTTATTCATGTAGGTTGTTTCTTTATCTTGTCATAATATCTGTATAACCTGCTCATTCACTGTGAAAATTGAAAGCACGTCATGGGAAATCACAAGAATTCAGCTGTTCTATTTGTCTATTCATTCAAAATAACACAAAACAAAGGAATAAATGTTAAAAAAAATGAATGAAACATTTCTTCCTAATAAAAATAATCTCAAATTTAACTCACACCAAATCTAGGATAATCTTAACCATTCATTTTGTTTTGCTACTTCAAGAATTTTTTTGTTTCTTAAGTGGTCCATTCATTATTTATACAAGAATGATCGTGATTATTCAATACACAATCTTGGTTGATATCTATTTGAACAAATGATCAACCATAATTTTAATTATAATAAAGACATTAATTTGAATCATACGTCTATTATCCAATCCACCATAAAGAAATTGTTCTTTTGAAATTTTTACGTGACCATAATCCAAATTGAAAGTGAAGAGAAATCAAATTTAACTCAAAAAAATTTAGAGTTTTAACTTTCAGTTAACCAATGGCACAACTTCTCAAGGATCATTATGTTTAGGATATCTTGAGTTGGTCGAGTTCATAAGTGTTTTATTTATTATTTGGTTGCTTTGGAATTTTATTCAAAAGGAGAAAGCAAAAAATATATGAATGAAATTCTGTTAGCAACAAAGTGTCAAATCTCAGATAGTATTCATCAAAGGAAACCACTTAACATGCTGTGTGCCTCAAGCTTCAAGATGGGTGAATGTGCCAATGTGATATTAAGCAAATTTTCAATGATGCTACTCGAGAATTTCCATCCCTAGTTAAGCCACAATGTATAACTGGAATTGTCAAATCAAGTATTGGATTAGCTTGTCTAGGTTTCTATGGAGCGTAACTTCTGCTATAAAGTGCCAGCAGAAGGTTTACAAAGTGAAGGCAACCCAAGGCAAAATGAAAACGCCATCAGAAGCATCCTGCACTTTGTAATATATTTTTAAATAGTCTTATTTTTGATTGGGAATATTACTGTGGATAAAGAATAACTAAATTATTCATCCTAATACAAGTAAATGAAATTATATGATGACGAAGATATTTAAATGATATATCTATTCTAGACTTTATTTCTCACCTGAGTATTTTAATTTATCTAGAAGAATTTACCTCAACACTAGTTTATGCATTTATTTTTTTAACCATTTATGAAGTAAATTTATTTTTAGTAATATAGTAATGAACACTTTTAAATAAAAATAATTTAAATAAAGATAATTTCAATACTTCTTTCAAAATTAATTATTTACTAATTAAAGAAATATTTCAAAATATAAAATGTATTCATAAATTTTCTTTTTTCTATTTTCCGCTTTTCTATTAATAAAAATTTTAAAAAACTTACATTAGGAAATCTACAAATAGAGAGACGACGTATAGTGCAGGCCACAATCAAACAGTCTATACACCGCCATTAGCATTAAACAACAAAATAGAAACAACAGAAAAATAGAATAAATGGAAAGACACCCACTTCAAACTAATATTTTCTACAATCTTCTAAATCATCTTTCTTCCAAACCTAGTATAGTCATAATTATGTCATCAAAATCTGGAATCATCTTACTACATTTTACTATGCATAGATTCTAAGATAATGCACAACAAAACTTAGTTGTTTTCTCATGAAAAAAAAGATATTATCTGAAATCATCGTATTACTTTTTACTGTGCATAGATTGTTAGGATAATGCACAAAAAAACTTAGTTTTTTTTTCTCATGAAAAAAAGATATTCAAAATTCACTTTTCCTACGTTTTTTGTTTTTTTTTTGTTTTTTTCTTTATTTTACTTTTTCACTTTTCACTTTTTTTCCATTTTTCCTAATTTCTAATCTTTTAGTTTTTATTACCGATAATAACCTTTATTTTTTTTCTTTTTCATATCTAATAGAATGGCGATATTTGAGGTAGGTTTGGAAGAAAAAAAGAAAGATGATTTAGAAGACTGTGGAAATACTAGGATAAGATGGGTGTTTTTCTATTTATTCTATTTTTCTATTTTTTTCTATTTTTTCTATTTTCTTTTTGTTTATGTTGTGTTGTTAATGCTAACGGCGGCGTATAGGACTATGTGTCGTCTCTCTATTAGTAGATTTTCTTACACAAACTGGAAACCAAGAAACGGTGATTCTAATGTAAGCATTTTATAATTAATATCATAGGAAAAATGGGAAAAAAATCTTTTATTTGAAGTATATAGATGTATATAGTAGCATGTTATTTTATTTCTCTTTAATTTATTTTTTTGACATTTGGACAATATAAGAATAAATACATAAAAATAATTTTTTAAGATGTAACATTATAATAATAATAAATCTTGGTGTGAGTTGTTAAATTACTTCATCCCAATTTGCATTTTTTTTTGAAAGTATTTTTGAAATGATTATAAAGACAGTTAATTACTCCATATTTTTGATGTAATAATGTATACGGTTTTCCATTAAAGATTAGATGATTTAGCTGAGTCCATTGATAAAAGTTGAAATCTTTGACAACTTCTTTAATTCTAAGTTTTTTATTTCAGGACTAAGCACATTCATTCATCTCTCATGGCAGTGAACGTCAATACATATTATTTTATTCATCCCGTCACGTTCATTTATTGAGACTGCATTTTTGACCCTCCTTTTTCCATTGTCCACATTGAATTGTGGGATTGGTCCATCGATATTGTCCTGTTCTATTATCAAAGATAATTGATGAAAGATAACAAATTGAATAATAAAATATAATGGAGAATTGGATTAAATATAAATTAAATATAAAAGAATAAATGTATAGTTAAAGATGATTCGAACATTTTTCTCTTCACAGAGATTAATAGCTCGAGTTAATATTTCATTTTCCTCTTTGTCTATTTTCTATAAAAAAAAACTATACAAATTGAATATCAATAAAATTCCTTAAAAATTTAAGAGAAGAAAACACAACCAAGGATTGAACAATTTTCTATTGTGTTGTTTAAAGCATTCAGCAGTGTTTATTCAATCAAAATAATGCAAAACAAAGAAATAAAAATTAAGAAAATGAATGAAACATTTCTCCCTAATAGAAATAATCTCAAATGTGCTCATACGCAAATCTAGCGATCTTGATATTCATTTTTTTCTGCTGCTTCGAGCAATTTTTTTGTTTCTTAGTGGTCCATTCGTTATTATTTATACAAGAATGATTGTGATTAGTCCATATAAAATCTTTTTTTTGTTTTAGTGATATCTATTTGAACAAATCATTAACCATAATTTTTATTATAGTTTGAATCATATATATTGCTTTGCCAATTGTCCAATACACATTTTCTACACCATAAAGAAATTGTTCTTTTGGTATATTTTCTACTGAGGATATCGAATTATCTCTAATTAATTAATAAACTAGTTAATAAATTATGGAGAATTATGAAGTATTGCGCACTCTGTACAATAAGTTATTAATAAATTATGCACATGTTTTTACCGATTACTGATTGGTCTTAAATTTTCATTTCTTTGATAAAAATAAAGGGTTGATATTTATTTTTTTTATATACAGATAGTCCGATGGTAAAGTTCCTTTTTATGTTAGCGCAAATCAAAATAATTACATTATTGTTGTTCAAGATAATACATAACATGATAAAAAGTATAATTACGTTAATCAAAGTGATTATGAGTAAAATATTAAAGGGGTAATTATAAATTGATGTCAAAATATAAACTGCAGCATATGCATTAAACGGTTTATTATAAAATGTATCCAAAATTAACTAACACTAAATAGTTAGTGAAACCACATAGGATAATGTAAACAATATATTTCATATAATCTTGTGGAAAATAAAAAAGCTGATTAAAAAGATATGTGAGATAGCGAAAATCATCCCAACAGTTGACAAAAAGAATGACAAATGAAATTCATGTAAAATAATGAAAGTAAGTAAAGAAAAAAAGGAGAAGTATCAAATAAGTACTAGGAAATGGAACCGTTGCAAGTCCGGAGCAAATTTATTATTATTTTTATTATCGATCGATAATATGTATCTCGTGACAAGAGACACTCAATCAGATCCTCGAAAGTGAACAGACAGACATCACGTAGTAGTTAATAGTTTCATAGTGCGTAGACCTCAGGGATTTGATTTTATCGATTTTCATTTTTTCCTTACTATTGTTCACGTTAATAATATTTAGGTTTGATAAAATTTTATCCCACATCGTACATGCCCTTTCTTTTAGAATCAATAAAAATAAATATCAAATAAATAAATTATATATTTTATTGAAAAATTTAGTAGAAATTCGAAAAAAATGCCTCGATTCTGATCAGGGTTATCACGGCAGACGCAGCCAAAAATTTTGAAAACCAGTGATTTGTCACATTTTGTTGTGAAATATAGATAAAAAGTATAAAGTAATATACTTTTAAAAATTAACTACCAAAATACAAATCAATTGAAAACAAAATCTATCCAATCGACAGAAAACGCAGCATGCAAGAAAATCCAACAGCTGTCTATAAAGTCACTAAAGTAAGAAATCCTTTGTAACAATAGGAAATTAATTTTAGAATATTATCTTATTTTTNCAGATCCTCGAAAGTGAACAGACAGACATCACGTAGTAGTTAATAGTTTCATAGTGCGTAGACCTCAGGGATTTGATTTTATCGATTTTCATTTTTTCCTTACTATTGTTCACGTTAATAATATTTAGGTTTGATAAAATTTTATCCCACATCGTACATGCCCTTTCTTTTAGAATCAATAAAAATAAATATCAAATAAATAAATTATATATTTTATTGAAAAATTTAGTAGAAATTCGAAAAAAATGCCTCGATTCTGATCAGGGTTATCACGGCAGACGCAGCCAAAAATTTTGAAAACCAGTGATTTGTCACATTTTGTTGTGAAATATAGATAAAAAGTATAAAGTAATATACTTTTAAAAATTAACTACCAAAATACAAATCAATTGAAAACAAAATCTATCCAATCGACAGAAAACGCAGCATGCAAGAAAATCCAACAGCTGTCTATAAAGTCACTAAAGTAAGAAATCCTTTGTAACAATAGGAAATTAATTTTAGAATATTATCTTATTTTTTATAAAAATTACTCACAAGACATTTTTCTCTTTCGTTCCTGCTGGAACATCATATACTTTGATGTTTTAGAAGTTCTTGTTATTTGTATTGTTGTTTTTGTAATTCTTGTTGCCGTATCACAAAAATGAGGAAAGAAGATGACGTTGAAGGTTATAATTTATATTTTATTTTTAACTTTTTAGATAATAATAATGAAGTAATAATGGGAATGATGAGGATAATGGATCTTGAGAAATATAATTCAGCTCTTGATATGCTTTCACCTTTGGTTACAAATAGATTTCAGTAGAAGATTGAAGGAAGCATTGGAATAAATTACGAAGATTTATTAAATTTTAAGTTTCTTGGACCTTCCACACCCTTTTTTGGAATATTTTGTTGGTCCTGTTGTTGGTCGGACAAATATTTCCTAAGTTATAAAGATGATTAAAAATATTTAGAATAAGTATTATATCCTAAAAATAATTTTATTTTTAGATTTACATTATAATCTTATAATTATTTTGCTGTAGCTGTAACTCTTGTTGTTGCGTAATTTCGCAGCTTGTCTTCGTGTCAGGACCATTTTTTTAATAAAATAACTAATAACAATATATAGGAATGATTTTATTTGACAAAAATAAGTTTTTCTAATTTTTATTATTTTTTATTATTGATTTTTAAAAATTATTTTTTTATCTACAATATATCTAAAATTTTAAATAAAATAAAAAAAATATAATATTAAGACAATCTGAAATCCAAATTTAATTTAATTACAATTCTAGAAACTATACTATTAATTTTATAAAATACAGGGGCAGGGGTGAGATAAAAATGCGTTTCTATTGGCTGAGACAAACAAGCACTGTGCTCAAGGCACGGGAATTCGCTAGTTTATTATATATCTGATGTAATTATCATTTGCAATTCTTTTACTTTATTGTATTATATTATTTTAATTACAAAGAAAATATAAATTGATTTCATTATAATTATTATTATTTGTATTGTAACAAAAAAAAATATTCTAGATTTTTGATTGTGCGTACATATATTAATGAATACAATACTATGCCATATATGTAAATTAAACATTTTTTTTTTTAATAAATAAAAGCTTGACTCACAAAAATACATGCTAAAAATTTCCATTTTAAACCTGAAACAATAAATCTCTATTCTGGTTATTTATTCTATTATAAGAAATAATAAATAGTATATTATATCAGAATTTTTTTTCCAATAAATATTTATTATTAATTGGTAATAAATACTCAATATACATTTTTTGATATTTATATAGCAGTGTATGATTTTACCTATATATATAACCACTTTCCTATGCCATGAAAAATTTTTTTTTGCTCCGAAAAAAATTCTCATAATTCGTTCATAAAAACAAATTTACCTTTATCAAAAAAAATAATAATATTTTTTAAAGATGGCTGTTATAACAAGAGCCCAATATCGACGACAACAACAACAGCTACAACAACCACAACAACCTCAACAACCTCAACAACCTCAACAACCTCAAATACAACAACAACAAAAGCAAAAACGTGGCCGAGGAAGGCCACGAAAAAACATAAATGGTGGCCAACAACAGCCACAACAAAAGCGAGGTCGTGGAAGACCTCGCAAATATCCAACACAACTACAACCACAGCAACAACTGTCACTACAACAACAACCACAACCGTCACCACAACAACAATCACAACCATTACCACAACTGTTACCACAACCCCAACCACAACCATTACCACAACCGTCACCACAACCCCAACAACAACCGTTACCACAGCAACAACTACCACAATTACCACAACCACAACAACAACCACGACCACTACAACTACCACATAATGTTGTAGGACTTTCGGCCTCACCTCCGAGCAAAGGTGTATTTGGATCGGGTTCAAAATATGGTGGAAGTTCAAGTTTTGCCAATACATTAAGCTCACAAAAACCAAATAGGTCAATTTTTGATGAGCAATCTTCAAAAAATGATGAAACCGAAAACGGTAATGATAAGGGTGTGGAAGAAGAAGTTCCTTTCGGAACAGGAACACGAACTTTATTGCAAGAACTAGAAGGTAGAACCATTGATGCCAATAATTATAATAATGATTATTATTATTACTATAATAACTATAATATTTTTTTAATGTTAATTTATGTAGTGTTGACCAGTGTTGTCACTCGGACAGCCCCGGACACAAAGCGGACATGTTGCACAAAATATAAACATCAATATCTCGAAATTTATTAAAACAACCGGCTTTGATCTTCTAAGTAAAAANACCCCAACCACAACCATTACCACAACCGTCACCACAACCCCAACAACAACCGTTACCACAGCAACAACTACCACAATTACCACAACCACAACAACAACCACGACCACTACAACTACCACATAATGTTGTAGGACTTTCGGCCTCACCTCCGAGCAAAGGTGTATTTGGATCGGGTTCAAAATATGGTGGAAGTTCAAGTTTTGCCAATACATTAAGCTCACAAAAACCAAATAGGTCAATTTTTGATGAGCAATCTTCAAAAAATGATGAAACCGAAAACGGTAATGATAAGGGTGTGGAAGAAGAAGTTCCTTTCGGAACAGGAACACGAACTTTATTGCAAGAACTAGAAGGTAGAACCATTGATGCCAATAATTATAATAATGATTATTATTATTACTATAATAACTATAATATTTTTTTAATGTTAATTTATGTAGTGTTGACCAGTGTTGTCACTCGGACAGCCCCGGACACAAAGCGGACATGTTGCACAAAATATAAACATCAATATCTCGAAATTTATTAAAACAACCGGCTTTGATCTTCTAAGTAAAAATGTTCAATGGTCAATTTTACATATATTTTTATAGTTTTCGTTTCAATAGTGATACTATACAAGGTGCGGACAATCGTCGGACATTGTCCGGGACAACAAAAAAACTGGCGGACAGTCAAAATGTACAACACTGNCGGCCTCACCTCCGAGCAAAGGTGTATTTGGATCGGGTTCAAAATATGGTGGAAGTTCAAGTTTTGCCAATACATTAAGCTCACAAAAACCAAATAGGTCAATTTTTGATGAGCAATCTTCAAAAAATGATGAAACCGAAAACGGTAATGATAAGGGTGTGGAAGAAGAAGTTCCTTTCGGAACAGGAACACGAACTTTATTGCAAGAACTAGAAGGTAGAACCATTGATGCCAATAATTATAATAATGATTATTATTATTACTATAATAACTATAATATTTTTTTAATGTTAATTTATGTAGTGTTGACCAGTGTTGTCACTCGGACAGCCCCGGACACAAAGCGGACATGTTGCACAAAATATAAACATCAATATCTCGAAATTTATTAAAACAACCGGCTTTGATCTTCTAAGTAAAAATGTTCAATGGTCAATTTTACATATATTTTTATAGTTTTCGTTTCAATAGTGATACTATACAAGGTGCGGACAATCGTCGGACATTGTCCGGGACAACAAAAAAACTGGCGGACAGTCAAAATGTACAACACTGGTGTTGACTGGAGAAGAGGACGAGACCACTCAACATTCAGTTAGAGCAAAATTATATTGTATGGATGGGCAGAGGTGGAAAGAAAGAGGTGTTGGAATTCTTAGACTGAATTATTCTAGAAATTATGAAAAATTACCTCGATTAGGTAAACTTTTAGTAAAAATTTGTGATAATTACGATTACCTTTATTATGTATTAAACATGACCATGATTACGAGAGTTCAATATTTAACTAAAAAAAAAAATTATAATTATTTTATAGTAATGCGTGCTGATAACGTATTCAAAGTGATTTTAAACGTTGCATTATTTCATGGAATGCACGTTCAACTATCACAGGAGAAATTTGTAAGAATATTCGCATTTGAGGGTGATTTGCTCGTTCACCTGGCTATTAAGGTTTGTAATTTGTAATTTTGCAATTATATTTTTATTATATATTTTTATAATATATTTATATTTTATTGTATTTCTTTAGTTACCCAATTCGAATGCAGCCGATGATTTATATAATGCTATAATGAATGCAATAACTCCGGATCAAGATCAATCACATCCTAGAATAACTTCTCAGATGTCATTTTAAAAATATATAATGGCTATATTAAATAAGTATCGGGTATTAAGACAATAAGAGATCACATTATAAATAATTAGTTGAAAGTTAGATCTTATAGTTTTTCCTTTCTTTTTGAGAATGCTCAATTTAAAAAATTTTATATTTTCTTTAAAAATTTTAGATTTTCTTATTAATTAGTAATTCATTTCAATTTATTTCTTATTTTCTTTTGTAAATAAAATATATTTTTGAAAAAATTTATTTTTATTTTATTGTAAAGTTTTTTTTTGTGATGATGAATTATCAAAAATGGTAAAAAGAAAGAGGTAATCCCAATGATCTTAGATATCGTTTATTAATGTTGTTGATTTAGATGATTTGACACATCGACTACTGTGTTAAACTTTCATTTCAGAGGAAGTTGAATCCTAGAGTAAGCTTGAGCATTGGTGTACTATATTAATTTTCTAGATAAAAAGTCTTAACGTACGTAATATACACCCCACCGAAGGGAAGTAGTAAAAAATATGGGGAGAGCAAAACGTGCATGCAGTCATTTTTTTAATTTAAAGAATGCAGACTTGAGTCATAATTTATTTACGCTTAGCGAACATCAAACATTATATTTTATTATTATTTTTTACTTTATACATGCACAATGTTATATAAAAAAAAATATAAAATGGGCTAATGGAAAAATGGTCAGTATCATCATTTGTTTTTTCAAGGTTCTTTGCGATTATTTGATATATTTATTACTATTGCTACGTATTAATATTTTTATGCCACTAAATATTTTAAAAATTAATAAACATGTTATAAATGTTAAAAAATTTAACTTATTATTTGAATAAATTTTCTACTCAATCCTTCTATAAAAAATCATTAATGAATTTAGTAATTATATATTGAGAAACTTTACATATGTGAAACATTGTTCTTGCTGAAAATAAAATAATGACACCCAAGCCTTTTATATTTAGAACACGGAATGCTATAGTGATAAATATCTCAGTAAATTTTAGAACACGCTTTAATGATTTACTTTTTCCATCAAAGTATTTTGATCTTTTTTGAATAAAAGGAACATTCAATTCTGATAATAATTTATAATAAATAAGTATTTATCATTTGAGAACAATAATTTAATCCTTTATATT
This sequence comes from Diversispora epigaea, assembly GCA_003547095.1. Lineage (NCBI taxonomy): Eukaryota > Fungi > Glomeromycota > Glomeromycetes > Diversisporales > Diversisporaceae > Diversispora > Diversispora epigaea. Next base: position 124,335 of record PQFF01000056.1, on the reverse strand, counting down.
AATAAGAAACAATTTGAATTAACTAATTGAAATTAAAATTTCTAAAAGTTGGTGATTGATCATAGTCCCATTTAATAAATTATATATATAATAATATATGCTGTAATAGAGTAAATAAAAAATTTACTTTCGATAATTAAATAATCACCGCCTTAATGAAAAATGTCAAATTTAACGAAGGAAGAAATATTTCTTAATCAATAATAAAGAATCTTAGTTATTGCACGAGAATATTAAGCAAAAAATGAAATATCAAACAAATAAACATCTAATAACTTATTACTTTTGTCAATTCCACTATTTTTTTTTATTTTTTTGAAATCACGATATTCATTTTTTTTTCATGGGCTCGTATCAGATAAATTATCAAATGATGGAATCTTATATCACATTTCCTCACCTGCTCCATTAATTTTAGCTAATTTTTTTTATTTCCAACTTTTAAACAAGATACGTTGATGAAAAATTAAAGACTTTTGATGATCTTAAAAAAACAATTACTCAGTAAAAATAAGTTCAATGTAATGTGAGCATTATTATTTTTGTTAACACTTTTCAAACTTCTAAACAATGAAAATGATAAGGAATAAAACCATTCAAGCAAGCACTAAATAACGAACAACTATTTTCATATAATATATCTAAAAAAATGTAAATTTTTATATATTTATAAATTTAACGAAAAATGATTTTCTCCTTAACCATGGCGGTGATGCCTTTTTGCAGCATCTAAATAAATAAATAAATAAATAAATAATGTTAAAAAAATTCAATAATACAAATGAATACAGTATTAAATTTTTATATAAAAAAATAAATATTATATACGTAATGGGGGAGGTGTAGGAAGGGTGATATCCTTTCAATCTGCTCGGCAATATACACAAATTACCTTGTATTCAGTTATTGCTCTTTTGATTCGTTTTTTGGTTTCCTTTGATAAAAATTAGATAAATATATATAAATATATCTAACCCTAGTTTAAATTAAAATATGAATACTGATTTTGTTACAAACATGTTTGAACCTTGCTTCCCTTTTTTCTTTTTTTTTTTGTTTTTTAGATAATGAATTTCCTTCAATATCACTATTACCAACTTTTCTCTTTAAAGTATCCATCTTGTTAAGCGAATATAAATCATTATAAATAGAAAACATCGTGTTAAAAAAAGAAAATTGTTAGTAAAATAAAATAAAAATCATTGATAAATGGAACAATAGAAACGAAATCATAAGTATTATTAATGTAAATAGTTTCGCTCGATCACGTGATAAAATTGAGAATTATATAATTCAATAGTTTCGTTGGAAATATGAAAGATTGTGTAAAATGGTGAAAATAACAATTAGAAACAAATAAATAAGAAAGCAAGTAATAATGCAAGAAGAAACCTTTAAATTTTTTTTGGAATCTTGAGCTTTACTCAAATAAAAACAACATAAAACCTTATTTTTGCTTCTAAAAGTACATCTCTTGTACTATTTTTTACTAATAATATCATATAAATTATGAATATAGCCAGAAAAATAAAAATATTCTTACTCTTTCAAAATTCCCAGCGAGAGAAATAGTAAAAAATTTGGAATAGAAGAAATTTTTAGGAGGGTTATGATTTTCAAAAATCACATGCTATAAATATTGATTATCAAGAATTAGTTTTTGAACTAGGCATAAAGTATATTCTTCATGCCATTTGTATAAATTTAATTAGTGTGGTTTTAATTTCGACTTTATAAAAATAGGAAAATAATAATAAAGGAAATATAAATTTATCATAAAATCCTAAGTGTCACGATATTCAATATGTAACATTGATGAACGCGTACCAGGAACGGAGTGATGAAATCACGAAGTGTATGGATTATAGATGGGAGAAATGGTGTTCGTCCGCAAAATCTTGAACGTGATTGGTCGGCATGATCGTATTTGTCATGTCCTGCATATTTTTCACACATGCGTTTCTCCACGTATAAATGTCATGTATATGTGAAAAACAGAATTTGGCGTAATGTAACGAAACGGCTCTTTAACGTTAGATTAACATATTGACGAAACTTTTATGCCAACTTCTTGACGAAGTAACCTAAAATAACTTTGGCAAGTGGAAAGTAGTCCTTGGCATAATGAAATTTTCCTAGATCAAGGGATTTACGAAAGACAGAAATTGGTATAACGTAATGAAATGTGCAGTTCGTTCGCGGTGTAATATTTACAAGAACCAACTTTCAAATTGCACTAACTTCTTTGGAATGAACGAATNAACGGAGTGATGAAATCACGAAGTGTATGGATTATAGATGGGAGAAATGGTGTTCGTCCGCAAAATCTTGAACGTGATTGGTCGGCATGATCGTATTTGTCATGTCCTGCATATTTTTCACACATGCGTTTCTCCACGTATAAATGTCATGTATATGTGAAAAACAGAATTTGGCGTAATGTAACGAAACGGCTCTTTAACGTTAGATTAACATCTTGACGAAACTTTTATGCCAACTTCTTGACGAAGTAACCTAAAATAACTTTGGCAAGTGGAAAGTAGTCCTTGGCATAATGAAATTTTCCTAGATCAAGGGATTTACGAAAGACAGAAATTGGTATAACGTAATGAAATGTGCAGTTCGTTCGCGGTGTAATATTTACAAGAACCAACTTTCAAATTGCACTAACTTCTTTGGAATGAACGAATTTAGCCCTACTAACGTTCATATTGTAAAAAATTCCCACTGACAGTTCTTAATTTCCGTAATTTTCTTTACTAAATTGAGAAAGGATTCCTTCGATCGAGAAGAATTCAACCCTACTAACATTCGTATTGTAAAAAATTCCCACTGACAGATCCTTCGAGTATATTTTCCCTTCTTACTGAACCGAGAAAGAAATCAAATTTTTATATTGTACTAATTTCTGTTTCTTGCAAATCCTTCAATCCATTATGCCGTCGCTTGCTAAAGTAATATTCAAGTTATTTCGTCAAGCGTAAGAACTTGCCTGGATCTTCTAGATCGAAGGAAATTCTTTCTCAACTTAGTAAAAATTCTCAGAGAATTAATTGCATCAACCAACTAAATGAACCTCAAAGCACTCCGTTCCTGGTTTTAGCGCGACCACAGGTCGTGCCGCTATCTAATTTTTTAATGTTAAATATAAACATTGGTTATTATGAAACGTGGCGTGTTCGAAAAAATAAAAATATTAAGTTAAATTTTATATAGACTCGATTAACATGAAGATGATGTAATTAATAAGCAATTTTTGCAAAAACTTTTTGTGTTCCCTGACTTAACCAATAATTTTTGTTTATTCCTCAAAAATTTTTTTTAGTACAACATCATCAGTTATAAATAAATGGCACATGTCATTTATATTCTTTTTCAACCTTCTTATTTTTTTCTCATTTTTCATTTTTTTTTTGAAAAACATTTCCACTCACTTATTTTTTCATAAAACTTTTTCAAACTAATATTTTGCAAATATTTCGAGTGTAACTTATCATTTTGCAAATATTTCGAGCCTATTGAAAGTATTTCAAGCAACAACATCTGTTTTTTTTTGGCAGGTCTATCTGTTTCCTTGCTTTGTTGCACTGTCTACCACTTGAGTCAGATTTTGGCAAGTATTTTATCAGTTTTAACTGCTTGTTTAACTTGTCAGCGAAGCTTTTACAGATATTCAACGTATAAACAAATTACTAACTACTTTTTGTTTTTGGAAATGCTTGTGTAAGAAAAATTTATTTTTCCTTGGCCTGTTCTGATATTCCATTGATGAAATTCTAACACTAATAATTTTTTCATTTTATAGATAGTAAATTATTTTATTTTTTTGTTTTTTTAATATTAGATTCTTGGCCATCTGCACTTATTTTTGCCAAAAAACGACTTCTTATTACAATAAACTGATAACTTCTCCCTACCAAAACTTTTGAGCAAACTTATTGGCAAGTATATCTTTTTGTTTATTTTTGTATATTTTTGTATTTTTATGATTGTATCCTTAATAATATTATTTTTTTATTGTTCTTGGGTTGAATACATGATATTTGAGAATTTTTCTCTCGTATATAATTTTTGGAAATCAAAAGAGGTTATAATGGTTTGAACTACATTTGCTCAGTAGGTTCGATTCCTACAATAATCATTACTGGGGAGCAAATTATTCAGGCTTCCACTGTGTAGGATCAAACCTTGGGATAAAAACCTAGGTGCTGGTTAGACTGGTCCCTGCACTGGAGCTTGAACTAATTTGGGAGTAGTTGCTAATAAAAACTGATTCTGCAAGAGTAATTGGTTAGTTGTCTACTCACTCCCCAGGGGTTTGCAAGTTTTTTTCCATATAAAAACTGCGGTGATAGCTACCTTAAACTATCCAGTTTAACTTTACTGGTCTTAAAGTAGAATGCAATAAAAATCGGACAATCTATTAATTGAAATCTTTCGAAATCTAACAGAAGTAGTTGAAATAAGCATAAAAATTAAGCATATTAGCAAAGAAACTGTTTGATTTTGAAAAATTTTGAATTAAAATTTATGAAAGATTTTGAGCATTCGGTATATTTCTTTTAAAATATATGGCAGTTTCTTTTCTATTGACTTCTGCATTATCAAAAAGGTCCCAAATGGTTTAAAGTTATATTAAATATATTTCTTTAATAGGTTCAATTCCTACATGGGTCCCTGTAAGAGTCAATATTTATTATTATTATTGGTCATTGTTTCGGTCAAGGACAAGAAAACAACAGATCTAAAAGGAAGTTAGATGTAAATATTGGATTTATTAAGATAAGTTGATTTTTAATTGTTAAATTTGTTTTTTTTTTGTTTAATAAATAATAATAAAAAAATAATAATCATATATATCAAAATTTTTCTTCATTTTTAGGCTAATGAATGTGTTTTGGATTTATTAAGATAAGTTGATTTTTAATTATTAAATTTGTTTTTTTTTTTGTTTAATAAATAATAATAAAAAAATAATAATCATATATATCAAAATTTTTCTTCATTTTTAGGCTAATGAATGTGTTTTGAGAGGAAGTTAGATGTAAATATTGGATTTATTAAGATAAGTTGATTTGTAATTGTTAAAATTTTTTTTTTTTGTTTAATAAATAATAATAAAAAAATAATAATCATATATATCAAAATTTTCTTCATTTTTAGGCTAATGAATGTGTTTTGAGAGGAAGTTAGATGTAAATATTGGATTTATTAAGATAAGTTGATTTGTAATTGTTAAATTTTTTTTTTTTCATTTAATAAATAATAATAAAAAAATAATAATCATATATATCAAAATTTTTCTTCATTTTTAGGCTAATGAATGTGTTTTGAGAGGAAGTGAGATGTAAATATTGGATTTATTAAGATAAGTTGATTTGTAATTGTTAAATTTTTTTTTTTTCATTTAATAAATAATAATAAAAAAATAATAATCATATATATCAAAATTTTTCTTCATTTTTAGGCTAATGAATGTGTTTTGAGAGGAAGTTAGATGTAAATATTGGATTTATTAAGATAAGTTGATTTTTAATTGTTAAATTTGTTTTTTTTTCGTTTAATAAAAAAATAATAATCATATATATATAATTTTTCTTCATTTTTAGGTTAGTGAATGTGTTTTGGTAGTCAAAATTCTTTGGTTACTTATTTATTATTATTTAAAATTTCCATAATATTTTTCAACTCTTCATGCAATTCTTTAAAAGTACTGTCAATGACACTCTTGTAAATATAAAATAGTATTTTTGGTCTATATTCAATTTGTTACTTATTAAGAAATCATTATCTGTGGAGCTACAATTTCAAATCAATACGCATCAGCTTCTTCCCACTTAATGCTTAATGAGCTATATAAGATATAATAATACTCCTTTTTTGAATTTTCAATCATTTGCCCAGCAAATTTTTTTGATACAAAATCTGAAAAAGTAAATTTTTGTTTTAAATTCATAAAATATAATATTTCAGAATGAATATCCCGGTGAATTATATCCGTATCTAATTCAAATACTGCAACAAATCTTGTTATTTAATAAATCTCTCATTCACGAAAAAATAATCACCGTGGGAATATTAAAGAAATAAAATAATTAAACAGATATCCATAATAAAAAACTAAAGAAATATAAATCTAAAATTTTAATAACATATCTGGTGTTCACTTTGGTAATATGAGTGAAGAATTCTTATTAAGATATTAAATACGTAATAATCTACGCATCATAAAACTTTTAAGAATGGAAAATGCTTAATCAAGGTATAATAGTAACAACAATTATTATTATTTTGTTCACATATTTCTTTTTATAATATTTCTGATAACAAACGACAATGCTTTTTCATGGAACTTCCAGTTTTCACCTTGAAAGATGAAAATTTCATATATGACATTGTAAATGATTATGAAATTGGAGGACCAATCAAAATGGGTGTGCAAAATAACGATTATACTATGGATTTCATATAATTTTAATAGTACAAATAATATTGTACACCCGTGACTAATTAAAGATTATTAAAAAGGTGAAGGTAAATTCATTACATTTAATATTAGTAAGTACTGAATTTACTTAATTAATTATTATTCTATTTCTCTCAGTAAAAAATAACAATGATGCTAATTTATTTATTTATTCCATCTTTTTCTCTCTCCGTCTTTAAATACAAATGCGAATTCAACAAAAAATAAAATCTTCGAACTTTAACTAAATTTAATAATGAAAAAAATTATTCATCTCAATATCATGATTCTCATCAACCACAACAACAACAGCAACATAATTTGCGTATGCTGATGATTTATTATTGGATGAATCACTTGCGGAAAATTAGAAACAATGGGTACAAGATGAAGCTTATAGTTTTTCAGTGACCCAGCCTCATTTAAATAGTATTGACGAATGTTATAATGATGAAAATCTCATATATTATAGTAGTGGTCGTACTAGTAGGGGTGGTGGTAGTAGTAGTAGATTTTGAGATGGGATGGTGACATTGTCATCGTGTGGTGGAAGTGGAAGTGATGATGATTATCCTGCAGGAAATGGAGGTGATGGAGATGATAATAATAATAATAACGGAAGTAAGGTGAGATATTTGGAGGAGGAGTATTTGGATTGGTAAATGTAATGGGTAAGGACGGATTTACCCACCACCCAATTGATGAGGATGATCTTTATTCGTCAATTGATTGGGCGAACCACTATCAAACATCAAATACATCAAGGATTGGTAATAATATTAATAATAATAAAATTAATAATGGTGATGGTGAATATTATTATAATTACAACAACAATAATAATAATAGCAACAACAATAATGATGATGGTAACAACAACAATAAGAATGATAATAAGTATCACTGACCTGATGAAATGTTAGATTCTTTGTCATCCAATGAAATAATTCTATTATATTTTGCATATATATATACAAAGATGCACAATATTGTTAATGGGTTATTTGTTCGATACTTTGTTGATGCTTGTAGATTCAAGTCATGTCATGTTTGAAATATTGTCAAATTACTTTTTAATTGCAAAATATTTTTATTTATGTTATATATTATTATTTTCAGTCATTTATTTTTATTTGATATTGTGTTCAATTTATAATTTAATACAACAAGTGGTCTAGATTAGGGGGTTTTTTATTTATGCTATTTAATTTAAATAAAAAATATGAAGATTGAATTTTTTAAAATATGTTCAAATTTAAATATTTAATATATTACCAACTTTTATTGATTATCAAAATCTGAGTATTTGAAATGGCAGATATCAGTTTTTGAAATTATAGGAAACCCATTTGGATAATCTAATTAATATCATTTTTAGATTTTAAAAAAAAACCAATTTGCATGCATGCTTTATCTTGCTTTTATTTTATGTTGTTCGTTTTATTAAACTTGTAAACTGAATATTTGTAAAAGAATTATATTGGATTTCTGAAAAATTAATAAATAATTGATTAAATTATTTATAAAATATAAATTATCAAGAATTTTTTATTAATTACTATTGAATAGGTCAACATCATATAAAGTAGAATTAATTAGATACATGTTTACAAAATTATATAAATAAAATAAGGTGAAAGAATGGAATAAATGAAAAGTGTATTTTATAATTTTATTACAAAATGGTTTGCCCCATAAATAAAATACAATGTAATTTTTAATTTCCAATAAGTAATGTATGAAGCTATCTATTATGTATTTCTGGTTTATTTGTTGTGTATGTGTGACTATTTAAGATTACATGTCTCATAAAAATAAATAAATAAAGATCAATAATGCATAAAGACGATCCAAAGTCTAAAAAATTCCTTTTATACCATATGATAATACTTTTGATGAGATAATCACTCATTCATTTTCATCAAAATGTGAATTCAAGTGAAGATATATTCTTTAATATTTTTTTTCAAAAAATAAACTTCAACCTATGCTGATTTGTAATTATTATTTAATTCAGATAATCATTAATTTTTTTCTCCCGAATTCACCACATTCGCATGATTTTCAGGATATAACCTGTCTGCTTTACCCCCACGCAGATCAACAATTATTATTTCATTTTTTCCATTTCTGCGTGGAATAATAGTGGTTAGGTTATATCCTGTCTGCGTGGTCAAAAGCAGACAGGTTATATTCTGAAAATTTCATGCGAATGTGCTGCCCAAATTTCAATAAATACTTTTTTTGGCATTACTAATATCATCGTAGGTGATTGTTACCTCTAGGTAAATTTCATAATTCCCTAACCCCAACTTTACCAAATTCAGTGGTGACAATCACTTATAGTGACAATTTTCTATTTTTTTTATCAGATCGGATAAATTAAATTAATAAAGTAACTAGCCATTTATTTTTTTTTGAGTATCCACCACATGAATAAGATTGGAATTAAAAATTAAATTTTTTTTTTTAATAAAAAATCGCTTATATTTATTTTTAAGCAATAAAAAAAAATTAATTTTTTTTTTAGCAATTATCTTTGATAATCACTATAAAAATAAAAATAGTAAGCAATAGTAAAAAAATAATTTTTTTTTTACTAATTTATTTTTATAATGATTATCAAAAATCATTTTCGGTAATCACTATAAATAAATAAAATAATTTTTTTTACTTACTATTTTCCATAAGCGATAGTAAAAAAATAATTTTTTTTTACTATTTTTAATAAATTTATTTTTATAGTGAGGCAACACGAAGGTAACCAATGTCACGGGGGATGAGAAAGGATGATATGTGTCACTATTTGGATGAAATATCCTTGTGCATCATCCTTCATCTTGAATGAGATTTTATTTTTCGCCTAACACAAGAACGTGTTTATGGATGATGGAAGATGAAGGTAAACAATAGAAAATTTATAAAAGAAGCTGCGGTTGGAGAAAAGAACGAGAGATTCCTTTTGGGCAAACATTTTTTTTATTCAATTTTATACTCAAAATTATAATAAATCTTCTTACAATCTTAATAATAATAATTGAAATAGTTCTAAAATATTCTTTTATTTTTGTAATAGACTTTTTTTTTTCTCTGATTTTTGATTAATAATAAAAATAATAAATAATTTCTTCGCAATAGTTAATTCTAATAATAAATGATCCTACAGTGATCTAATAATTCTAAAATTATTTCGTAATAGAATAAACTTTTGCATAGCAATAGGGATAAGATACGCCAAAGTAGTAATATATCTCTATTGTTATACTTTTGTAACAAATCTTTATAAATACTTTTGAATAAACTACTTCTATTTCTCTGAAAAGCTACTCTAAAAAGGTCTATCAATTTTGGTAGTGTGCAAGAAGTAATAAAGGTACTTTTACTCCACTTGCTCATCGAACCTTCAGATATTACACGAAATTGCATTGTTTAAGAGTGTTAGTAAGCAGGTTTAGATCGACTGATTGCCTGCTTCGTGAAATTGTGCACAAGAGAAGTGCGTTAGTTAAACATTGAATTGTTGTGGGATTATCCTGAGTTTATTGAGACTGATTTGNATGAGATTTTATTTTTCGCCTAACACAAGAACGTGTTTATGGATGATGGAAGATGAAGGTAAACAATAGAAAATTTATAAAAGAAGCTGCGGTTGGAGAAAAGAACGAGAGATTCCTTTTGGGCAAACATTTTTTTTATTCAATTTTATACTCAAAATTATAATAAATCTTCTTACAATCTTAATAATAATAATTGAAATAGTTCTAAAATATTCTTTTATTTTTGTAATAGACTTTTTTTTTTCTCTGATTTTTGATTAATAATAAAAATAATAAATAATTTCTTCGCAATAGTTAATTCTAATAATAAATGATCCTACAGTGATCTAATAATTCTAAAATTATTTCGTAATAGAATAAACTTTTGCATAGCAATAGGGATAAGATACGCCAAAGTAGTAATATATCTCTATTGTTATACTTTTGTAACAAATCTTTATAAATACTTTTGAATAAACTACTTCTATTTCTCTGAAAAGCTACTCTAAAAAGGTCTATCAATTTTGGTAGTGTGCAAGAAGTAATAAAGGTACTTTTACTCCACTTGCTCATCGAACCTTCAGATATTACACGAAATTGCATTGTTTAAGAGTGTTAGTAAGCAGGTTTAGATCGACTGATTGCCTGCTTCGTGAAATTGTGCACAAGAGAAGTGCGTTAGTTAAACATTGAATTGTTGTGGGATTATCCTGAGTTTATTGAGACTGATTTGCGTAACTTTTCATATTGTTCTGCGCAGACCGCGACAATAGTGATTATCGAAAATGATTTTTGGTAATCACTAAAAATAAATAAAATAATTTTTTTATAAAAATTAATTTATTAAATAGTAAAAAAAATTATTTTTTTACTATCACTTATAGAAAATAGTAAAATAATTAATTTTCTATTAGTGATAGTAAAAAAAATAATTTTTTTTTACTATTTTTAAAAATTTCAAAAATTATATAAACACCCGCTATTCTTTGGGTGGGTGGGTGGAGGTTATTCTTCTAAATGGTCATTATCATGTACCATGTATATAAATTCTTGACCTTTTTTTTCCATTTCGGGTCACGAAAATCTTCCCAAAAAAGAGTATTGTTGGCAAGTGATTGAACTTAAGAACTTACCAATACTCACCAATTGGGTGAAGGTATTTTGTGCCGTGACTTCACTGAAAAAGGAATGACAATAGGGTAAAATCTATACTATGATAATAAAAAAGAAAATCCGAAGCAGATAACTGGTAGAAAAAAATGAAACTTGCAGTAAAAATAATAATCAGAAATTTTAATTCTTTTTCAATTTTACTTATTTTTTGAAATTTATTTTTTAAGTTATTTCAACTTTACAATACAATAATTGATTAAAATTCTTCCATAATAATAATGAATGCATTATAGTTAAAAAAATATAATTTATTATATATTATTTTAAAAGAAAACTCAACTTCAATCAAATATAAAATAATTCCTCAAGATTAAAATGGACAAATAATGCTCATTTAGAAAAAATACTCAAACATTAATTCCAGAAGAAATTTAATTTAGTTGAAAAAATTGAAAATTGAACTTTTAGAATAAAAAAGAGCATTGACAATAGTGAAACATACCTGTCATATATTTTAAAAATAATAATTATATTTTATTTATGCTAATAAATATTAAAAAGAAACATAAATTTGGGTATAATATGATTTTACAAGATTATATTTTTTATTTTTATTATTATTGATAAAATAACTTAGCAAAACATTAACAAAATATAAATGACTCATCACATAATCTAAAAATTTATTATGATCAATGAAACAGATATAATTATAAACAATATATAAATATAGAAAATAACTATATAATCATTGCTCGTATTTATTTATTATTAAGAATAATACAATTTGAAATCTTAAATTTTATCAAATAATAATAACGGTGGTTCTACAAGAAGCCAGAAGAAATGTTTGAATGAAGTCAACAACTTGATACTTATTACTTAATACTTTTAAAATTTTAAATTATATAAAAATAATAATGACGATGGAGATGATGATAATGATAATTTGGAATAATGCGGAGAATATTAGAGTGATAGTGCTGATTTATAAATAAAATTTAATTTATTTTGTTGCATTATTAATTATCGTGTTTAAAAATTCTAAAATTAGTTTTTAAATATTACAATTGACTTTCTAAATTCGTGGTTGTACACATATTTCATAATCTCATGATGAATTTGTAGAGTAAAATAATTTGTCAGTTGTTTTATAAAAACTGATATAATTATTGATATTATATTTATTCGTAGCTTTTCATTTAGGAATAATCTAAATGGAACAGCCTGTGCCAGGAACACCCTCTAATTTAAAAAAAACTTTGTCATGTGATTTTCGTATCTTGCGGTCCTATTGGGCCATTTCAAGGGTGTTCCTGGAACAGGCTGTTCCAATTAGATAAATCCTTTCATTTAATATTCAATTTATTATAAAAATACATAGTTAAATTATACTCTATTAAAAAAAATATAATAAGAATAAATTGGTTTTTTGACCCATGTTTCACGAAGGATATTTCTTTTAATTTATCATTGATTAAATTATACAGTTAATTCTTAATTCTCATTATTTTTCTAATTTTATTAACACTCATTTAATGAATTATAGTCACTATTAATTAAAAATTCAAAGCTTTATTTATCACCCAATCATTTTAATTAAAATTAATATGCTTCGAAACATGATTAAATAAAGAATATACAATAAATTAAATTCTTTAATTTTTCTATTGTTACAGGAGTGCAGAGTATTTTGAACAATTTCTCAAATCAGTCTCACAGTTTGCATCACACAAACAAATAATAATACGCTCTATCTGCCAGTAGGTCAAGCAATCAATCGATCTAAACTTGCCTATCTCGAAACAGATAATAAATATATAATAAATAATAATAATAATCAAATAATAATCAATTAATCATGAAGGTACAGTGAATAAGGTGGAGTAAAAGTAGTAATGCAGTATTAAACAATATTTAATAATATTTTGCAATATTATGACACAAAGTACAAGTTTATTAAAATATAAAATATAAAGTTTTAAGAGTAAAGTATCATTTAACAACAGAAATATTACAGTGTGACATATCTTTCCTGTTCCTGAATGAAGTTTACTTTTCTATATAATATTTATTAAAGTATTTCGAATTATTCTGAATTATTTCTAATTAATTAATTAACCATCAATTATATTCTAACTTGACTAACTGAGTACTGAAACTTACTCTTGACAACAGTCGTATTTATACTTTCACTTTTGTTTACACTTCATCTTTGTACTTCATACTTCATCCTTTGTGTCATCCTTCATTCTCATACAATATCCTTCATTCTCGTATGATATCCTTCATCCTCGTACAGCATTCTTCATCCTTCATCCTCGTACAAGGATGACAATCACCTGAAAGTTCATCTAGTGTCACAAAAATATCATCCCCGTGACATTTCACCTGATTACCAATTTACTTCGCCACACTATGAATTAAACATGACGTAATATTGAATAATAATTTAATTAATGATTTTCACATAACGATTGATCATATAGAATATATTAATCAAAAAATTCTTTAAATTTAATTAATAGAAGTCTGTTAAATTTAACATGAAACATTATTATTAATGAATGATGAATCATTGTCTAGCATGATCAATGGACCATTACCAAATAATTAGGATAAGTCATCATCTCTACAACACTTTAATTTAAAAATATTCTAATTTATGTTTACACTTATATCTACATCCATAAGGGAAATTTACATTCACATAATCATTATTTTCGTCATCTTCATCACATTATTATTGTTATAATCATCTTTATTTTTGTTATCATCCTCATTGTCACTTAAAAGTTCTTCTTCATTATCATCTATACGTGTTGCCCAAATCCCAAATAATTTGGGATTTGGGATGCCAAAATGCACAAATTATTAGTATTTGGGATTTGGGATTTGGGATTTTGGCAAAAAATACTAATTATAATTTGGGATTTGGGATTTGGGATTTCGGTATTTGGGATTTCGGCATTTGGATTTTGAATTTGGGCGGCAGGTATATTATCATCGAAACGCCAAAATCATAATTATTATTGCCATTATTAATTTCAGGTGGCTCACTACATAGACATTTAGCAATTTTTTAAAGAAATAATATTAATAAGCAATAAAATTTATTTTAAATGTATTTAAATTCATTATTACCTATAATTTACCTTGAATCATATTACTTATAGTTTTTGGGGGCTGTCCACACCTCTTTTTTGGTGGATGATCTTGCTTCTTTGGTGGTATTTTTGGAACTGTGGTGAATATCTTGATGATGGTAGTTAACATTTAAAATTAATAAAAGAGGGAAAATTTTTTACAATAATTTTTGCAAAAAAAAAAAAAAAAAAAAAATATTTAATTTATTAATATACACCAATCGATAGATTTTCATTAATGTTCATCTTGATACATTTGGATGGTTCCTGTTTTGATCCAGACAAGCGATACTTAAAATATAATTTGATAATCATACAAATTTCATTCGTTCAATTTTTTTTATCTTTCCCATCAATTCAAAAATAAAAAGCCATAAGGAATTTTTTGGGATTTATAAAAAAAAAAAAAAAAAAGAAATATTTAATTTATTAATATACACCAATCGATAGATTTTCATTAATGTTCATCTTGATACATTTGGATGGTTCCTGTTTTGATCCAGACAAGCGATACTTAAAATATAATTTGATAATCATACAAATTTCATTCGTTCAATTTTTTTTATCTTTCCCATCAATTCAAAAATAAAAAGCCATAAGGAATTTTTTGGGATTTATAAAAAAAAAAATTAAAGTCATTAAAAAATTTAAAACATAAAATATAATTTTTTAATTCAACGCATGATATTTCGCACCTACAATGATGATAATAAGTAGTATGCCAATTGAAAATATAGGATGAAAGAATTATAAAAGTAAAGGTAAAAATAATAAATAGTCTATATACAAAGATGAATGATAGCTTAGCAAAGAATATTTCTCTCTGAAAATTGTGCATATATGCTAAATACAGAATATAGAAATATGAATTTAAAATTCTTTTTAAATATATTCAATATAAACCAGTATTACAAAAAGATTTGAAAGAATAATTAATATAATGTTTAATATAATTATAGATATATTTATTAAACATGATTATTAGATTTAATTATTTAAATAGCATTTGATTAATTAAGGATTTTAAGTATTTAATAAAGTGTTGATTTAATTTTTAAATGAACTTTATGATACGTAAACAATTAATAAAATTAATATTATACATTTAAAATTAATTAACCAACTCGTGATAATAATACAAATAGAAATTTTACTGTTTTTTTCTTCTCAAATAAGTAGTAAGAAACAATTAGAAAACAAATTTAATTGATAAAATTTATATCATTAGAGTAACCCTTGGACAATATGGAACAATTCTGTTTTTAAAAAAATGTAAATTCGTAAGAATTTACTTTCAATTTGATCTTATATTGCCTAAAATTTTTTTTAAAAAAAATTGCAATATTGTTATATACATATTTATATTATATGGGTCAATTTTTAAGTTAATAAATCTGTGTTGTTGTTTTTTATATTTAGTATTACGTCAAGGTTGGCAAGATGTGGTGGAGTTCACGATGGTTCTTAAAAGGTAACTTCAACGATTTTTGAAATATTGATAATAATTGTTTTCCCATGATATTAAAAATTAATATTATTAATATTTAATGAAAAGATAATGACAAAAACAATAATAAATCCTCAGATATAAATAAATGATCAACTTTTTTTATTGGTAACTTTATCTAAAGCATTTAATTTTTGTTTTCAACTTGTATTTGAAGATTATAATTATTTATCGTTTCTTTTAATAAAAATCGTTAATCGACCAAAATCCAATCTTTTTTTTTAAATAATAAATTGATGATGATATCAGAATTGATACTTAAAGGATGATAATAATAAAGGAAGATAATAATAATGAATCGTGGCCTTACAGAAAAGTGTTATATATTACGTTTTTATTGGATAATCTATAGGATTATATGATACGAATTATACCATTATAATACTATGTTTATTACACCATGGCAAGCATCCCTAGTTATAATTAATAAAAGTTAATATTGAGGGTGCACGAATTCCACATGGGATGTGCACGGGATTTCGAAATGTTGCGAAGGTCACAGGAGATGACATTGAGATGACAGTGTAACCGGATGAGTGTGTTATCATCTAGATGACAGATTATTCATCTTTGTACGAAGTATTTCATCCTTGTGTGTTATCTTTAAAAATAGAAAAGAACGTGTTTAGACGCGACAACACAGGATGAAGGAAAACAAGTTCGAAAGTGTATAAAATAGACTGGTAATTTAGGATGTGAAAAGGATCAGCTCATTTTTACAATTTTTATAATTTTTAATTTTCTTTTGGTACATTTCGAATAATTACGAAAATCTTTCACCTAATTTGTAATAAAATAATAAAATAATCTTTTGGTACGCATTCTATAATAAAAGATAGAAACATATTGTTTTGATCTAGTAGCAGAGATAAGACACGCCAAAGCAGTGATATATTTTTGTTGTTACATCTTTGCAATAAGTTTAAAAGTTTCGATATACACCGTAATAATTTGATACGTTTTTAATATTTTATTTCGTGATAATGGTAATATTGGTGAGAAACGGTTAACAGCCCATAATACCTCTATTACTAATTTTGTAATTTCTTGAATAAAGTTACTGAATAAAGTCTGAGGCTAAGATTCGAAAGTTTGCGTAGTGAGCTGTAAAAAGATACTTTTACTCCACTTACTCACGTACCTTCAGATCGCACCTGTGTGTACTGTGTTAAGAGTTTATTTTATATATCTATTCGTTGCGAGTAGGCAAGTGACTGCTTGATCCTACTGGTGGATAGTGGACGTTACGAAATATTGCATACAAGAGTACGTTGAGTTAGTACGAAAAGGGGTACGAGAGTTCGATTTAGTGGGACTGATTGACGTAACTTTACTCCTTGTTCTGGGCAGACCGCCACAATACGTGGTTAAGTGCAGATCATTAATAAGATTATTGGTCTTGGTAGATTACTTGAGCATTTAATTTTATCGATATTCATAAATTAAGTCGATATAATTCTTCATCACTTTCATCCTAGAAATATTTTATTGTATGATTTTAAGGAGATATTTATGATATTAAGTTAGTTACGGAAATCAAAAAAAAAAAAGAATCTTCAAGAGAAAAGTTTTGGATTATTACTACTGATGTTATTGTAAAAATGGAGGAAATAGATTATCCGAAAGATTTCATTATCTATCTAATATCAACCCTATCCGAATCCAAAATATCTAAAATTTTATTTTTATTTCTCATTATTTTAGTAGAAACATTTATTCTTGCACATATATTGAGATATATATTAATTAAAGAGTAAGTTTTTTTTTTAAATAAAATAAAATAAACAGATAAACGGAAGAAATGGATAATTTTATTATTTTTCTAATAAAATTAGTGATATTTGCAACAAGTTATTAGAAATTAATTTATTTTAAACATTTCATTAGAAATATTCTTAAATCGGGATTTAGAACTTTTTATATTATTTTTTTTATATTTTTATTATTTTTTAATATTAATATTTTAATTAATTAATTAATTAATGATTAATTTATAGAGGCAGTTTTACCCGTGTAAATCTTATTAATATTTTCTCATGTACTTGATGCTATTGTGGGTTGAGAACGTAACCTGAAGTTGCATTATGAAATCATTTAATTTCTATTGTGGTTAGCCCAAAAGATTTATTTGAGGTTAATAAAAATTCATACTTTCATCTCTTAATTTTCTAATTCTTGTCTATTCTGATTTTTTTGACAATTCTAATTGGAAATGTGTGAAAACGGCTGCCCCATAATTATTGGTGTTGTTAATATGTGTAGGTTTTGAATTAAGACTATAAACATATTTCACGTCTGATCTGATAAGCCAATTAAATATACGTTGCTAGTTATTATTGGCTCATCAGGAATCACATGGTCTAAATATAAGTACGAAGTACGTTTATTTATTTTCCTTTGTTTCCTCTACAACTTTTTTTTTATGATTTGCTTGCTAGTTATAAACATCAAATGTTTTATTGCAGTAAAATTTTTACTTTTGTTTTTATTTTTTTATACTATTTATTATATTCATTTAAAATTCTAAAAAACAAAAAAAAATATTTCACTATTCTTATTCTTCTCATTAACTCTTTTTTCAGGTAGAATATCGTATAAAATATTATCCACCTGTTGATCAAAATCTAAAAAACTGGATTTGGCTTTATTTTTATTTTACCTATTGTTGTTTTTATTGTTTTTTTTATTATCTTTAAAATTTACTAACTTTTATTTTTATTTTATTTTATTCTATCTATTTTTCTTTTTCATCTTATTTTGATTTTATTTTAATTATTTTTTTGCTATTGTAATTCTGGTGATCCACACAGAAGAAAGCGATGGAGGAAACTTCTTCCTTTGCTGTAATGATAGGGTGGGTATCTATTTAATTATTTTCTTTTTTTATTTTATATTTTGTTTTAAAATATATATAATTGAAGATTTTTATTTATTACCTTTGGATTTTTATGTAGCTTTTTTTTATCCTTTCATCTAATTTATCTAAAAATTTTTTGGATATATTAATAATAATCTATTTCTTAATTTATCCGGATTGATTTCATCGGTAGATGGAACTAATGGAATTAATGAATCGAAGAAGTTGATAAAATCAATGTACATATGCATGCAATAAATGAAAGATTCTAATTAGTTACTTTTTATTTTATAAATAGTTTTTACTAAATTTCTTTTGATTTTTTAGGCGAGCGAAATTTTTTATTTTTTCTTAATTTATTTTTTTTTTTTTGCTATGAATTGATGAATACTAACACTGAATAATTTTTCATTTCATAGATGGTTCTTTAAGAAATTTTTTAGTTTTATATGCAAATTGCGAAATACTAATTTTATTATTTCTTTTTACATATAGTTTTTAATAGTCAGATTTCTTGGGTCCATCTGTGGATAGTATATGTGGCTTGGCTAGGTGGGTTTGGCTCACTTTTCTTTTTTATACTAACCTTTCTTTCTTTAGTATCTTTTTTTTTATGTTAACCTTTCTTTTTTTTTATTATTTTTGGTTTGTGTTAGATATATTTTTTAGGTAGAAATCTTTATTCTTTCATTTTTAGTTTTTAGTTTTATGACTCGTGCCTGGTTTGGGTCAGGTGGATTTTGGTTTTATGGCTGGTAGTTTGAGTTTCTTTATTTTTAGATAAGAATTTTCCATTTCCTGCTTTTTGCGCATGTACATTGATTTGATCAAAAGAAGAAAATTTGGGAAGGATCATTCAGAAAGTCTAAGATAGAAAGGTGTGCTTCCTTTTTATTTAATTTTTTTTTGCAATAATTTATTTGAAATACTTGACTTTATTTTCAATACAGTGATGTATTATATTGTTTTTAAATATTCTAATAATAGTTCTATTTAAAAACAAATTTCCAAAGACTAGATTAGAAAGCAAAATTTAAGGTTGCAATATAAATTGCCAATGTTTACATTCGAATGGCATTATTCATAGAAAATTGGTAATTAATTTAATAAATTACACAAATGAATTCTTTTATTTATTATTTAATTTAATTAGAATTCTTATTCATAATGGGAACGTTAAATTTAATTTTTTTGGATTAACGAAAATTAAGCCTGAATCTTTAAGATTCCTTACAAATATTCTTGGCCAAATTCAATATATTAACTCAATATTTGGAAATTTTCTCCTTTCGAAATGGAATTTCGATTCGTTAAATAATATTGCAAAAGGAAAAAGAGAAATGATTATGCCTGGAACTTCTCCTAAATACAACGAAATATCTACAGGTATAAATTTATAATAATTTATTAAAATTATTTATATTTATTACATAATAAAATATATAAATCGCGTTTAACAGATTGCCGGAAACTCAAGTTGTTAAGTGGTTAAAAATCTTTCCGAAATCATGCTANATACTTGACTTTATTTTCAATACAGTGATGTATTATATTGTTTTTAAATATTCTAATAATAGTTCTATTTAAAAACAAATTTCCAAAGACTAGATTAGAAAGCAAAATTTAAGGTTGCAATATAAATTGCCAATGTTTACATTCGAATGGCATTATTCATAGAAAATTGGTAATTAATTTAATAAATTACACAAATGAATTCTTTTATTTATTATTTAATTTAATTAGAATTCTTATTCATAATGGGAACGTTAAATTTAATTTTTTTGGATTAACGAAAATTAAGCCTGAATCTTTAAGATTCCTTACAAATATTCTTGGCCAAATTCAATATATTAACTCAATATTTGGAAATTTTCTCCTTTCGAAATGGAATTTCGATTCGTTAAATAATATTGCAAAAGGAAAAAGAGAAATGATTATGCCTGGAACTTCTCCTAAATACAACGAAATATCTACAGGTATAAATTTATAATAATTTATTAAAATTATTTATATTTATTACATAATAAAATATATAAATCGCGTTTAACAGATTGCCGGAAACTCAAGTTGTTAAGTGGTTAAAAATCTTTCCGAAATCATGCTAGCTTTGAAAAAAAAACTCCTCAATCACAATCTCAAAATGTTACGAATGAAATTTTTCCGTCAAACTGGTGGCGATACTTAATATGTAATCTACATTTTTTATATTGTCTTATATGTTTTGAATCACAGAAATATTTATTAAGATGAAACGAACTAAAAGTTCATTCAGATCTTTCTTTTGTCAATAAATCAGCTGAATTTGAATTTTTTTATTAAGGATTTATTTGAAATTTTTTTTTTTTGGTATCATTAAAAAAACAATTTGTAGAATTGCAACCAATATGATGAAAAATTATATTAAAAGCGTCCACATCCAGTTGAGGTTCTATGGCATTTAAATTCTTTAGTATAGCTGCAAATGAAATAACTGATTCTCCTTCTCCAATTCCTCATCCTTGATGAAATTATACAATATCACAAAGAAATTGTAATCATGCTTTTTGCAGATATGCATTTATATGGTATAGGCGTTGAAAAGGGTATCAAAAATATNAATTATTTAAGTTCGTTATTAATTATTATTTGATCTTTCATTTCATTTCCAATAGTTAATAAATAGATAAAAGTAGTGAACAGGAATATTTAATTAATAGGTACTATTGTGATTATCTAATCATGGAAATTATAATAAAATTCTATCTATAATTATAATTCCAAAGTTATAAGTATAAGAATTAATAGTTTAATTCAATTAAATAAAATTATATAATATCCGCTCATATGAAACTATCACTAATTAATACTCTTACTCTAATATCCAAAATGAATTCTATAATAAATTAATTTATAACTAATTGAAATAACAATAGATTGGTTACTCAAATTTAGGTATTTGTTGAATTTGGCATTAACAACTAGTTCATTATTTAATACATAATTACTATATGAGGAATTATCCAATTAGTAACCAATGGATAAACATTTGTAAATAATGTATTAAGAAATTAAATGTAATTTTTTCAAAGATTGTAATAAACACAACAATAATTATAAATTAAACAAATTGTGAAAATTACGATAATGAACCAACGAATTGATATATATTAATTAACAGTATATATTATATTATATTCGTAATTAATGATTTTATTTTTTTGATTTTCAATGATGTCATTTAAACTCACAAAATGATTTTAATTTATTCTAGAATAGTAAATTTTAATTAAAAGCACAATATTATCAAAGGCTTTCATAGTAATTTTCATTATAATTATGTTTCTAAGGAAAATATTCCACTTAATATTCTTATGAAACGTAGAAAATTGAAAGAAACCTCACCATAAACTACAAAACAACATCTGCTGATGCTGTTACAGTTTTGGATGACGTGAGAGATAATATTCTTTCAATATCATATATTAACAAGACTAAAGCTTGCTGTGTAATAAGTTCATTGGATCCAAAAAGAAAAGAAAGAAGTAGAAATGGAATCTGATAATATGAATAGAAAAGAATAATAATTATTCTCAGTCTGATAATAAAATAATTCCAATAATTATTGATGCGGTAAGTTATAGTAATTATAATAATAATGAAGATGATGATGATAAATGATGTTGATGATGAACAAACAATTGGTGCAAGGGATCATCATAAAGATTATTTTCTCGAATACTATAAAAAGACAAGAATATAAATGCATATCTATCGAATTCACTTAAAATCATCACATTTATTTTTTAAAGCTATTCTAAATGATTTGAGAATTTATTGATATTAGTCAATCAATTTTATCTTTATTTACAATTCGCCATAATCATTAGATAAATTTACTATCTTTTCGTTTATAAAGTGGATCATGTGATTATTGAGTTGATTAAATGTTGCCTGATCGAAACTGATAGAATATTAAATAAACTAAATTTAAATTGTGTAATCATTTTATTTATGTTACATTCATTTCAATATACTAATGAACAAAATTCCCATCAAATGATGTTTTTTATTGAATTCGTACAAATATAAAGAAAATAAAATAAATATAAAGTGAAGTGTTATAATAATGCATATATTTATGTTTACTAGAAAATTCTTGAGAATGGCTTTCTCCATATTAAAGAACATTCACATATATTATTTTTATCACAAATCCAAAGTTCAAATAATTCTTTTGCATATTTGACACAATGTGACTGGCAAGAGATAATACTTGTCGTGTCAATTGGACCATGGAATTAATTTACCCATAATGCATGACAGATATTAAGTTTTGAAAATTTTTGTGAATAATCTGTATATTAGGATCTTTTCAAACTGAATCTCTTGGAATTTTGGCCAATTAATCTGAGAATTTTCCCTTATATTAATAATAGTATCGCAAGTAATGATATTAATATATAAATATATTCCAAAGATAATTGGCTCCAGAAATAATTGCACATTCAAAATTTCTATATTATATAACCTTTTCTACAAACGATTTTATTCAGTTAATAAATCCATTCTTTATACATTTTACTAAATAATATATGTACTGACAAGAATTTATCGGATTTCTATCGCTGCTACAATAAATAATATAGAAAGTATAATTACCTCTAAACACAATAAGTTCTATCGATTTTCTTTTCCACATGATTTAATTTTCATTGATAATCTTTATATCGTTATATGTAAGAATAATATTTCATCAAAAATGCTAATTAAAGTTTCACTTGGATTATGATTATTCTTAATATGATAATAATCAATATTGTTATATGATGTTACCGAGGGGTCAACACTACCACTACCACATTGAAATTTGATTTTGTTGACTAATTATTATTGTTGGCTTGTTGCAGTTGGCCTCGTTGTTCCAATTGTTATTGTCTTTTTTGGTTCTTCATTAAACCATATTTATAAGATTTACATTTATTTATGATAAAAGTTATTAATTTTTAAATGCAAATTTGATAGGGATAGGATAAGTTTGTGCAATTTTTAAAAATAAAAATTTGTGTTCGAACTCATGATTATCACAGCCTGTGGGATGGCGAAGTCATTTGTATTTAAATGATAAATATGTAATATATGTTTTTATAATTAATTTATCGTAACTTTAGAATTCTCCATTTGATTTGATAAAAATTTGAGAAATTAATATTTATCAAAATTTCGAAGAAAAAAAATTACTTATAATAATTCTGCCCTGGTTTGGAATTGTAAGAGTTGAATCATTAATATCTTTATCATTATTTCTAGAATTATATGATACAAATTATTCCGTAAAATACCATGGCCACATCCCTAGTTATAATTAATAAAAGTTAGCATGACTTCATGTGACAAAGTTGCTAGATAAGTAACACGATCAAACCTATGACTTAACAAGAACCAATTGCGAAAATGAATATATCTTATTCTATTTCTTTTATTTAACAATATATGTACTCTTAATAAAGCACATTATTAATATCATCCAAGCTTTATTCTAAAGGCCAAAAAATTCTAAATATGGATTAGGGAGGTGGGTTTCACAGAAAAAAATTTTGCTAACAATCAGTCTGATGTAATAATTAGTAATCATTAGTATGCAAAAATTATTAGTCAGATGTGCTTAACTACTAAATTTAGGTAGATTGGCTGATAAACTTTTTTTCAACTGATGAGAAACAAATACATTATAAATATATACTATGTAAAAAAGTATAATACAAATCATAATTACTAAATTGGGCATTGGCTGTGCTGAGAAAATGTCAATAATGTAAAAATTTTGCATGAAATATTATTTTTTTTGTAAGGTTACAAAAAGGGAGAATAGATGAAATTGATGAAAAAATTTATTTGAAAAAAATTCTAAAATTTAAATTCTCTCAAAGAAAATTCAACTTAATATTATATTAAAACATAAGTTTTTATTGTAAAACAAATTTAAAAAATGGTTTTATCAAGCCAAGAACAATCTCAACAACAACAGCAACAACAACAACCAAGACCTCAATACTATTTGAACCAACCTTCATTAGTGAGGGAGAAACTTAAGTTGCCAAAACATTACCATCAATTTAAAATTCAAAATAGGCAACAAAAGGTTTTAAACATCATTTTTAAAATTTAAATATTCGACTTCTTTTATTCCTTTCACTTATTCAAATTTTTTTATAGTTGCAACAGCAACAACAACAAAGACAAAGAAATCCTGTTGAGTTACAAAAATACCAACAAGAGATTAGAAGAATGTGTAAAGTGGGGTTGCAACCTAATCAGCAGCCACAACAACATTTGCAACAACATCCACAACATTTGCAATCACAGCAACAANGATTGGCTGATAAACTTTTTTTCAACTGATGAGAAACAAATACATTATAAATATATACTATGTAAAAAAGTATAATACAAATCATAATTACTAAATTGGGCATTGGCTGTGCTGAGAAAATGTCAATAATGTAAAAATTTTGCATGAAATATTATTTTTTTTGTAAGGTTACAAAAAGGGAGAATAGATGAAATTGATGAAAAAATTTATTTGAAAAAAATTCTAAAATTTAAATTCTCTCAAAGAAAATTCAACTTAATATTATATTAAAACATAAGTTTTTATTGTAAAACAAATTTAAAAAATGGTTTTATCAAGCCAAGAACAATCTCAACAACAACAGCAACAACAACAACCAAGACCTCAATACTATTTGAACCAACCTTCATTAGTGAGGGAGAAACTTAAGTTGCCAAAACATTACCATCAATTTAAAATTCAAAATAGGCAACAAAAGGTTTTAAACATCATTTTTAAAATTTAAATATTCGACTTCTTTTATTCCTTTCACTTATTCAAATTTTTTTATAGTTGCAACAGCAACAACAACAAAGACAAAGAAATCCTGTTGAGTTACAAAAATACCAACAAGAGATTAGAAGAATGTGTAAAGTGGGGTTGCAACCTAATCAGCAGCCACAACAACATTTGCAACAACATCCACAACATTTGCAATCACAGCAACAACAGCAACATCCACAACAATTGCAACAACCACAACCACAACCACAACAACAAGAACAACCATCACAACAACAAGAACAACAACAGCAACCAAAAAAACATAACCAACATCAACAAGAGCAAAAACAGCTCCAATATTATTTGCAGCAATTTGGTAGATTGCATATACAAGAGTACTGCCAACCTTCCTTAGTAAGGGAGAAACTCAAGTTACCAAAACATTATCACCAATTCAAAATTAAAAATAGGCAACAGAAGGTATTAAAACATTATTTTTAGAACTTAAATATTTGACTTCTTTCAATCCTTTCACTTATTTCATTTCTTTCATAGTTGCAACAACAACAACAACAAAAACAAAGAAGTTCTGTTGAATTGTCAAAATATCAACAAGGGATTAGGAGAATATGTGAAACAANAAATACCAACAAGAGATTAGAAGAATGTGTAAAGTGGGGTTGCAACCTAATCAGCAGCCACAACAACATTTGCAACAACATCCACAACATTTGCAATCACAGCAACAACAGCAACATCCACAACAATTGCAACAACCACAACCACAACCACAACAACAAGAACAACCATCACAACAACAAGAACAACAACAGCAACCAAAAAAACATAACCAACATCAACAAGAGCAAAAACAGCTCCAATATTATTTGCAGCAATTTGGTAGATTGCATATACAAGAGTACTGCCAACCTTCCTTAGTAAGGGAGAAACTCAAGTTACCAAAACATTATCACCAATTCAAAATTAAAAATAGGCAACAGAAGGTATTAAAACATTATTTTTAGAACTTAAATATTTGACTTCTTTCAATCCTTTCACTTATTTCATTTCTTTCATAGTTGCAACAACAACAACAACAAAAACAAAGAAGTTCTGTTGAATTGTCAAAATATCAACAAGGGATTAGGAGAATATGTGAAACAAAATTAAATATTTCACAACCCTTGCAACAACTTAATAATATTAACAACAAGGATAATGACAAAAACAATAAAAATAACAAAAGGGCTAGAGGTAAACATTATTTATATTATTTGTTATATCAAAATTCTTGAGATGAGTACTAATTTTGGTTTGTTTATTAGAAGAGGATGAAGATGATAGTGATGTTGCAGCTGATACTTTCAATGATTCTAATAATAAGAGAGTAAGAAGTAAGTATCTTTTATATTATATCAGAGAGAAAGATATTCTATTAAAATATTTTTGATTGATACTAATTTTATTTTATTTATCATAGGATAAAAATAATAATGAAGATAATAATAAAAATAATAAAGATGATAATAATACAAATAATACTAATAATAGTAACAAGAGGGATAGAGGTAAACATCTTTTGCTTTGTATCTTTTTTAAAAAAATTTGGGATTGGTACTAATTTATTTTATTGATTTTAATTAGATGATGATGGTGATGATAATGTTGTTGTTTATGTAGATAGCCATATCAAAAAGAAACAAAAATTTTAATGTAAAAGATTGTTAAAAAAATTTTCTTATTTTAATTTTAATTTTTTATTGTTTAAACTTGAACAAATAAATAAATGTATAAATGAAAATTTAAAGTATTTAAAACGTAAATAATGCAAAATTTTATTATAAAACTTACTTTAAGCCATTAATTAAAGTTGTTCGGGATTGATTTTTTGCATATATTTATAATTTTAATATCGTAAGTATTAAATAAAAAACGTAAAAATCACTAAAATTTCTTTTTTTTTAATTTTTAGATTTGTAATAAATGTTATACATTATTTTATTGATGAAAATATTCAAACTTCATGCTTTTGTTTCAAAAAAAAAAAAAATTAAATAAAAAATTTTTATTAATTCAGACTATATAATAATTCAATTATTTATTTGTAAATGAATACAAAAGGTAAATAAATTAACTTTGAAAATCATTAATTCATAATACGTGAGTTAAGTGCGGATCATTAATTTAAGATTATCTGGTGATATAATCTCTACATATTGAATAATGAAAATTCTTTGGTTCTTAAAATTACAATTGGAATTTTCGGCCATTTTCTCAAGATAAAATTATTTAGTTAACTGTAAAAATCATATGTAATTTAGTTGCAACTTTTTTCAATAACTCACGAATCAAGAATCTATATTAATAAAAAAAAATACTGTGCAAAATGTCACGTTAAGTTTACTCTGTGTAAATTGTTTTACAGTTGTAGTGATATACTTTTTCATGAAACTATTGTACCACCAATTCGCATTTTATTTTATGAGACGGTTTGCACCTAGTTAAATTATAATTATATTTATTATCTACCATTAAATTAAATAGCATCTTAAAATAACTTTCATCACTTTAAATATCATCGAATTAAAACTTATTCATAAATTCATGAATAATCTGAGATCATTTATATTACGCGGTATTAGAGAATTTCTTCAATGCTTTATATTAATATGTATATTATATTCAAAAATAGATTATTTAGATGCTAAAAGACGGAAATCTTAGAAATTATTAAATAATAATTTCAAATTACTTGAGTATTTAATTTTATCAATATTCATAATTTAGGTAGATATAATTCTTCATGAATTTCATCCTAGAAATATTTTATTGTATGAAAAACAAAAAAATAATCCTCAAGAGAAAAGTTTTGGATTATTGCCATATATAGCTCCCGAAGTGTTAAGTGAGGAAGAATATATTAGTAGTTACAGAGTTAGCTTTAACTAAAAATTCCATTTTAAACATTTAGCACTACTACAAAAATGATTACGTAGTGTCAAAAAAATCACAAATAACGTGACATTTATATAATAAATACTTTCTTAAAAAGTTCTTAATAACAAATATCTAATTGACAATTCTATAAAAACTATCATTAAATTTTTATTAATTAATGAAACTTTTAAATACAATCATGTTTAATTGTCTCACTAAAATTACAATTTAATAAACTTAGGTACGTATCAGATTATAAAACTGTGATAATTTGAATGATGATAATGATTAATTAAATAAAATAATTTAAAGAAAAAAATAAAAATTTAATTTATTACATTATTTTCCTGTCCTGTTCTGAAATTATCCAAAATATCAAAAATTTTATTTTTATTTCTCATTATTCTATTAATTAAAGAGTTAGTTTTTTTTTTTAAAAAAAAAAATATATAAACTGATATACAGAAGAATGGGTTAATTTTATTATTTTTTTCTGATAGAATCAGTTATCTTTGCAACAAGTTATTAGAAATTAATTTATTTTGGACATTGCATTATGTAATCATTTAATTTCTATTGTTGGTAGCCTAAAAGATATATTTGAGGTAGATAAAAATTTCTTCTTTCATCTCTTAATTATCTAATTCTTGTATGTTCTAATTTTTTAATTCTTATATAAAAAAATTAAAACTGCATATTTTAATTGTTTAATTATAAGGGTGGGTGTTATTGCGTTTAATTTTCAACACAATAAATTCTGAGTGTCTTAGTAACGGACTCCGCAGGATGCAGATCCTCACTTTTGCCGAACAACATCTCACCATCCCTTTTTACGATCGAAGCAGTAAACTTGTCTGTTGATAATAACTGGATTAGATCTAATGCTTTTGTAAGATATTAGTTATTATATTCCTAATGTGACTTTTGCAATTGCGAATTTTTAATATATTTTTTCAGTTCACATTTCTGATATGAACTGCCTTAAATTAGTTCATACCAAAGGAGGACTCTCAACACAAGTTACATTCAGCAAATTTAAAATTATGCGATAAATAAAATAGATGGTTCTACTTTTCCTGACAAATATGTCTAATCTTCACGCTTCAGAGATTTATTGAAAAGCTTGATTAATAAATAAAAGTTTTAAATTTTTAGTATAAATATGTGCATGCATATTTTATGAAAAATTTATCTCAATTTTACTTTTACATTTATCAAAAAAAAACTTAATCAATTTGAACAAACAATATATTCAATTTATTTAATTTTTCTTTGAATCTTTTTAAATTTTGATACATTGTTAAATAAGGGGTGGTAATAAATTAAAAGGTAATCACGTATTCGTTAATTATTTAATGTGTAAGAATGCATGATTTCATTGAAAAAAAATCAAAATCAAAAACATTCTTATTATTATCACTGCTACTCTTTTCTCTGAATTGTTTACAAATAGAAGAATCATAAACAGTATAAAGTATATGTGAGATAGACTGCACAATGTGTGACAATAATTTAATTATATAATTTATATATAGTTTATAATTTAATTCGACAGTAATTTTTAACCAATAAAAATAAAACACTTGATTTAATAAATAGGCACATGGTGACCAGGTGATTGGAAAAAATTCACGTGCAAGTTATGTGACAAATATGGTTTCTGGATATCTAATAAAAATTGATATTCGAAGGGTGTGGCATATGGTGATAAATACACCACCCTGAAAACCCTATCCCTTACCCCTGCAGAACGAGGTATGGTGCTTAACACTTGGTGTGATATAACATTTTCGATTTAATTTATATGTATATAGTTCATATATATTATATATAATTTTTAGTGGGCTTAATACATTTTCTTTTTAAGTTTTACTTCCAACTACACAATGCTCAAAGTCTTTAATATAATAATTATAACTATTAATTATTTTACAAAACTAATGCAATATTTTTTTCTACATTTTAAACCATTAATTACAAGTAAGTTTTAATCAAGTAAAAAATTATAATTAAGCATAAATTTGATATTAATTCTTTTTTATTTTTTATTGAATTTTTTTCTTGATTAATGTAATTAACTAAATATATCAATTATTATTATTTAAAAATTCAAGCCAATAAAATGCCTCTGATCCTGTCCTGTTATATTTAAATTAAAAATCAACCAATTGTAACACAATGAATAATCTAAATTGCAAATTGGAAGCTTATTTATTTTAGATTTATAATTTGAATGACTTACAGTATGTTGTATAAATTGGCTTAATTCATTTACAAATTCAACATTTAATAATGTCCCAAGAAAGGTCAATTGAAAAAGACAAAAAAAAAGAGTGGGAATTATTGATATAAGATTTAATTATTGAATTTGAAAATGCAGAAATGTTTATAAAGCCACTTTTAAGACTTCTCGAAAAATTGTAGCACTTAAATGAATTTCTTTAAATGGTAAATTTACTCTGGAAATTTTAATAAATGAAGTTAAAAAAACTTTTTTTTTATTCTATTATTTAAATATTTTACTATTTTTAATTATTTTAATTTAAACAATACAATATTTAAAAACAAATTTCCAAAGACTGAATTGGAACGCAAAATTAATTGTTAGGACGTNATATAATAATTATAACTATTAATTATTTTACAAAACTAATGCAATATTTTTTTCTACATTTTAAACCATTAATTACAAGTAAGTTTTAATCAAGTAAAAAATTATAATTAAGCATAAATTTGATATTAATTCTTTTTTATTTTTTATTGAATTTTTTTCTTGATTAATGTAATTAACTAAATATATCAATTATTATTATTTAAAAATTCAAGCCAATAAAATGCCTCTGATCCTGTCCTGTTATATTTAAATTAAAAATCAACCAATTGTAACACAATGAATAATCTAAATTGCAAATTGGAAGCTTATTTATTTTAGATTTATAATTTGAATGACTTACAGTATGTTGTATAAATTGGCTTAATTCATTTACAAATTCAACATTTAATAATGTCCCAAGAAAGGTCAATTGAAAAAGACAAAAAAAAAGAGTGGGAATTATTGATATAAGATTTAATTATTGAATTTGAAAATGCAGAAATGTTTATAAAGCCACTTTTAAGACTTCTCGAAAAATTGTAGCACTTAAATGAATTTCTTTAAATGGTAAATTTACTCTGGAAATTTTAATAAATGAAGTTAAAAAAACTTTTTTTTTATTCTATTATTTAAATATTTTACTATTTTTAATTATTTTAATTTAAACAATACAATATTTAAAAACAAATTTCCAAAGACTGAATTGGAACGCAAAATTAATTGTTAGGACGTTTCTACATTCGAATGACTTTATTCATGGAAAATTGGTAATTAATTTCTTAAATAAATAAATAAAATAAACAACACAAATGAATTATTTTTTAATTTTATTTTATTATTTAATTATTCTGAAAAAATTCTAATTCATAATGAGAACATTAAATTTAATGTTTTTGGTTTAACGAAAATTATTCCTGAATCTTTAAGAGTCCTTACAAATATTCTTAGACCAAATCAATATATTGACTCTCAATATTTGGAAATTTTCAACGCAATTCGTAAAAATAAAAGTTCAGACATTTTCAATTTAGGAATTATTCTATAGGAAATTTCTAGTTGCAACCTTCCTTTCAAAATGGAATCTTCGTCAAATTTCGATTCATTAAATAATATTGTAAAAGGAAAAAGAGAAATGGTATACACGGAACTTCTCCTAAATACAACGAAATATATACAGGTATAAATTTTTATTTATTATATAATAAATATATAAATCACTGCTGGAAAATTCACGACCAACTATAGAATTGTAAGGATAATTAGATCTTTCGTCTTAATGAATTTTATTAATGTAAGCCCACCATATGTGTATTTAGGAAGTTTGATGATTGCTGCATAAGCAATCTCTGGGAAACTTGATTGTGGGATTAATAGCGTAGCGAAAATGATCCTCTATTGTGCTTTTTCATACAGTTCATTATATGAAAAGCAGTGTGATCTTGTACTTTAATATAAAAAAATTCTTTGAAATTTTTGTTGATATCCTCCATTTTTATGTAGGTTTATTATAAGTCAATCTGCAGAGTCTCATTATATGCTGCAATTATTTACATCAATACTCAATATTAATGTAGAACTATAGTGAAATTTTTAACCATGTATTTAATGCCTGAAACTCGACACCAGTATCTTTTAATTTGTCTCTTGAAAAATTGTATATATTTGTGAACATTTTAAGTCATTCTTCGAATAAGCTGAAACTTTTCCATTACCACTTTTCAGATTTCTTTAAAGATTTCGATTTGATTTTCGTGACAATATTAATTATAATTTACACTCCTCTTTCAGGTTACTTTAATTGTTCATCGTATCCACTAGTATATTTACTCTGCAAGAATGGGATGTAAAAGGTGGCATAATGAATCTCTTTTTATCAAGATTGTCACTTAGCATCATGGCAACATCTTTGAATTTTTCAAGCGAGCATAGTATTTGGCGGCATCACTAGACTGACCATTCTTCTTATAGATTTCTAAAAGATCTTGAGCTCGATCTTTCCGAATCTCAATTTTAGAGAAATTGATAAAAGGAGGATCAGATCGAATTTCCAGTTCATCCCTTTGTTATAAAATAGATTTAATAAATATATAAAAATATAAAATGTAAATAACCCAACACAACTTACTTTTTTGTCATTCCAAATTTAATAGAAATAATTTCATTAAAAATGTGAAGTTTNTCGACACCAGTATCTTTTAATTTGTCTCTTGAAAAATTGTATATATTTGTGAACATTTTAAGTCATTCTTCGAATAAGCTGAAACTTTTCCATTACCACTTTTCAGATTTCTTTAAAGATTTCGATTTGATTTT
This sequence comes from Diversispora epigaea, assembly GCA_003547095.1. NCBI lineage: Eukaryota > Fungi > Glomeromycota > Glomeromycetes > Diversisporales > Diversisporaceae > Diversispora > Diversispora epigaea. Next base: position 91,056 of record PQFF01000056.1, on the reverse strand, counting down.
CGTGACAATATTAATTATAATTTACACTCCTCTTTCAGGTTACTTTAATTGTTCATCGTATCCACTAGTATATTTACTCTGCAAGAATGGGATGTAAAAGGTGGCATAATGAATCTCTTTTTATCAAGATTGTCACTTAGCATCATGGCAACATCTTTGAATTTTTCAAGCGAGCATAGTATTTGGCGGCATCACTAGACTGACCATTCTTCTTATAGATTTCTAAAAGATCTTGAGCTCGATCTTTCCGAATCTCAATTTTAGAGAAATTGATAAAAGGAGGATCAGATCGAATTTCCAGTTCATCCCTTTGTTATAAAATAGATTTAATAAATATATAAAAATATAAAATGTAAATAACCCAACACAACTTACTTTTTTGTCATTCCAAATTTAATAGAAATAATTTCATTAAAAATGTGAAGTTTCGATTGAAGAATTTCTAATTTAATCATAATAATTTCACTGGGATATTGTGAAAAAGTTTCAGAGATAATTATTTCACAAAAATTTTAACTACTTGAAAAATATCTGGTCACAAATTTCTATGTCCTTGAAAATTATTAAATAGATTCAATTTACGTAAATAATTTGGAATATTTTAATGAATTGTTGTAAATTTGTACCAGCAGATAATTCATTGTATTTAGAAGTCTTTTATCTTTCACAATTTTATCTGACAAATCAATGCTTGATAAAAATTCCATTTCGAAAAGAAGACTGCACTGCCGCTAGAAATTTCATAGTGAAATTCCTAAATTGAAAATATCAGAATTCTTACTTTTACAAATTGTGTTGAGATTTTCCAAATATTGAGAGTCGATATATTGAATTGGACTGATAGTACTTGTAAGAAATCTTAAAGATTGCATGATTTTTGTTAATCCAAAAATATTTAGTTTCATGATCTCATCGTCAATAAGAATATTTTATAATTCTAAATAAATTTGTAAAATTATCAAAATTAGTAATTAAATTAGAAACAATTCATTCATGAAATTTATCTTTTAAAATGAGAAAGCAATTACCAATCTTTTATAAATAATATCTTTAGAATGTAAATACATTAAAACAGCTTAGCAAGATTTAATTTTACATTTCAATCCAATTTTGGAAATTTGTTGTTAAATATTGACGAAAACAGCCATTATTGATATTCTCTAAAAAAACAAAATAAATAATTAAAAAATTAATTATTAACTCTTAATAATTTGTAAAAAATTAAATACTTTACATCTTACCTTGCTTAGAAATGCCATAGAATTTAAGAATGCTATTACGAATTCCCAATTTTCGATATCTCCTAATTTTTCTTTTCGTCTTTGTTAGCATAAACACCAGATTATTTGTCCTGAATTTCATTAGATTCTTCAATATCCTCACATCCATTATGAACTTCAAAATATTTGCCCAGATCTCTTTTAATGTGGAGTCTTTCTTATCGTTAGAATATTTGTTCACATTAAAATATTCACTCAGATTATTTTGACTTCATCTTTACTTTCATTTTCACATTTATTGTAGAAACCAAGTGTAACAGCTGGAGTATTTTCCAATCCAGTATATCGTTTTAAGATCTTGTCCCATTTTTTTTTGGATACCAATAGTGAAATCTTGGACATTATGAACCTATAAAAAATATTAGGTCTATATATTTTTTTTTAAGATAACTACTACACAAGGTTTGATATTTACGAAGAGCATTCCCATTAATGGTTAAAAATGATTTATTTTCTGATTCAATATTTGTTTCTTTATTACTTTCCGATCTAGTATATCATTTTGGATCTTGCCCAGCTTTTGATAGTTTTTTTGAGTAACAATAGCAAACTTAAAAATGGTTTGTTTTTAATTAATTTCAATTAATTTAAATTAACTTCACTCATAAACTTTGTTCATAAATTTAAAACATATCTATACTTTATTAATAATAATAATATTTATATAATTGATAATGTCACTTCATCTTCTCAATAGACTTCTACTTCTCCCAACTTTGTAAACACCTTTTTTAAACCTCGCCACAACTTCTCCTTCCTACTTTCTTTTAATTTAAACTCACAAACTTCGATCTCTCCCCAAGTTACTTTCTTCTTTCACCCCAACAAAACATCCACATCTTTTCCAGTGGTCGAGATCCAACACTCTGGAAAATTTTGATCTCCTATTAGGAGATCATCAAATAATACTTCCTATAATATCACCATATCATAAATATAATTAGTATATTATTACAATTAATAATACAAATGATTATAAAAAAATTACTTACATTATTTAATAATTTATTGAGATAAAAAATTTTATCTTCGATAAATGGTAGCTTCATAATTTCTTCGAAGCTACGATAATTAAAATGATGTTTTAAGAAATATTGGTAATCTTTTACCCAACAATCCCAACAGCAATACCGCTCTTCAACAACTCCCTCATCTTCAATAACTCTCTCCTCTTCAACAACTGTCTCCTCTTCAACTACTGTCTCCTCTTTCGCTTTCAACTTTCTTTCCTTCTTTAACTTCAACTTTCGTTCTTTCTTCTCCTTTCTTCTTTTTGCAACATGAACTGAAGTTTTAAAAGTTGTTAGTTAATACAAAAGATTTTATAAAGGTGATTGAAAAAACAGACTACAATAATAAATATTCTTACTTGGGGAAATATGTTTTATGATTTTCATAATCGAAGACATTATTTTTTAAAAGATTCAAAAAAAGTTTAAAATTTCGATTGAAAAAATTTTCTTTTGATCAAAAAACTTTTTTCCCGATCATCAATTATATAGTAACTGATGTCATAATTTATCATGGGTGTACTGGATGCAGATTGCCTGGGTTATAAATTATCTTGATTTAAAGAATGGTCTAATATAAGATTTAATTATTATCATTATTATTATTGTTTTCTTTAATTCCTATCTTTTATATTTCAACATGTGGAGAATGATTATTCAATAAAATAAGATTTATAAGCAATTGTACACAAATGAATAAATATTTAAAGAATAAATTTATTATTGAAACTATTTGTGAAATAAGCCATTCAAGAAAATGTAATTTTATTTGATTAATATCAAACTTGTATAATTCAAAAAAAAAANTAAATGGTAGCTTCATAATTTCTTCGAAGCTACGATAATTAAAATGATGTTTTAAGAAATATTGGTAATCTTTTACCCAACAATCCCAACAGCAATACCGCTCTTCAACAACTCCCTCATCTTCAATAACTCTCTCCTCTTCAACAACTGTCTCCTCTTCAACTACTGTCTCCTCTTTCGCTTTCAACTTTCTTTCCTTCTTTAACTTCAACTTTCGTTCTTTCTTCTCCTTTCTTCTTTTTGCAACATGAACTGAAGTTTTAAAAGTTGTTAGTTAATACAAAAGATTTTATAAAGGTGATTGAAAAAACAGACTACAATAATAAATATTCTTACTTGGGGAAATATGTTTTATGATTTTCATAATCGAAGACATTATTTTTTAAAAGATTCAAAAAAAGTTTAAAATTTCGATTGAAAAAATTTTCTTTTGATCAAAAAACTTTTTTCCCGATCATCAATTATATAGTAACTGATGTCATAATTTATCATGGGTGTACTGGATGCAGATTGCCTGGGTTATAAATTATCTTGATTTAAAGAATGGTCTAATATAAGATTTAATTATTATCATTATTATTATTGTTTTCTTTAATTCCTATCTTTTATATTTCAACATGTGGAGAATGATTATTCAATAAAATAAGATTTATAAGCAATTGTACACAAATGAATAAATATTTAAAGAATAAATTTATTATTGAAACTATTTGTGAAATAAGCCATTCAAGAAAATGTAATTTTATTTGATTAATATCAAACTTGTATAATTCAAAAAAAAAATTGTAGAATGTCATCAATAAAGGATGACTTTGATGCAAAACATGTAAAATTTTCGAATACAATATTTACATGCTGACACGATTGCAGGAACTGACGAAATAGTTGGTGGTTGTAATTTTTGGCTTGGGGTAATTCTATGAGTGATATTTTTATGGCATCTTTTAAGAAGTTCTTACCACAATGTTTGGATTAACATTGTATAATCCATTTGTTAAATGTAATCGATAAAATTTTTATCGTTTAAAAAATAAAAGAAATCCCAGTTCCAATAAAAAAAAAAAAATTCATTAGAAACATTAAAAGTTCGATAAAAAAATTATTAATTATTATACATTTATTGGTCAACAGAATTTCATCAGATATATAGGATTCATTACAAATTCTACCTAGAAAGAATGAAAAACATGCTTTATTTGATGAAATGAATAATACAAATGAAGGTACTAATACATATTAGAAACATTGATATTAAATAAATAATTTAAATAATTTTGATAACAATTCTGAAATCAAATGAACAAGAGGGATAAATTATAATTTTAAAAATTAAGACATTTAGCTCTATATATTAATATCTATAAGATTATCTCATGAAGATGCAGCGGGATTTCCAGTAGAATCTTTGGTGACCTCATCTGTCTCTTAGATATTGAGAAGGAATTTTTTAATTTATAATGCTGATAAAAAATTGGTATTTTATAGAACCAACTGGAATATTAGCTTGACACCACAGGTAAACCTCTGTTTTTTTCTTTGGCTTTCTAATTAATTTGAAACTATAAAATTAAAATATTTTTGAAATATTATTTTGATTTTATATTTATTGAGAGATATCTACATATATATACTAAGAAATAGTAAACTATTACAAGTCCGGAGCATATAATATTGTAACATGTGATCATTATTGTCTGTAGGACATTAATTTCTTTATAAATTCATTAATCATGGCTTTATGATTTTATTCTTAATCTTTATGTCATTCCCCAATTACAATCGAAATATAGTTGAATTATCATTAGTACGGTAATGATTATTAGCGAAGCATCTTGTTATGAATAATAATCTTCAAGTCGTGCAACCATATTGATTTACAGGGTAGGATATTGTAAGTTGATTGTCCGGAGCGTAGTGTAGGATATTTAATGGACGAGTAAGTTGATACAAATTTTGCGTTTTTGATATTTATATTGATACATAGCTTAACAAAAAACAGAAAAGGATCAAAGACGTAACTTCTGTAAGCATGTCTATCCAATTTTTGATAACGATTGTTAGATAACAATCATATGTCACAATATTATATGCTCCGGACTTGTAATGGTTCGCCATTTCCTAGTAATCTATTCTCTTTCTCTCGATATATACATACCACTTTTCAAATCTCTAAAGGTATAAAGAATAAGTAGAAGTAATATTTATTTGGTTTGATTACTTCAGACCATCATTGATTCTAAGTTAACAAGAAGAGATCAAAATCTGTTAGAATAGTAATTTATATTTATATGAAAGATTAATATTCGAAAAAATCTAATGGGTTTATTTCTTTTTTTTTTGATTTTTTATGATCTTTAACTTCAGATTTACTATCTGTAAAGCTAATTTTCTGTTACATTCTCATTTTAGGACTATATCGTTATATGATTTTCTACTAATAACTTTCATCCATTTTGATATAGAAATTTTCTTGGTATTAATTGTCAAGTTAGACACTGGTCGAATGAACAAAAATCGGAATCCTATTGATGGCGGAAATATGCATAAATCGGGCATCCTATTTGTGAAAATTCATAAATCGGAAATTCCTATTTATAAATCAGAAAAAATCGACTGCCTATACTTAATAAATCTTAGCAAATTTAGCCATCAATCGGAATCCTATTCATGATAAAACCGTCTTATTTTTTTCCATTCAACTAGTGAGAATTCTAATATACAAAGAATTCATGGTTGATACATAGATTCAAAGAGGTATTCTCATTTTTTAATATTTTCAATACAATGATCTGATAAAGACTTATTAGTATTGAAACTTATTGATGACGTAAGCATTGAAATGATGAAGAATTGTTGTGATTTTCTGTGGTTGATAATGATTTAATAAAATTTTTATTCTATAATTCGGATATAATGTTGTTTCATTTGTTTCTTTCCGGCTTTTATTTGTAGAACAAATATTTCAATAGATTTTATGATTAATTGATTAGAGTAATAGTCAAATTTTTAAGAAGTGAATAAGATTTGAGTGTAAAAAGTAATGAATAATACAAGTAAAGATTATCGGTATGTTTGACTTCGAAAAATATGGTTCAGGATATGTGTTTCTAAGTTAATTATCTAGTCTTTTTTTTTAATTGTTTAGGATAACGCCTGACATTTGGGAAATGATATTGAGTAAGAATCTTATGGAAACAACATTTCCAATTCCCAAGTAGAATTAAAACATCTTTATATTTTTAGAGAGAATGTTAAAATAATTAATGTGTGATTTATAAATTTCCCTCGTTCTTCAGGTTTGAATGCCATGCTGCGACTTTTTTTAGTAAGTATGAATTCACTATCTTATTAACTATATCTTATTACTATATTTTTATTACTGTATATTAATACTTTATCTTGTTTAGTATGCTAAATATGCCACTGGTTGGGATGCAGTTGTGAGAAGAATCTCAATCAAAAAAAAACAGAATCGTTGTAATTTCAGCAAGTTTGAAAAATATTGCACAGGATATTTTATTAATTCTACAATTACGTTATTATATGTTATAAAAATATATTGAATTTTTTATTTATTTAGAATGACTAATCGTAAATTTTCATTATAGATTAGGAAGTATCTAAAGTTGTTAAAAAATTTATTTAATTTTTTTTTTTACTTGAATCATTACATTTGTTTTGAATTTAATGAATTTAAATATGTAAAGTTTATATCGAGAAAATAGTATAAGACTTTGGAAAAATTATTGGAAGAAATATATATATTTATAATATTCCTATTAAGATATTTTTTTTCATTAAATGTTTGTTCTTTGATTAATTTATTAACAATTTTTTTTTACTTTTTAGACTATATATTAATGCATTAAATCCTTTGCTATTTATAATTATGGAATTTTGGTATATTAAAAAACAATTATTTTGATATGACAATTATTTAAAAAATAAGTTATATATTTCTAATGAGGTTAAATGATTAAATGATTTTAGATCATAGCATTAATCAAAAAGTTAACACTATGCAATTTTCATTTTTTTACTTTTCTTCATAATAAATATTGTTTTTAACACAAATTCCAAAATAATGATAACATTGATTGCAAATAAAATATTAAATGCATTCAGAAAATATATTTATCCGAAAAAATAAATTTTATTAATAAAAGATAAGTCTGAGTATAAATAATCATTTTATTATTTATGCTACATTTATTATTCCATATAAACGCATTTTATTTTTTCCTAATTTTGTTCCACAAAATTTTTATCCATGAATTTTTTTTTTTTGCTTTGAATTTTTCTTTGTATTTTCACTCATAAAAAGCAATATATTTTTATCAAAAAAAATTACTATTTTTACTAAAAAAACAACTAATTTTTACCAAAAACTGATTTCTTATTATAAAAAGGATTTATTTTACCAATATACCATCACTCCTTCATATCAAAATTTTTGAGCAAGATATCTCTTTATTATTATTACAATATTATTAGTATGAAGAGTTATTATTTCAAAGAAAAATTGTTATCCCAACAAATTATTATCATTAGACAAGATTATTTGCATTCTTAGTATCAATCAAAATAATTAATCAATGAATATACACTCACCTGCCAAAAGTATCCGGCCAACTATTTTTTAATAAATTTTTTAATAAATTTCTAAGGTGAATTATAACACAAGGAATAATTCAAATTGCATAAACTTTTTTTTAAAAGAATCCCCTACCAAAGGGCTATCATATGATATCTTATTTGTTAAAATCTGATACTTTCTTGTGCAGTAATTGTGTTTTAAATGAAATTAACCAAAAATGTTAAATTGAATTAATGACAGTAATATCTTTTGATTTCAATAACTATTCATCGTAAGTACCAACTATCTTATACAGACTTGTAGCTTATAACAAGGGCTACAACTTTTATTAATACCATATTCGACATTTGTTAATTAAAATCAGAACTTTACTTAGACACGACTAAAAACGATCGAAATTATTAAAAATTTGACTTGATATTGACAAATAATTATCAATCGTTCTCATATATAAAACTTTATTTTTTACTAATTAAAAGTTAAACATAATACTAAGTAATCTTAAAGACACATATATTGTACACCTGTCACAAAAATATTAGACCTTTGTCATAAGAATTGAAGAAATAAATAATGTTTGAATTTTAATATATAATTGCTAATTATTTATTATTTAACAATAAAACATCAGAAATGAGTCTAATTAACCTTAAAGACAGGTATGTTGTACATCTACTCTAAAATTTTAGAATTATAGCATAAGAATTGAGGAAGTTTTTATATGTAACAACTTTTGAAAAATATTACATCGAAATAAAGTGATCAGCAATCATTTGTCGCAAAATCCTTACTAGATTTATCTATAAATTTCAAAGACGAATTGTAACAAAATGGATAATCAAAATTATATAAAACTTTTTTTTAAACGAATTTCCTAATCAAGAGCTATCATATGATACCTTGTGTGTTAAAATTGGATATATGCTTGCACATAAATTTTGGTTTAAATGAAATTAACCAAAAATATTCAATTGCATAATTGATCGTAAAGTCTTTCGATTTTGATGAATATTTATCATAGATATCAACTATCTTATACACACTTGTAGCTTAACATGAGAGCTATAACTTTAATTATTATAGTTTTTAATATTTATTAGTGAAAATAAAAACTTTACTTAGAAACAAATAAAAAATATTCATATTAATATACTGTTTAAATTCTTTCACAGATTATCATAAAATTTACTATAATAGAGAGTTTGTAAAATAAATATTTTCTAAAATTTGAAAATGCATTTTTTTAAAAAAAAATAAAGTAACTGCATATGCTGTTGATTTTTATTTTATAATATAAAAAATATAATTTTTAAATATCAATATTTTTACAATAGAATAGTAAATTTTTTTCTAAATTAATTTGAAAAATTTGATAAATTATCTTACTTTTGTTTTTGAAAAATAATTTTTAATAATTATTTCAAAATTTCAAAATTATGCCTAAAGGAAAAGAACTTACTAATTTTGAACGTGGAGAAATAATTGGTTTATATAAAGGAGGGAAACATACACAAAAGCAAATTATTGATTTATTAAAGCATTCCAAGTCAACTGTAGGAGATGTTATAAAAAAATATAATGAACAAGGTCTGACTTCTACATTACCACGTTCTGGTAGACCTAAAATTCTATCAGAACGTGATAATAGGCAATTAATAAAAATAACAAAAAACAATAGAAATAAAACTTTAGAAGAAATTACTGAAGATTTTAATGAAATAATAAATAAATCAGTTTCTTCTAGAACAATACAAACTCTTCATCAAGAAGGTTATAGTGGACATGCTGCCAAGAAAAAACCTTTTATTTCTGAAATAAATCGAAAAAAAAGATATGGATGGTGTAGAATGAGAAAAAATTGGATTACAAAATGGAATTCAATTATTTGGAGTGATGAATCCAGATTTGAAATTTTTAATAATGATTCACAAAATTGGGTTTGGCGTAAAAAAGATGAAAAATACAAAGTTGATTGTTTAAAACCAACTGTCAAAAATTCAGAAGGAGTTATGGTTTGGGGATGTTTTTGCAATAATAAAATAGGTCCTTTGGTGTTAATTGAAGGAACACTTAATTCTGATAGATATATAGAATTACTTAAAGAATATTTGATTCCATTTTTAAATGATTTAGGAGTAGAAAATCATATTTTTCAAGATAACAATGCACCTTGTCATGCTTCAAAAAAAACTAAAACTTGGAAAAATGAAAAAAAAATTGAATTTCTTCCATGGCCTGCACAAAGCCCTGACCTTAATCCAATTGAAAATTTGTGGGATATATTGGAAAGAAAGGTTAGAAAACACAGACCTATTCCAAAAAATAAAAAAGAATTTTTTGAAGTATTAAAAGAAGAATGGAATAATATTGATGAAAATCAACTTATTAGATTAGTAAAAAGTATGCCAAGAAGAATAAATGCTGTAATAAAAAATAAAGGAAATCCAACTAAATATTAAATAATACTTAAAAAATTTATTAATTATAATTTTGATGTGACAAGAATTTAAACAATATATTAATATGAATATTTTTTATTTGTTTCTAAGTAAAGTTTTTATTTTCACTAACAAATATTAAAAACTATAATAATTAAAGTTATAGCTCTCATGTTAAGCTACAAGTGTGTATAAGATAGTTGATATCTATGATAAATATTCATCAAAATTGAAAGACTTTATGATCAATTATGCAATTGAATATTTTTGGTTAATTTCATTTAAACCAAAATTTATATGCAAGCATATATCCAATTTTAACGCACAAGGTATCATATGATAGCTCTTGATTAGGAAATTCGTTTAAAAAAAAGTTTTATATAATTTTGATTATCCATTTTGTTACAATTCATCTTTGAAATTTATAGATAAATCTAGTAAGGATTTTGCGACAAATGATTGCTATACCTGCCACTCAAATTCAAAATCCAAATGCCAAAATCCCAAATGCCGAAATCCCAAATTCCAAATCCCAAATTACAATTAGTATTTTTTGCCGAAATCCCAAATCCCAAATCCCAAATACTAATAATTTGTGCATTTTGGCGTCCCAAATCCCAAATTATTTGAGATTTGGGCAACACGTATAATGATTGCTGATCACTTTATTCCGATGTAATATTTTTCAAAAGTTGTTACATATAAAAACTTCCTCAATTCTTATGCTATAATTCTAAAATTTTTAGAGTAGATGTACAACATACCTGTCTTTAAGGTTAATTAGACTCATTTTTGATGTTTTATTGTTAAATAATAAATAATTAGCAATTATATATTAAAATTCAAACATTATTTATTTCTTCAATTCTTATGACAAAGGTCTAATATTGTTGTGACAGGTGCACAATATATGTGTCTTTAAGATTACTTAGTATTATGTTTAACTTTTAATTAGTAAAAAATAAAGTTTTATATATGAGAACGATTGATAATTATTTGTCAATATCAAGTCAAATTTTTAATAATTTCGATCGTTTTTAGTCGTGTCTAAGTAAAGTTCTGATTTTAATTAGAAAATGTCGAATATGGTATTAATAAAAGTTGTAGCCCTTGTTATAAGCTACAAGTCTGTATAAGATAGTTGGTACTTACAATGAATAGTTATTGAAATCAAAAGATATTACTGTCATTAATTCAATTTAACATTTTTAGTTAATTTCATTTAAAGCACAATTACTGCACAAGAAAGTATCAGATTTTAACAAATAAGATATCATATGATAGCCCTTTGGTAGGGGATTCTTTTAAAAAAAAGTTTATGCAATTTGAATCATTCCTTGTGTTATAATTCACCTTAGAAATTTATTAAAAAATTTATTAAAAAATAGTTGGCCGGATACTTTTGGCAGGTGAGTATATAATCAACAACATTTTTTTCTTTCCATGAATCCAAGTTTTTTTAAGTGTTTTAAGAAATTTTTTAGGTTGTTCTTCATGTTTATTTTCAATCTAGAGAAACAAAAAAAGATGTATATCATAAAATATTCATGAATACTTGGAAAAAGTGCCAAAAAAAGTCAAGACTTATTAAAGTGGACTTTAAATAACTTACTGTTAAATTCTTTTTTCCATATAACATTTTAAGATTTTAAGGATTTAGGAGGAAATAGGTGTCTACAAGTAATAATATATGGAAATTAGAAGAATGAGGTAAGAAGTATAATAGTAACGAAACGAGATGAGAAAAAATAACTGAACATGTAACTACAACATGACTTACAGATTTCGGTATCATTTGATTAATTTTATTAATTAATAAATATGACGAATTTTACACGTATCTGCATTTTCATCTCCTCATCTAATATTTTGCCAAATATAATTAATGTGCATACTAATAATCTAACAATAATGGTGATGATGATGATTAAATTATTTAAATAATATTACCAATACATTAATTCTTTTATTTTAAATGTAAAGGAATTTATTTAATCAATTGAATTAAGGTTTAAATCTAGTTTGTAAGATATAAAAGGAGGTACTCGTAGATTACTTCAATAAATTTTAGTGCTTCCTTTTTTTCAAAATTTTCAATTAAAAAAATTAACTCTATTCATTTTTATTTCTTATTCTCTTATTTTTCTTTTAATTTGTGAATTTATTGAATTAATTTTTTTTTTGCATTGGTCAACTTAACATTTATGGTTGAATTAGCTAATAAATTATTTATTTTTTATTTATTTTATTTTTTCCATTTTCAGATTTGTAAACGCACCTCGATTAATGAGGAATGCATATTGATATTTAAAACTGATTAGACTTTACAATAAATAATTTAGACCAATAAAAACTTTATATAAAAAAAAAGGCCCAATGTTTATTATTTCATATTTTATCAATTCATTTTCATTTTCGTTCATAAATGTAAATATCGTTCAAGAATAACTCAACAACAATGAATAATATTAGCAGTTTAAAATTTCATAAAATAAAAAAATGTAGGGTGTTATACAAAAAATGTTTGATTTTTTTTATTTGTCTTACGTGATATATATTCATTATTATACTGTATTTATATCAAAAATAATTTTGACAGATAACAATGTAATACAAGTCTAATTTTGGTCATCACGTCATTTCGTTTTATTACTTTTTTCTTTTTAGAAAAAGTTAAATATCATTAAAAAGCAGTTTCGAATTAGAGTATTTCTGTTATAACTTTGATTATAAAATTTTTTTAAAAAAATTACAGTTGTCACCCTATATATAAACCAATGCAAATAAGTTCAAATTAGAAAAAGTGAAAAAATCATATCACTTAATAATAAATTATGTCTATATAAACTTTCAGTTTCGGATAGAATAAATTTTTAAAACAAATAAAAGGACAAATTAATTAATTATTGTGTTATGCACAACTACATTTGAGGATAAAATTATAAAAATTTTTATAAAATATCTCTCATTCGTGAATAAAAAAAATTCTTACTTAAATATGTTATTTCCTATTAATAACCAAGATACTGTAAGCATAATAAAAATTTTATTTCCTCTATCAATGAAATTGTAAATTTACAAATAAAAAATGGAATCAAAAGTATATCTTTATATACTAGTGTTTCTTGGAAACAAGAACCACAATAAGCAAAAAATATTACAAACAATTATATGCAGCCTTTTCTAATTATCTACTTTTTTTGATATGAAACACTCTTGTATCTGATAATTTTGAAATTTCTCTTCTGAAGATTTAGCTTTAACTTACATCAAAGAATAAAGGAAATGAATTAATTACTAATATAAATGTAACATTTGAAAAGTAATAAGTTTGTTGAGTTATGAAGATTATTCCTGTGAAAATATCTGTAAAAATTGGTACAGGACATTAGGATCTGTGATATAAATAATCAGTTATCACTTCAATATCATATCCACAGCTATTATATAATAATAATACTTATTAAAAGATTCTTAAAATTAGATTAATACAATATTAAACTTTAAATTTTATATCTGACATTTCTTTGATTTATTATAATAAATTTAACAGATAAAAAGCTTCCATTAATTAATGCTGTTTTTTCAATACTGGGAATACCAATTATTAATAAATTATGAATTGATTATTAAGCGCTTTTAAGAAAATTTGCAATCTCACACTCTTTATTGGGTAGATAATCCGAAAATTGATTCATCACTTAAAGTAAATACCTTCAGGAATAATATAAAATGGACTTGAATAAATGATAATATTTTGTTATTATTATTATTTTATTTTTAGTTGTTTCACAAATTATGTGAGACGATACTATTAAGTTACACGAAAAATTATCAAATCATGATATTCATAAAAGTTGTTTGTTGATACTGATTTTCTATTATAACTATGCAACTATTTATTGGAATTTATTGGAATAGGTATATGTTATATACTCCCATGCCATGATGAGAATATAATTAAAAGATTTAGATTCTCTAAATATAAAAAAATTACGTAGCTATTATGTTGATTTACTTAAAGTAAATTGACTAAACAATTATTTTTAATTTACTATTTTCAATAAACTTTAATGTTAAATTAGTTTAATTAAATTAATTTTAATTCAACGATAAAATCAATATTGGATAAATTTAAAAATTTAAGCTAGAAATAATTAAGCCATACAAAATACATCAAAGCTAATCAAACAATATTACTTAATAAATTTTTTTCGTTAATAAAATTATTATTTAAAAATTGCATATATTACCTTTGTCATGTGATCATGCGAAAAGAGGATGTTTGGGTAAAGGAATATTTATGTTCATTCCAATTTTCTTTGAAGTAATATGAAAAACGCAAGATAATATATTCATGCACCTCTGGTATCAGAAGTCTTCATAAAATTCGAATTATTTTTGATTGCAAGAATATTATTATCTATTTGCCTGGGCCTGGGAAACTCATTTTTTATTTCTTTTATGTTCAGTGAAGGTGGGAAAACAAATGAAATTATTTATTTATTTATTTTTATTGAATCAGGAGATGTTGATTTATTAAAAATAAATAAATAATTTTGATCTTTTCAATAAAAATTTTTTTATNCTATTATGTTGATTTACTTAAAGTAAATTGACTAAACAATTATTTTTAATTTACTATTTTCAATAAACTTTAATGTTAAATTAGTTTAATTAAATTAATTTTAATTCAACGATAAAATCAATATTGGATAAATTTAAAAATTTAAGCTAGAAATAATTAAGCCATACAAAATACATCAAAGCTAATCAAACAATATTACTTAATAAATTTTTTTCGTTAATAAAATTATTATTTCAAATTGCATATATTACCTTTGTCATGTTGTCACAGGAGTGCAGAGTATTTCGAACAATTTCTCAAATCAGTCTCACAGTTTGCATCACACAAACAAATAATAATACGCTCTATCTGCCAGTAGGTCAAGCAATCAATCGATCTAAACTTGCCTATCTCGAAACAGATAATAAATATATAATAAATAATAATAATAATCAAATAATAATCAATTAATCATGAAGGCACAGTGAGTAAGGTGGAGTAAAAGTAGTAACGCAGTATCAAACAATATTTAATAATATTTCGCAATATTACAACACAAAATATAAGTTTATTAAAATATAAAATATAAAGTTTTAAAAGCAAAGTATCATTTAACAACAGAAATATTACAGCGTGACGTATCTTTCCTGTTCCTGAATGAAGTTTACTTTTCTATTTAATATTTATTAAGAGTTTCGAATTATTCTGATTTATTTCTAATTAATTATATTCTAACTAACTGACTGAACTGACTGTGTGCTGCTAAAACTTACTTCCGACAACAGTCGTATTTATACTTTCTCTTTTGTTTACACTTCATCTTTGTACTTCATACTTTATCCTTTGTGCATCATCCTTCATCCTTGCACGATATCCTTCATCCTTGTACAATATCCTTCATCCTTGTACAGCATTTCTCATCCTTCATCCTCGTACAAGGATGACAATCACCTGAAAGTTCATCTAGTGTCACAAAATGTTATCCCCCGTGACATTTCACCTGATTACCAATTTACTTCGCCACAATGTGATCATGCAAAAAGAGGATGTTTGGGTAAAGGAATATTTATGTTCATTCCAATTTTCTTTGAAGTAATATGAAAAACGCAAGATAATATATTCATGCACCTCTGGTATCAGAAGTCTTCATAAAATTTGAATTATTTTTGATTGCAAGAATATTATTATCTATTTGCCTGGGCCTGGGAAACTCATTTTTTATTTCATTTATGTTCAGTGAAGGTGAGAAAACAAATGAAATTATTTATTTATTTATTTTTATTGAATCGGGAGATGTTGATTTATTAAAAATAAATAAATAATTTTGATCTTTTCAATAAAAATTTTTTTATTTTTATGGCATAAAACGAATAAAAAATTTATTAAAGACCAAGAGTATTTATTTATTTTTTTAATTAGTTTTCTCGAATCGGGAGGTGTAGACTAATTAAAAAATATATCATCGAAAAGTGAAAAGGTAATTCCATTAATTATTTATATTAGTGCAATAAATTTTTTATAGAAAAATTATAATGAGTAAATTAATACAATTAAAAGAAAATGGATATTTATATAAAAATTTCAATTTAAAAACATTACATCGTGAGAATAACATCAGGAAATTATTTTATTCATAGTATTCATGTAAACCGCATGTAAACTGCATGTAAACCACATATAATATATTACACGCGATATATATGCATATTATACGTGGGTTACATGCAGGGTAGTGTAAACCACATGTAAACTGCATGTACCTATAGGTGGTTTACATGCAGTTTACACCACCCTGCATGTAAACCACGTATAATATGCATATATATCGCGTGTAATATATTATATGTGGTTTACATGCAGTTTACATGCGGTTTACATGAATACTATGAATAAAATAATTTCCTGATGTTATTCTCACGATGTAATGTTTTTAAATTGAAATTTTTATATAAATATCCATTTTCTTTTAATTGTATTAATTTACTCATTATAATTTTTCNATCCTTCATCCTTGCACGATATCCTTCATCCTTGTACAATATCCTTCATCCTTGTACAGCATTTCTCATCCTTCATCCTCGTACAAGGATGACAATCACCTGAAAGTTCATCTAGTGTCACAAAATGTTATCCCCCGTGACATTTCACCTGATTACCAATTTACTTCGCCACAATGTGATCATGCAAAAAGAGGATGTTTGGGTAAAGGAATATTTATGTTCATTCCAATTTTCTTTGAAGTAATATGAAAAACGCAAGATAATATATTCATGCACCTCTGGTATCAGAAGTCTTCATAAAATTTGAATTATTTTTGATTGCAAGAATATTATTATCTATTTGCCTGGGCCTGGGAAACTCATTTTTTATTTCATTTATGTTCAGTGAAGGTGAGAAAACAAATGAAATTATTTATTTATTTATTTTTATTGAATCGGGAGATGTTGATTTATTAAAAATAAATAAATAATTTTGATCTTTTCAATAAAAATTTTTTTATTTTTATGGCATAAAACGAATAAAAAATTTATTAAAGACCAAGAGTATTTATTTATTTTTTTAATTAGTTTTCTCGAATCGGGAGGTGTAGACTAATTAAAAAATATATCATCGAAAAGTGAAAAGGTAATTCCATTAATTATTTATATTAGTGCAATAAATTTTTTATAGAAAAATTATAATGAGTAAATTAATACAATTAAAAGAAAATGGATATTTATATAAAAATTTCAATTTAAAAACATTACATCGTGAGAATAACATCAGGAAATTATTTTATTCATAGTATTCATGTAAACCGCATGTAAACTGCATGTAAACCACATATAATATATTACACGCGATATATATGCATATTATACGTGGTTTACATGCAGGGTGGTGTAAACTGCATGTAAACCACCTATAGGTACATGCAGTTTACATGTGGTTTACACTACCCTGCATGTAACCCACGTATAATATGCATATATATCGCGTGTAATATATTATATGTGGTTTACATGCAGTTTACATGCGGTTTACATGAATACTATGAATAAAATAATTTCCTGATGAATGAGAATCACGAGGATGGTAAAACGTCAAATACTCGACCAAATTTGTCATTTATTTCTATTTTATACTTTTTTTATTAATTAATTTATTTTATGACATCAAAAAAAGAATATTTTCGTTGAAATCTTAATTTAATATTTAGTATAATGGAAGATATACCAAATATTATATAGGCGTAGGGATTTTTCTATTTTTCTGTTTTGTGAATTTTTAATAATAATATGGTTAGCACGAGTTTTGAAGATTTTAACATTAAATTATTTTATTGAAGTTTAAAAGCTATTTTAACTGGATAAGCATATTGTAACGAAGATAGAATAATAAAAATTCTAATAATGAAGCAAACAACAATAGTCATTATTATTATTATTCGATGTGATGACGAATAAAAATAATTTTAAATTGATAAAAGCAATTCAATATTTATTAAAATACCAAAAACAAATAATGCTAAAAATGATATTTTATAATTTCGACTTATAAATAAATTTTGAAATTTATTTAATGAGCTCTTTTTTGATCAATTCACAAATGCTATCATAATATAATTGAGGGATTTGTTTGTTTCCTTTAATTCTTTTTCTTTCTTTTTTAATACAATAAATTATCCATTAACAATAATATTATATAATTTATTAAGAAATGCTTTTAAAGCACTTAACTAATATATGGATCAATTCTCTTGAAGATTAGTTCATTGATTTCAAAGAGAGAAATTTAGATTTTGTTTTTGCGTTGGCAATTTTGATTTCAAAGGGAAATTTTTTTAAATCGCTGATCATCTCTTAATTACTTGTATCAGAAAAAATATGTACAAGGTAATCTCTGTAGTCATTATTGTAGTACAAAACGGAATTTATTTAATCCGATAATGTAATGTTAGTAATATTTTTTTTTTAGATTTTAAAGAAATTAAAGAGAAGGAATGGAAGAAGATAAAGAAATTAAAGAATTCGGAGAAATAAGAAAAACTGAAGAAATGGAAGAAATAGGAGAAACAGAAGGATTGGAAGAATCGGAAGAGTATGCATATTTTTACGTCAAACGTTATTTTTAAAATTATAATTCATTGCTAATAAATTACTTATATTGATATTTTCAATCAATATAAATTATATTACAGCGAGTGATTATTTAATTTTATAATTATTGAAATCAATGTTTTAATATTATATAACGATTCTCTAATCAATAATAAACTAATCAATATAAATTATATTACAGT
>PQFF01000056.1:16746-60235 GCA_003547095.1 Diversispora epigaea | reverse complement strand
ATTGACCAATATAATTAATGGAAAAGAACATGGCAGTTACGATTTATTAATGATTTACTTTCTCGTATGAGAAATAGATCACTTCATCTGACGATCAAGAATTTTAAGAGACGGAATCTTACCATACCAAAAAAATTTTAGCAAGAAGAAGGCACTGCTCAGGAAGATTTGTCAAATTTTGTAACTGAAACTTTAAATACTTTTAGACAAATAAAATTCTCAACATATTATGCCGCTTTTTTTACGATTATGATTATACGATAATAATAACTTTGACTATTTTCAATATAAATGTAATGATGATGCTAAGTTCTTTATGAAATGATTCGCTATCCATTACATTCTTGGAAGTTTTTTAACAGGATGATATTTAATTAAATAGCAATAAAAGTTGATAACAAATATCGAATATTAGAAGAAAATATATACATATAAAGGTAAATCTATTAATATAAAAATAATTTGTACAATAGAGCTAATTGTGACACACAATATTTTTTCATTTTAAATGGAATTAAATTTATTAATTGGTGTGACTTACGGCATATTGTATAAATTGGCGTAATTCATTTACCAATTAAATAACCATTTAAATATGTCCCAAGAAAAGACAAACGAAAAAGAATGGGAAGCCTGGATGGACAATTTAATTATTGAAGATACTCTTCGAAAAGAAAAAATCTCATTTTATCAATATTCTGAATTTGAATATGTAAAATTGATTCATGGAAATGTTTATAAAGCCACTTTTAAAACTTCTCAAAAAACTGTTGCTCTTAAATGCATTTCGTTAAATGATAAATTTACACTGGACAATTTAATAAATGAAGTAAATTAAATTTTATTATAACATTTTATACTAATTTTTTTACTAATTATTATTATCTTTAATTGAAATAGATTAAAAGATATCGTAAATTGGAAATTCATGACAGTATTCTTAGATTTTATGGCATTACTAAGCAAGGTAATATAAATTTCTATATTCAATAAGTATAAAAAATTAATTAATTATTTATTTATTTATTTATTAGAGGATACCAATAATTATATGATTATTCTCGAATGCGCTAATAACGGATCTCTTCGTCAATATTTAAAAGCAAATTTTCAAAAACTGGATTGGAACACAAAACTAAGTCTTGCAAAACAAATTGCCAATGTTTTGACGTTTCTACATTCAAATAATATTATTCATGGAAAATTGGTAATTAATTTCTTTTATTAAAAATAAATTGCACAATGAATTATTTTTTAATTTCTTTATTTAATTTAATTAGAATTCTGAAAATATTTTTGTTCATGATGGGAACATTAAATTTAATGTTTTTGGATTAACGAAAGTTATGTCTGAATCTTTAAGATTCCTTACAAATACTCTTGGCCCAATTCAATATATTGACCCTCAATATTTAGAAATTTTTAACGCAATTGGTAAAAATAAGAGTTCAAATATTTTCAGTTTGGGAATTATTTTATGGGAAATTTCTAGTGGCAATCTTCCTTTCGAAATGGAATCTCTGTCAAATGCTGATTTGTTAAATAATATCGCAAAAGGAAAAAGAGAAATGGTTGTACCCGGAACACCTCCTAAATATAAAGAAATATATAATGGTATTAATTCGGAACAATTTATTAGAATTATTTATATATATTAATTACATAACAAAATACAATTAAATCTATTCTATTTAAGATTGCTGGAAACACAATGGAAATTCACGACCTGACATTTCTCAAGTGGTTAAAAATCTTTCTGAAATCATCATCTCTGATGCAAGTTTTGAAAATGAAACTCTTCAATCACAACCTCAAAATGTTACGGATGAAATTATTTCCGTTAAATCGGAGAAACTAAATATACTAAATATGTAAGTTGTATTTTTTATATTGTTTTATAAGTTTTTGAATCACGGAGAATATTTATTAACTATAAAATTTTATTTATTAAGACAAAATAAACTAAAAGTTCATTCCGATCCTCCCTTTGTCAATAAGACAGCTGAATTTGGAGTTTTTATTAAGGATTTGTTTGAAAATTTTTTGATATCATTAAAAAACAATTTGTAGAATCGCAATCAATTATGATGAAAAATTATATTAAAGAACATAAAAAGAATTCAGTTGAAGTTCTATATGAAATGATTAGACATCCATCTCATTTTTGGTTCACCAGCATGATAGGATTTTTTTACAAGAATGGTATTGGAACTGTTACTGATGACCAAATGGCATTTAAATTCTTTAGTAAAGCAGCTAATGAAATAATTGATTCCTCCTCTTCTAATTCTCCACCCTTAATGAAACTATACAATATTAATAAAGAAATCGGAACCATGCTTCTTGCAGATATGCATTCAGCTTGCATTGGCGTTGAAAAGGATGCGGAAAAGGCATATCAGATTTATTCTAAACTTGCGAATGAAGGATCCTTCATTACAGCTTTAACTGAAGTAGCAGATTGTTATATGGATGGATTTGGCGTCGAAAAAAATCAAGAAAAAGCATTTGAATTATATTTAAAATCTGCAGAGAAAGGAATTCTTATAGCCCAAAATAGGGTTGGTAAATGTTATATAAAAGGAATTGGAATACCAAAAGATGCAGCTAAAGGATATTCGTGGTATATGAAATCTGCTCTTGCTGGAAATATTTATTCAATATTTCATGTTGGGCATTGTTATTTCCATGGTATAGGCATAGATAGAGATTATCAAAAGGCATTTAAATGGTTTTTAAAGGCTGCTGAAAAAGGAGAATCTTCAGCTCAATATTTTTTGGGAAGTTGTTATAAAAATGGTTATGGGATTATTAAGGATCAAGTGAAGACATTTGAATGGGCTATGAAGGCTACAGAATGTAATCATATTTATGGTCAATACGAGGTTGGAAAATGTTTTTATGAAGGATGTGGAACTAAAAAAGATATCGTAAATGCTATCTACTGGCTAAATAAAGCAAAAGAAAATGGGCATATCAATGCTAATATGCTTTTAAAAGAAATAATAAATAAGATAAAGTAGATTATGGCATTAATAAAATCTTATTTCGTAAACTTGTTCAACATATTAAGCTAGAATATATTGCGTTAATGAAATATTATAGATAAAAATAAAATTTTGAATTTAACTTTTGTTCATGTTATTTATATCAAATAATTTACATATACAATAAATTCAGATTCCTCTATTACTTTTTTTGATTTATAATTCTTCGCACTGGGATTTTTTTTTAAAAAAAATAAACTTCTCCCTTACATACGATAGAGAACAAAAAATACATCTAAAATGTTCACAGAATTAGAGTCAACTATGATGAGACATTAAAAATGTTTGATAAAATATATGTGAAAATTTTTTAAACAGGTAAAGTATAATATATATTAATTATTAACGAAAAATCATTCAGATGGCACACAGGAACAAGAAATGTACAATGCATACTCGTGAAATAGATTTGCTGCAATACATAAATTAGATATAATTCAACAGGGTTTTATCCTGGAAATATTCTGTCTTAAAACAAAAATTTACTTATTTCGGATTTTTTATCAAGTTTTAATATTTGCACATTTGATCCGAGATTAAAAATACGGGGATATTAATCTACAAGGTTGATCCGAGATTAAAAATACGGGGATATTAATCTACAAGGTAAAGTTAATGATTATTTTGCATCAATATTATTTGTAGAATTTTATTCAAGCAATCAAGTAAAGTTGCTAAGCAAGTATTAAATTATTTAAAAATAAAAGAAAGATCGTAAATACCGTAGAATCGTCATCATAATATTTAACCATCTACCCACCTGAATTTAATTTAATTGGTCGGGTGATCTCACATGTTATATTTACGTGAAGAAAATTGGGTGATGAATGGTGGGTGACAAATATGGTTTCCGGATGCACTGTCCCCAGGATAGTTAATAAAATTTGACATTTGAAGAATGTGACAGACGGTGATAAATACACTAATCCCTGAAATTTACGTAAATTTCTGGTGATACCGGGGAAGATCATCATAGCCATCGCATCTTGAAGAAATAAAGAAAATAAATACACCATACTATTTCTCACTTCATAACTAATTAACAACTACATAATTAACTAAGTTCATTACTAAATTCATCAATAAGTTAATCCATAATTATTTCTTTCATCCATTAACTGACTATCAAAGACCAAAGAATTTTTTTGAGCTCTTATTAAAAATGGGATCAATATTTAAATCGACTAAATGAATTAATTAAAATAATTAAAACTTAATAAATATAAAATAAATAAAACCATATTATCCCTATCCCATAAACATACTCACCACACCCAACCCACGCATGTCTTTCCAATTCTATACAGTTATATAAGAATATCCGTAACTTCAAAAGTAATATGATCACACATTCCTAATAATAATAAATATTAAAAGAATCTCTATCAAAATAATATAAATCTATATCACCATATAATTGACCGAAATTCACAACTCCTGAATTTTGCATCAATTCCAAATTTGTTCATTTTATTATATGCCAAAATTACTTATTCTTAATTTATGAAGAAATAAAAAATGAAAATATATTATTCTTATTCGAACTTTCTTTTATCTTTTTGTATATGAAATGTTTTACCGAGATTTATGAGTATCTTCTATATTATTGTGGGACTAGGATATAAGTATCTTTAAGTTATCAATCTTTCTCCTATCATATAAGCTCAATCTTGAGAATGAATCTTTGAGATATATTTGATACGTTTTGAATACAATTGCACCTTCGTCGCCTTCCTTCATTAAATTTTGAAGCTATGGAAATAAAATCAATTGCAGGCTGAAATAAGTTTATTCTGCGTCGATTAATAATTTTACAGGCTAATTTCCATATCTTTTCCAATCGATTCATAAAATATTCAAAATCTTCTTGATTTTTCCTGAATTTGATTGGACCATAAGTTGGCGGGAGAAATATTTTATGTGTTGTCTTTACAGGTGATGAATGTTGGATGACGAATATGTTTTCTACAAAACTCTAGGATATTTAATAAAAATTGATATTCGAAGGATGTAGCCCATGGTGATAAATACACTACCTCCGATAAGCCCTAACCCCTGCGTGAGGTGAAAAATCCATTGGTGATACTGGACTTGATATCATATCATGTAAGATCAGGATTTTGGAGAATTTTATTGGTTTAAATTAACCTGTTTATGAAATTTTATTGGATCTCTAACAAATATTGCAGCTTTGATGTAGAATTATAAACGTCTTATGCTATGCTTTGGACAATAAATAGTTTTTAACTATATTAATTAACTATTTTATTTTATTGCTTAAAAGATTTAATAAACTTATATTTTTTGGTAATTGAATGCAATAACGTTATACTTTATATAAAAATTTTACATTCGTCTTGAATTTACTAGTGGTCAATTTGAATTGAATTGATAAAATGTCAAGAAAAAGATAATTTCTTTTTTTTTTTTTTTCTAAAGAAAGAAATTGTTTTGAATCAGAGTACATGAAAGATGTTGTAATAAAATAATTATTTTCAGCTTAAATTATTACATCCATCTTTATCATTACGAAGTTCAATGAATTTTTGTCAAAAAAATTTAAAAGAATTTTTCTTTTTGCAATTGAATCTAAAAAAAGAGAGAAATAAAAGGGTGACAAACACAAATACAATTATATTAGAATCACAAGCATATGCCTAAATTTTATTTTCATAATTAAAAGATATATAATTGAGCTTAATGAAGAATATTCAACAAAATATTTATTTGGCTTTGTTTTCTTTGTGCACTTAAATGCAAATCAATAAATATTAAGTTTCTATTAAAATAAATCATTAAGTAATATATATTATAACTTTAATTAATTACATATTATCAAACATAAAATGTCCATTTAAGGACAAATACTTTTCCTTGATAAATATTAGATATTGTAAAATAATAAGAAAAAAATAAAATACAGATTATAACGATTATTTAATTAGAACTTACCCTTATAAGCTAATGATTAGAATGTAAAAAAATTTATTGCATCAAAAAGCTTCTTGTGATTTATATAATTGAAAAAAAACTGTGCGAATTTTTTTATTTTTTTTTTAGTAATTTCATTTAAGAAATTTTAAATAAATTATTTCAACAAAGATTTAGAGTAAATTTAACTTTATCTGGATTTCTTTATAATTATTATTATAATAAATTTAATTTAATCTTAAAGTGACATCTCATTATTTAATATTATTTATTTTTTTAAATATAACCAAAAATTTTGATCATATAAACAATAGCTTAATTTATTTTATATATTTTTTAATTATATTGATTCAAATCTATATTTATTAAGTTTTAACTTTAGTGACAATTTAGCATTTGATAGTTAATTTGATTTTTTTTTAATTAATAAACCTATATAAAATAATTACAAAGCATCAATTTGGATCGTAAATTAAATAATTACTTTAAATATTTTTGTAGAACTTCTTTCTTTTGAAGAGTCTTTTATTTTCATAATAGCTCATGTATTTCATTTACTTTCATTTAATAATCGTTAAATGAATATTTTATATATTTCATTTTATTCTTTAAAAACGTTATAAATTTTTTTAGGTCTGAACTAACAATTTATTAAGTTTAAATTATGACTTAATAATTATCCAGATCTCTTAATAGACAATAGATTAAATAAATTTCAATAATTTAAATGATTAGACCACACTTGATATTCAGCATTTCTAATATTGAATAATTTTATTGATAATGCTAATAAGATAAAACATTGTATAAATATTATTATTAGTTTTGGATGTACCGTTACATTATCCTAAATATAGTGTAAATTTATTAGACAGTTATATGATAATACATATAAAATAACTGATAACATAATAAATATTAAAAATGTAGCATTCGTATTAAAGAAAGAAAAATTCGTTAAAGTACAATATTTTATTAAGACAAAGCTCATAATGTTAATCGATTAATATTGATAAAAAAAGTTTACATAGTAATTAAATAAAGGATAAACTTTTACTTTAAATAATATTAAGCAAATGTAAATATAATAAAATAAAATATAATAATCGATATTTTTCTTTTAATATGTTATTGTCTTTCATTTACACTGGTCAATTTAATAAATGAAGTTAAATTAAACTTTTTTAGAATTTTTTTTTTTACTATTTTTAATTATTTTTAATTGGAAAAGATTAAAGAAATCGAAAATTGGGGGTGCATGATAGTATTCTTAGATTCTATGGAATTACTGAGCATTGCTAAGAGTTGTTTTTACACTAAAGTTTTTGTCAGACTATTCTTCTAATTTCTCGGGTAAAGTAAAATTCTGTGCAGTTTCCCATTTAATTACATAATCCCAAATTTCTTATTCTTTCATCTGTAGGTCATCGTGTTTTAAAATTGACGATAAAGCAGATTCATAAAGAGAAGTGAATTTTGCTTATTCAAAAATAGTAAAGAAAGATGAACGATAACGTAAGATAGCCGAGCGTACAGTGAAGATTTTTGCATTTTGTTCTTGACCAACTTCAATAATAACATTATATTCTTCTTTATAATTAAGAAGTTCTGAAAAGTCTTGGATAACCTTTCTAAAAATTTTTTAGAATAAATTTTTTTCGAATTTTTTATGCAATTTTAGAAGAGAAATAAAGAACATGTCACGTTAGACAACACACCTGTGTAAAATATTGTTCTGATTATACCGCGGATCTATAAAACAAATTAATTATTCATATAACGAATGTTGTAGTGTAGTTAACTTAATTAGTTTAACATGTTTTTTAATTTAAAGATTATTATATCTAACTTGTGACAAATAATGATAAAGAATTTTAGAAGATAAATAGGCACCATCACTACAACTGTGATTCTTTTAAATTTTTGTAAAGGTATTAAGAACGTTTCTTCATAATTCTCAGCGAATATCAACTTACAAACATTTATTGAAATTTTTATTTGAATATTAACAAAATAACTTTCATTATAATAGGATATAAATAATAGAAAAAATATAAGAATAATATTTTTTTAAAAAAAAGTTTTTGAAAGAGTTTTTCGTCTTCCTAAAATTTACATTAGATATAATCGTTTTGCTAAAAATGAATTTTATGTCTTAAAATAAATTTTACGTGCATTTTATTAAATTTTGTTTTGACTCTATTAACATTTATTTGAATATGCTAAATACCTAGTGTTAATGATTTTATAAAAATACAATAAAAATATAAAATAATTAAAAGATAAAAATAAATTAATTTTAATTATAAAAAATAATAAATATAATAAAATTGATAAATAAAGCAGAAGTAGATTTTGTTAATTCTTCAAATTCTTTTTCGGAATTTTCATCATCCTTAGGTTTGGAGACATAAATAGTTGAGAAGTCTAATAGTATAAATTACTTCTGAAAGTGTTTTATAATTAAATGAGTAGTTAAACGAATTTTGAATAACTTTATAGCAATTTTCAATCTCAATTATAATTTTGCTAATATTTTTATAATTAACACAAAAATTTTAATAATAATTATAATAACAATATTAATGATAGGAAACATGAAAATAATTACTTAAATATATTTAAACTGTCGTCAGATTTAAGGGATGAATGGATAACACCAACTGATACGGATGCTGAAGTTGAAGAAGCTTTGATAAGTCCCGAATTTAATTAATTAATTATTATTTTATTTCTCTCCGTGNTAAAGATTATTATATCTAACTTGTGACAAATAATGATAAAGAATTTTAGAAGATAAATAGGCACCATCACTACAACTGTGATTCTTTTAAATTTTTGTAAAGGTATTAAGAACGTTTCTTCATAATTCTCAGCGAATATCAACTTACAAACATTTATTGAAATTTTTATTTGAATATTAACAAAATAACTTTCATTATAATAGGATATAAATAATAGAAAAAATATAAGAATAATATTTTTTTAAAAAAAAGTTTTTGAAAGAGTTTTTCGTCTTCCTAAAATTTACATTAGATATAATCGTTTTGCTAAAAATGAATTTTATGTCTTAAAATAAATTTTACGTGCATTTTATTAAATTTTGTTTTGACTCTATTAACATTTATTTGAATATGCTAAATACCTAGTGTTAATGATTTTATAAAAATACAATAAAAATATAAAATAATTAAAAGATAAAAATAAATTAATTTTAATTATAAAAAATAATAAATATAATAAAATTGATAAATAAAGCAGAAGTAGATTTTGTTAATTCTTCAAATTCTTTTTCGGAATTTTCATCATCCTTAGGTTTGGAGACATAAATAGTTGAGAAGTCTAATAGTATAAATTACTTCTGAAAGTGTTTTATAATTAAATGAGTAGTTAAACGAATTTTGAATAACTTTATAGCAATTTTCAATCTCAATTATAATTTTGCTAATATTTTTATAATTAACACAAAAATTTTAATAATAATTATAATAACAATATTAATGATAGGAAACATGAAAATAATTACTTAAATATATTTAAACTGTCGTCAGATTTAAGGGATGAATGGATAACACCAACTGATACGGATGCTGAAGTTGAAGAAGCTTTGATAAGTCCCGAATTTAATTAATTAATTATTATTTTATTTCTCTCCGTGAAAAATAATAATAATAATAATTTATTTATTTATCCCATCTTCTTCTCTCTCTATCTTTGAATACAAATGCTGAATTTAACAAAAAAAATAATAATAATTTTAGACAAATGAACAAAATCCTTGAACTTTTATTAAATTTTATTATGAAAGAAATTATTTATCTCAATATCATAATCCTCATCAACCACGACAACAACAGCAACATAATTTGAATCATCATTATTCCTAAATCACAACAATCATAACAATAATCATAATAACAATCATAATAACAATAATCATAATAATAATAATTATTATTATTATAATAATCATCATCACAATGGTGCTACGTTGATGATTTATTATTGGATAAATCATTTACGGAAAATTGGGAACGATGAAGTTTATAGTTTTTCAGTGACTCGATCTCACTTAAATATTATTATAATGATGAAAGTCTCATATATTATAGTAGTGGTCGTAATAGTAGGGGTAATAGCTTAGTAGTAGTAGATTTCGAGATGGAAGTGAAACGGTGGCATCATCATCGTGTGACAGAAATGGAAGTGATGATGATTATGCTGCAGGAGGTGGTTATGATGATGATAATAATAATAACAGAAGCAAGAATAGAATATTTGGATGGGTAAATGGAATGGGTGGGGATGGAACAGAATGGGATTTACCCACCATCCCCAATTAATGAGAATGATTGTTATTCCTCAAAAACATTTCGAATATGGAATTTGAATAAAAGATGGAATTCGTGAGACCGTCAAATTCACCAAAAATTTAACCATGTCCACATCAACATCAAATGCATCAAGGATTGGTAATAATAATAATAATAATATAGAATTAATTGTAGAATTAATAATGGTGATGATGAATACAACAATGATAGCAACAACAATAATGATAATGATAACAACAACACCAATAATAATGAAATGTTTATATATTTATATTATATCCCTTTCCTCTGCGTCCCATGTTACAATGATTCATTATATTCCAATATACTATAACTTCTCCTTACCAAAATTTTTGAGCAAACTTATTGGTAAGTATATCTTTTTGTTATTATTATAGATATTATTGATATAAAGAATTATTATTGCAACAAATTATTATCATTAAACAAGATTCTTTGGCACTAATAGTTTCAATGCAAAATAATTAATCAATGAATATACTTATAATAATTTTTGTTTATTTTTATAGATTCTTGTATTTTTATGATTGTATCCTTAATAATATTCTTTTTTTTGTTCTTGTTTAATATTTCTACCTTTTGTTCTTTTGGGTTGTATACATGAGCTCATTAGAATTTTTATCTCATTTTATATGAAGAGACATTTAGAGAATATAATTTTTGGCCATCAAAGAAGGTTATAATGGTTTGAACTTCATTTTGTTCAGTAGGTTCGATTCCTACAATAACCATTACTGGGGGCAAATTACTCGAGTTTCCGTTGTGTAGGATCAAACCTTAATTTAGATAAAAATTTAGGTGCTGGTTAGACCAGTCTTTACACTGGAGCTTGAACTAATTTTTGAGTTGACACCAATAAACTGATTCCAGAAAAGGAGTTGGTTGGTTGTTTATTCACTCCCAGGGGTTTTAAGTAGCTTTCTCAAACAAGAATAAATGCCGCACAGAAGACTCTATACTTATATTGATTTTTTTTCACACTTTTCATAAGACAAATCCCACATGTGTAATCCCTTCTTCAAAAATAACTGATGCTTAAAAAAAATACTTACAACCACTTATAAATTCCTCAGGATTCCGTTTATATATTTAGTCTTCTGAGGTAGCACAGCCTTTATAACACGATGCTGTAGTTTCTTTTAAAGTTTTTCTACGCTAAAAAATATTCCAAATGGTTTAAAGTCTAATGTTTCATTATTCTTTAGTAGGTTCGATTCCTACATGGATCCAATTTTTTTTATCCATATTTTTGTTGTTCTCATTTTTTGTTATTTATTATTATATTGTCTAACTCATGAATTTTATAACCAACAATTACTTGTTTATTTTATTTTAATACAATAAGAAACATACATGCAATTTGTTTTAATATGTAATTTATTTAATATTTTAATAAATTTATTAGTTTGGTTGTATTCTCATTAATTTAATTAATTGTATTATTATTTCAATGAAATCTAAAAAAAAAAAAATTACTTCGTTTTAAAACTACTTTAATACATCTAATTGTACTATTACAATTCAAAATAATTAAAATATTAATAAAATTTTTATTAAATAAGTCATTTAAAAATATATGATACAAATTCAAGAACTAAAAAAATTATTTAATAAATTCAGTTATATAAAAAAAGAACAAAAGTATAAAGTTAAAATATAACAATGCTCATTTAACAGTCTCACAAAACATTCTTATATTTTATTTATTTTTTTATTTTCTTTTAGCTAAGAAAATTATGATTATGATTATATATTTATGTTATGTTGTTATGAATTTATTTTTCCCCATGAAATAATAAAATCTTCATAACAAATCTCCCATTTGGACATAATATCATAGTTTGAGTATCATCATTTATATATTAAGAGTATTCCGTGATGAAAGTAAAACTTGAAAAGTAATTTAAATTTTTTTTATTAAAAAGTTGCCCATAACTTCAAGATAAAAGCTGTTTTCTCTATCTTTGCAAATTTAAAGATATCAATTCTCGTAAAACAGTAGAATAACAAATGACTTTCATTATCTTATAATACATTTTGTGCATTATTACCGATCTTAGATTTTCGCGAAAAAATTTAAGCAAATCTCTCGATTTCAAAATGTGGGAGGTATAAAATTTTATAATTAGATACCAAATTTCTAATATAAGTTTAATGTGTTAATGGACTTTCATTTTAAACGTAAATATTACATATTGGGGTAACTGAATTCTTCTTCCTATTCCACTACCTTAATCTCTTTCTTCATTTGTTATCATGATGGTTCGATTTGTTAAATTTTGATGCTAATCTAAATCAATTACTGGATGAAAATATATTTTTCCTACGTTAATTAATAATTTCACGTTACATTCTATACTTTTTTAATCGATTAACTAAATAACCGAAATCTTCTTGACTTAATTTTGGATGATGATTATTATTATTATTATCATTATTACTCAACAACAATTGAGTAATATCTGATTTATCTGATAAAATATATCTTATCAATTGATAATCTTTCTCCTCTCCTCCTCGTTGTTTTTGTAAAGATTGCCTGGTTGAAGATCACCTAGTATTTAATGGACTTCTTATTGTTGTTGTTGTTGTTGTTGTTGTTGTTGTTGTTGTATTTGTGGTTGTAGTTGAATAGCTTGTTGTTTTGATTGTTTTTGTAAAGATTGTCCGATTTAAGCATCGGGAAATTTAATTAGACATAAATCTTACGACACCTACATAAATATACGGAATTTACGCTTAATAAAATTTCCCGATGAGGTCATATTTACT
Source organism: Diversispora epigaea (assembly GCA_003547095.1). Classification (NCBI taxonomy): domain Eukaryota; kingdom Fungi; phylum Glomeromycota; class Glomeromycetes; order Diversisporales; family Diversisporaceae; genus Diversispora; species Diversispora epigaea. Next base: position 47,130 of record PQFF01000056.1, on the reverse strand, counting down.
GCTGTTTTTGTGATTAAACAACTTGTTGTTGTTGAATGACTTGCTGTGGTTTTTTAAAGATTGTCCGCTTGAAGATCGTTTAACATTTACTGCTTGACCTTGAGGTGATGAATTCTTCTTATTCTTATGAATTGAGTAGTATTATTATTGAATGGTTGTAATGTATTTGTCGTATTTACTGTTGCTGCATTGACACAACATTAACAACAACATTAACAGCAGTATTGATGATTAAAGTATTTGCATTCGTGGATTTGCTGTTACAGCTTGTCCGGAAGCAATTGATTGTGTAGCAACTAATTGTGCAGTTTGTAATGTATTATTATTATTCGAATTTAACGTGTTTGTATTTAAAGTGTTCGTTGATAAATTTGGATGTAAAGGTGTTAAATAAATTTGATCATTCTGAATTATTCCTTGAGCTTCTGCTGATAAAGAATTGAGTTGCAACCACTTGTTATTGTTGTTGTTGATTAATTTTTGATGCTTAGCTAATCGTTGTTGAGTTTATTTTTCTAATTGCTCTAATTGTTGTAATTTTTGTTTCTGTGATTTCTGATGTTGTTGTATCTGTTGTATTCATTGTTGTTGTTATTGGGAAGCAGCAGTGGCAGAGGCAGCAAGCATTATTGATTGCATTAATATTTTGATTTGCTTTTATTGTCTTCATGGGGAAGAGAAGATGGAGGTAGAAAAGATTAAACATGTTGAATTCTAACTTAACTAATTGTGACCTTCTAGTAAATGTATTACTAATGTTATTAATAAAATTATTATTATTATTACTATTATTGTTGCTATTATTTATGGTGTTTTCACCTGTATTACTAATTTTTCCACCTCCATCACCTATTAGTGATATTTTTTGCTGTTGTTATTGCGGATGTGATTGTATTTTTTGTTGATGTTGAGGCAGAAAATGGCAACAGTCATCGTTGTTGATAATGATAAATATTTTAAAGTTGGTTCCGTTGGTAGTATATTGTTATTATCCACTTTATCCGTCATTGTTTCTAAATATAATTATTCAAAAAAAATTGATGTTAATTCATTTTTATGATCTAGAGTGATTTAAAGATCTAAAGTTCTAAAAATAAAAATAAAATAAAATAATAAAAGATAGAAAATAAAAATATTCTATATTCTATTTTATTGTAATTATAATTATAATAATTATTATTGTTACCATCCATCGTCTTCAATAAAATATACGAGTCGAGGTTGAGCTTCAAAGTGTTTTCATTCAATATGTTACCAAAGAAAAACCACAGTTTCAAAATTTCATTTCCCATTTACAAGAATATCGGTATCTGCCGTTGTCTTCAAATTCAAATTCATATTTGCTAATTAATTTTTTTTTTATCAGAAAATAATTTGAATTGGATTGGATTGAATTGAATTGATATTTTGATGTGATGATGTGTTGAAAAAAATAAATCAACTTGAGTATAATATTATATAATGTTTTATTCTTATTTCTAATTTATTTAATTTATTCAAAAAATTAAAAAATAATAATTTATTTAATTAAAAGTACAATTTCGAACGTAGAACATGATCGTTCTAAAATATTTTCTTCCGTGAAGGAAATCTTGTATATTGCTCGAGGTTAGATATTAATAACGATTAATGATAATGATTGCAGAGATTTCAATAAAATAATTAATAATTTAAAATGATAATAATTGTTAATAACTATTCTTAATTAAAGTTAATGTATGTATTTTATTTAATATTAAATATTTGGTATCTGTTCGCTACAATTAGGAAAAATCCTAATTGTACCCNCCAGCTATAAAAAAAAAAGTCAATACCAAAACAACCCAACCACTCAGTCGAAGCAAGATAAGTATTCCCAAGAAATCCATTTCTATGTTTGTTACAAAGGAAGACATAACCATTCCTCATACAGAATAGTAGACCTTTAACATAGAAACCCGAAATCAAGGTTTCCTACGCAGGGGAGTGCAGTATGGAATGCGAGTTTGTGGGGGTGGGTTGATGTTCGGGGATGAAAATAACAACAAACAAATTTACACATATACATTTAAATTACATACATATAAATTTTTCTTATTTCTCTTATTTTCGTAACCCGACGTAATCGAAAGCAAGTTTAATTACAAGCAAGCAAATAGAGGAAAAAGTAATAAAAAAAAATAGGGTGGATGTGGAGGTGGGAATAGGGATAAGAAAGGTGTAAAGATAAAAGAGGTGCAAAGATAAGAGAGGTGTAAAGATAAAAGAGATGCAAAGATAAGAGAGGTGCAAATATAAGAGAGGTGAAGTAGAAAGAGAGCGAGCAGAAAAAAGATAATTAAAATGATAAAAATAATAAAAAGTAGTGGTCGAGAGTGAATTGAGAGTGAGTTGAGAAACAAGATCTAAGTGGGTATTTATATTTAATTTTATGTTTACATGTTCACATGATGCGCATATAAACAATTTCATTTTTTATTTTGATCAGCGAATGTAGATCATTAATATGATTTTCTATTACACAGATCACGTTCGTGCGTAACGAGGAGCACACCAGATAATTAGTTGTTCTGATAAGGTTTTCAAAATAACTAGGATACTAACACCTAATAAACTTGGGTAAAATCAGATACTTTTGATCCATCAAGAAATCATAATGTCCAAATATTGGACCATATTTATCTTTGTTATAAGGATACCATAAAGAATAATAGTCATTTTTAGCTCTACTAAGAATTGAATTTTCATCTTTAAATTAAAATATAAAGCTCTTGTTTGTACTCATCCACTCCATTTTTGTTTTACCCAAGCTAAAGGATTAAATTCACCAACAATTTCGTCAGTTCCTTTAATTTTAATGATCACACTTGTTTAGCATGCTCATCGCAAATATTTCAAAAAGTTCTTGAAGAAATCTGTCTTCGCTTCCTCGACATTATTTCTATAATTACATTTTTATAGGTGTTAATCATCAATGAAATTTGGCTGCATCATTATTTTAATTATATCGAATAGGTCTAATGATAGTTTAGGTTGCACAATCACTTACTAAATATGTCATACATATGAATAGTTGATGTAATTAAAATTATATAATAGTCACAGCATAATTGATACATTATTCCCCTCTTGTTCAGTTGATTTCGGAAGGGAAGAGTAATTGATTTCATGAATTATGCCTTTATAGAGTATACTCTAGTTGAACTTGCACATCCAGATGATTTGATAAAAAACATTATAATTATGAATGCCCTAGACTCGGAACTGATTATAGGTATGCTTACATAAGTTATACAATGGCTATACAGCAATTTAGAGAAAGAGTGCCATCAAATACGTGACATGTCTGATGAGAAATCTCTAATGTGGATAATACGTTAAATTTATTTTACTATGTCCATGCATTCTGTGTATTATTTTCCACACCCATTCTAACTTCAAAACACGCCAGGATAAAATTTTATATTGAACAAATTAATAAATTATAAAATGTCATTTATCTGAAGCTTGTGAAATTACAAAAAAACATGGAGATAAGTGCCGCTCGACTGGTATTGTTCTAATGACTAAGATATGCATATGCAAAAAAATATTATTATACACAAAGGGACATATATGGATTTCTACAATGCAAGGAAGTTTTCCTTTACTAAATTTATTAAATTTATCGAATTATAATATTTATATAGTCATTTTCTATTACACTTTATTTTCTTTCTATCTCTTTTGTTTTAATCCATGAAATATTTTTCAGATTAAATTTTTTTAAAGTTTCGTTTGAAAGTGTTGATATATTAAGTTACAACTGATTTTCTCCGAACACTTTTAAGTTAAATAACAATAATAAAGTTATTGATTATTCATCGTGTTTGATACAAACTTTTCAATTCTAGATAATCAAGAATTTACATAATAGATATGTACGTCTAATATTTGTCAATAGAAAATTTTGCAAGACGTGTGCAAAAAAAAAAAAGGTTGAAGATAAGGTGTTTATCTTATTATTTTTCCTGAGATTTATTATCAAGAATTACTGTCATCAAAGGCTGAAACTTTAATTAAGACTAGAGAATTTATCTGTCAATATTTTGAGGGGTATATCCGAATAACTAAAACAAAAAAATTTCACAGCATTAACTTTATTCTATCCAGATTTTCAGGAGAAATTCTGCAAATGCAGTTATTATTGCGTTGTCAACAACATACAAAAAATAGAACTCCTTCAATAACGAGAACCAAATATTATTTCAACAATAAAGTTTTTTTGTTGAAATTTCCATCATTATTATTCACATTATTCGCAAAAGATGGTTTTGGTTGCTGGATTAAGATATCCACATCATCTAATTGTCATATTACAGTATACTACTGACGTGCAAGTATTATATGTTTGTGAAAAATTGATATGTTATGATGTGAGATCACATAATGCTTCCAGTGTTACAAATTTCATAAGCTATGTCTGAAATATTTCTATCAATCCTAGATATAAGATTATAAATATAAGAAGCAAAAAACTTCGAAATTGCCTTGTTCCCACATTAAAATCTTGCCAATCTTCTGAATCCTTATTGCATCTTTGTCATATATTTCATTTATGTGACCAACAAGTGTGATCTTGTACTTTTTCAATAAAAAAAATTCTTCGAAATTTTTGTTGATTTTCTTTTTGTTGTGAACATTTCTATATGGTTCTATCATAGGCTAACTCACAGAGTCTCATTATATGTCGCAATCATTCACGTCAATATTTAATGCTAATACAGGAATTTTCAACCATATGTTTAATTCCCGAAACTCGACAACAGTATCATTCATTTTGTCCCTGGAAAATTGTATATATTTTCAAACTCTTTAAGATTCTGAATGTAACTGGAGCTCTTCAATTAGCATGTACCACTTTCCAGATTTCTTTAAAGACTATCGTGACGATATTAATTGCATAGTTAAGTAATTTACGTAACTTTTTAGGTTACTTTCATTGTTCATCATATATGCAAGTATATCTACTCTGCAAGAATGGAATGTAAAAAATAGCAAAATGAATATCTTGATTGTCATTTAACATGATAGCAGCATCTTTGAATTTTCCAAACGAGTGTAAATATTTGGCGACGTCACCAAACTGACCATTCTTATAGCTGATCTATCCAAATTTCAATTTCAATTTCAGAGAATTGGATCAGATCGAATTTCTTGTTCATCCTTTTGTCTTAAAAAAGAAAATTTTACAATTTAATAAATATATAAAAATATAAAATGGAAATAACACAACACAACTTACTTTTTTGTCATTCCAAATTTAATAGAAATAATTGCATTTGTGAAAATGTGAAGTTTGATTGAGGAATTATAATTTTATGGTAATTATTTCATCAAGGATAATTATTTCAAAAAGATTTTTAACTATTTGAGAAATATCTGGCCGAGAATTTCTATTGTGGTTCCAGCAATCCATTAAATGGAATCAATTTACATAAATAATTTAGAATAATTTAATGAATTGTTATACCAGCATATAATTCATTCTATTTAGAAAGTGTTCCAGGTATATTCGTTTCTTTTTTTATCTTTCACAATGTCGTCTAACAAATTAATGTTTGATGAAAACTCTACTTCAAAAGGAAGACTGTTACTAGAAATTTCCTATAATATAATTCCTAAACTGAAAATATCAGAATTCTTATTTTTACAAATTGTATTGAGATTTTCCAAATAATAAAGATCTGTTTATTGAATTGAACTGATAGTATTTGTAAGGAATCTTGAAGATCTTTCTTTATCGTTAGAATATTTGTTCACATCAAAATATTCACTCGGATCATTTTGACTTTATCTTTACTTTCATTTTTCACATTTATTGAGAAACAAAGTGTAACAGCTGAAGTATTCGCCAATCCAGTATATCATTTTGCGATCTTGTCCCATTTTTCTTTGGGTACCCATGGTGAAATCTTGGACATTATGAAATACCTATAATCAATAAAAAAATATTAGGTCTATATATTTTTTTTTAAGATAACTACTACACAAGATTTGATACTTACAAAGAGCATTATTACTGGTTAAAAATGATTTATTTTCTGATTCATTATTCGTTTCTTCATTACTTTCTGATCTAGTATATTGTGGCGAAGTAAATTGGTAATCAGGTGAAATGTCACGGGGGATAACATTTTGTAACACTAGATGAACTTTCAGGTGATTGTCATCCTTGTACGAGGATGAAGGATAAGAAATGCTGTACAAGGATGAAGGATACCGTACGAGGATGAAGGATATCGTGCGAGGATGAAAGATGACGCATAAAGGATGAAGTATGAAGTACAAAGATGAAGTGTAAACAAAAGAGAAAGTATAAATACGGCTGTTGTCGCGAGTAAGTTTCAGTAGTTAGTTCACAGTTAGTTAGTTAGTAAATGTTAGTTAGAATATAACTAATTAATTAGAAATAATTCAGAATACTTTGAAATACTTTAATAAATATTATATAGAAAAGTAAACTTCATTCAAGAACAGGAAAGATACGTCACGCTGTAATATTTCTGTTGTTAAATGATACTTTACTTTTGAAACTTTATATTTTATATTTTAATAAACTTATATTTTGTGTCGTAATATTGCGAAATATTATTAAATATTGTTTGATACTGCGTTACTACTTTTACTCCACCTTACTCACTGTGCCTTCATGATTAATTGATTATTATTTGATTATTATTATTATTTATTATATATTTATTATCTGTTTCGAGATAGGCAAGTTTAGATCGACTGATTGCTTGACCTACTGGCAGATAGAGCGTATTATTATTTGTTTGTGTGATGCAAACTGTGAGACTGATTTGAGAAATTGTTCGAAATACTCTGCACTCCTGTGACAATATNTAACTACTACACAAGATTTGATACTTACAAAGAGCATTATTACTGGTTAAAAATGATTTATTTTCTGATTCATTATTCGTTTCTTCATTACTTTCTGATCTAGTATATTGTGGCGAAGTAAATTGGTAATCAGGTGAAATGTCACGGGGGATAACATTTTGTAACACTAGATGAACTTTCAGGTGATTGTCATCCTTGTACGAGGATGAAGGATAAGAAATGCTGTACAAGGATGAAGGATACCGTACGAGGATGAAGGATATCGTGCGAGGATGAAAGATGACGCATAAAGGATGAAGTATGAAGTACAAAGATGAAGTGTAAACAAAAGAGAAAGTATAAATACGGCTGTTGTCGCGAGTAAGTTTCAGTAGTTAGTTCACAGTTAGTTAGTTAGTAAATGTTAGTTAGAATATAACTAATTAATTAGAAATAATTCAGAATACTTTGAAATACTTTAATAAATATTATATAGAAAAGTAAACTTCATTCAAGAACAGGAAAGATACGTCACGCTGTAATATTTCTGTTGTTAAATGATACTTTACTTTTGAAACTTTATATTTTATATTTTAATAAACTTATATTTTGTGTCGTAATATTGCGAAATATTATTAAATATTGTTTGATACTGCGTTACTACTTTTACTCCACCTTACTCACTGTGCCTTCATGATTAATTGATTATTATTTGATTATTATTATTATTTATTATATATTTATTATCTGTTTCGAGATAGGCAAGTTTAGATCGACTGATTGCTTGACCTACTGGCAGATAGAGCGTATTATTATTTGTTTGTGTGATGCAAACTGTGAGACTGATTTGAGAAATTGTTCGAAATACTCTGCACTCCTGTGACAATATCATTTTGGATCTTGCCCAGCTTTTGATGTTTTTTTTTTGAGTAACAATAGCGAAATTAAAAATAGTTTGTTTTCAATTAACTCCACTCAACTTCACTCATAAACTTTGTTCATAAATTTAAAACATATCTATACTTTATTAATAATAATAATATTTATATAATTGTGCAACTTCATCTTCTCAATAAACTTCTATATCTTCCAAATTTGCAAACACCTTTTAAACCTCGCCACAACTTCTCCTTTCTACTTTCTTTTAATTTAAATTCATGAACTTCGATCTCTCCCAAGTTACTTTCTTCTTTCGTCCTAACAAAACATCCACATCTTTTCCAGTGGTTGAGATCCAACACTCTGGAAGATTTTGATCTCCTATTAGGAGATCATCAAATAATACTTCCTATAGTATCATCATCATCATAAGCATAATTAGTATATTATTACTATTAATACTACAAACAATTATAAAAAAATTACTTACATTATTTAATAATTTATCAAGTTAAAAAATTTTATCTTCGATAAATGGTAGCTTCATAATTTCATCGAAGTTACGATAATTAAAATGATGTTTTAAGAAATATTGGTAATCTTTTATCCAACAATCCCAACAGCAATACCGCTCTTCAACAACTCCCTCCTCTTCAACAACTTTATCCTCTTCAACTACTGTCTCCTCTTCGACTACTGTCTCCTCCTTCGCCTTCAACTTTCTTTCCTCTTTTAACTTCAACCTTTTTTCTTTCTTTTCCTTTCTTCTTTTAACAACATGAACTGCAGTTTTAAAAGTTGTTAGTTAATCTAAAAGAGTTTATAAAATGTGATTGAAAAAACAGACTACAAAAATAAATATTCTTACTTGGTGAAATATTTTTTACGATTTTCTTAATCGAAGACATCTTTATTTGTTATTTTTTCAAGTTTAAAGTTTTGATTGAAAAAATTTGTCTAGCGATAAAAAAAGTTTTTTTTCTGATCATCAATTATATAGTAACTGATGTCATAATACTGTCATAAAATATGCATCTTATCAATTGTAATCTGCATGGGTACTGGCATGCAGATTGCCGGATTATAAATCATTTATTTTATTATTATTATTATTATTATTATTGCTTTCATTAATTCCAATCTTTTATGTAGAGAATGTTTATTCAATAAAATAATATTTATAAGCAATTGTACACGAATGAATAGGTATTTAAAGAATAAATTTATTATTGAAACTATTCGTGAAATATAAATTTTAATAATTTTAATTATTACATATATTTTAATATTATTTAATGCTTCATATTTATATTAAAGTAAATTATCCAAATTGAGGATTATATAATTAATATAGATCATCTAATTCATATATAGAAGAATTATGAGAATTATGTATGCAAGTGTAAGAATCCTCTTACGGCAGAAAACTACAGAAGCAAAGATAATTATTATACGCTCAATCCAGAGCAAAACTTAAGATATTAATTGATTAAATTAATAGGAGAACCTGTCCCTGCTTTATTGAATTCTTATGCCTTATATAAAAATACATATAATTATTAATAAATAAAAATAAATATAAATACATATTACTTAGGTTCATAGAACCAGGTCCGGACAAGGCAAATTCATAGAAATATAAATATAATATTAATAAAATATAAATGAAATATAAATAAATATCCTTTGACCCAAATAAAGTAAATAAGCTAATTAATACAACAGGTCAAAGTACCAATAATAATAAATATAATAAATGTAATATGAACAAAAATATAAATATAATCAATCCTAATTGATTGTCGGTTACGCCTAATTTCCCATCTATGTAATCTGAAACAATAGATAAATTGGTAATACATTTGATATCAGATTAATGTAATACACATAGATTATCATGCACATCCGCGCACAAAGGCTAAATAAAGAAAAGAAAAAGAAAAATAGAGGGGGTAACACATAATCCGTTACATTCTCCCCAACTATAAGAAATCAACGTCCGCGTTGATTGTTAAATTCAGAAACTAATTCCATAGCATTTTTGAGGTTTGATAATGGCTCCCAGGTTGCATCGTACAAAGGGTATCCTTTCCATTTAATTAAATAAAGAGGTTTATTGCGATGAAGTTTCTTATCGAGAACTGATTCAACTTCATATTCTTCTTCAAGATCTTCTGTTATTTCAGGAGGAGGGGGAGAAGGTCGTTCAAATTCTTCAGTCGTTTGATAGGGTTTTAATAAAGATACATGGAAGACAGGATGAATCCTCCAATTTGAGGGTAATTGTAATTTATAAGCAGTTTCAGAAATAACTTCTTTTATTTCGTAGGGTCCATAGTATTTAGGAGTTAACTTTTGAGAAGGTCGATTCTTTTCTACGGCATCTCGAATGTTTTGTGAAGATAGAAGTACTTGTTGTCCAACATGATAGATTTGATATTTTCTATGTTGGTTGGCATATTTCCTTTGTTGATTCTGAGCATACATCAAGTTATCAATAGCTAATTTCATGGTATTATTCCATTCTAACACAAAATCATCAGCGGCGGCAACATTTGTAGGATGAGAGAGTGAGGAGGGAGTTAAAGGGTGTTGTCCACAATCCAATTCAAATGGAGTGTAATTTGTTGAAAGTTGTTTCGAGTTATTATATGCAAATTCTACAGCAGGNAACTTCAACCTTTTTTCTTTCTTTTCCTTTCTTCTTTTAACAACATGAACTGCAGTTTTAAAAGTTGTTAGTTAATCTAAAAGAGTTTATAAAATGTGATTGAAAAAACAGACTACAAAAATAAATATTCTTACTTGGTGAAATATTTTTTACGATTTTCTTAATCGAAGACATCTTTATTTGTTATTTTTTCAAGTTTAAAGTTTTGATTGAAAAAATTTGTCTAGCGATAAAAAAAGTTTTTTTTCTGATCATCAATTATATAGTAACTGATGTCATAATACTGTCATAAAATATGCATCTTATCAATTGTAATCTGCATGGGTACTGGCATGCAGATTGCCGGATTATAAATCATTTATTTTATTATTATTATTATTATTATTATTGCTTTCATTAATTCCAATCTTTTATGTAGAGAATGTTTATTCAATAAAATAATATTTATAAGCAATTGTACACGAATGAATAGGTATTTAAAGAATAAATTTATTATTGAAACTATTCGTGAAATATAAATTTTAATAATTTTAATTATTACATATATTTTAATATTATTTAATGCTTCATATTTATATTAAAGTAAATTATCCAAATTGAGGATTATATAATTAATATAGATCATCTAATTCATATATAGAAGAATTATGAGAATTATGTATGCAAGTGTAAGAATCCTCTTACGGCAGAAAACTACAGAAGCAAAGATAATTATTATACGCTCAATCCAGAGCAAAACTTAAGATATTAATTGATTAAATTAATAGGAGAACCTGTCCCTGCTTTATTGAATTCTTATGCCTTATATAAAAATACATATAATTATTAATAAATAAAAATAAATATAAATACATATTACTTAGGTTCATAGAACCAGGTCCGGACAAGGCAAATTCATAGAAATATAAATATAATATTAATAAAATATAAATGAAATATAAATAAATATCCTTTGACCCAAATAAAGTAAATAAGCTAATTAATACAACAGGTCAAAGTACCAATAATAATAAATATAATAAATGTAATATGAACAAAAATATAAATATAATCAATCCTAATTGATTGTCGGTTACGCCTAATTTCCCATCTATGTAATCTGAAACAATAGATAAATTGGTAATACATTTGATATCAGATTAATGTAATACACATAGATTATCATGCACATCCGCGCACAAAGGCTAAATAAAGAAAAGAAAAAGAAAAATAGAGGGGGTAACACATAATCCGTTACATTCTCCCCAACTATAAGAAATCAACGTCCGCGTTGATTGTTAAATTCAGAAACTAATTCCATAGCATTTTTGAGGTTTGATAATGGCTCCCAGGTTGCATCGTACAAAGGGTATCCTTTCCATTTAATTAAATAAAGAGGTTTATTGCGATGAAGTTTCTTATCGAGAACTGATTCAACTTCATATTCTTCTTCAAGATCTTCTGTTATTTCAGGAGGAGGGGGAGAAGGTCGTTCAAATTCTTCAGTCGTTTGATAGGGTTTTAATAAAGATACATGGAAGACAGGATGAATCCTCCAATTTGAGGGTAATTGTAATTTATAAGCAGTTTCAGAAATAACTTCTTTTATTTCGTAGGGTCCATAGTATTTAGGAGTTAACTTTTGAGAAGGTCGATTCTTTTCTACGGCATCTCGAATGTTTTGTGAAGATAGAAGTACTTGTTGTCCAACATGATAGATTTGATATTTTCTATGTTGGTTGGCATATTTCCTTTGTTGATTCTGAGCATACATCAAGTTATCAATAGCTAATTTCATGGTATTATTCCATTCTAACACAAAATCATCAGCGGCGGCAACATTTGTAGGATGAGAGAGTGAGGAGGGAGTTAAAGGGTGTTGTCCACAATCCAATTCAAATGGAGTGTAATTTGTTGAAAGTTGTTTCGAGTTATTATATGCAAATTCTACAGCAGGAAGTAATTGATCCCAATTATCCTGTTTATAATTGCTATAGATTCGTAACATTTGTTCCATGGTTTGGTTCATCCGCTCTGTTTGTCCGTCGGTTTGGGGGTGAAATGCAGTTGACATAGATAATTTAGTATCTAATTGTTTAAATAATGCTTTCCAAAATTTACTTGTGAATTTTGCATCTCGATCAGAGATTATTGTTTTTGGCAGTCCATGATATCGGAAGATAGTACTGAAAAATATCTCAGCTACTTCAGGAGCAGTAACATTCGTGGTTGTTGGTTGGAAATGTGCTCTTTTTGTTAAACGGTCTACAAATACTACAATTGCATCATGTTTCTGTTTAGTCATTGGTAGTTGTACGACAAAATCCATTGTCACTTGTTCCCACCGTCTAGCAGGTGTTGGTAAAGGTTGGAGTAGTCCAGAAGGTTGATGGGTCCTTCCTTTGTTTCGTTGGTATTCATCACAAGTTGTGACATACTGATAAACTGTTCGTCTCATTTTCGGCCATTAATAATATTTCATTATTGCTTCAGTTGTTTTCTCAATCCCAAGATGACCAGAGATTTTACTGTCATGATATTCTTGTAAAAGTATAGTTTTAAGGGTTTTATTATTAGGGATTACCATCCGTAATCCTTCTATTAAATACAATCGTTTATTGACTATTTCAAAAGGTTTAGCAAGAGCAAGATCCTTTTTATCTGCTTGTTGGGGTGCTTGAAGAGTTAAGTATATTGGTCCAAAATAGTTGTCCTTTTTATATTCTTTCATTAATTCATCGTCAGAAATGAATTGAGTTTGTACGCTGCTAATATGAGCGAGAGAAGGTTGTCGTGATAAAGCGTCTGCTACTACATTTGTTTTGCCTGGTCGGTATCGAACTTTAAAGTCATTAGCTTGTAATAATTCCATCCATCGAGCCTGTCGACGGGAAAGTTGATGTTGACTTTTGATATATTCCAACGAGGCATGGTCTGTTTCCACAGTAAATGATTTTCCTTCAAGATATGGACGCCAAACTTTTATAGCATGAACTATAGCTAATAGTTCTTTTTCATGTGTCGGGTAGTTAAGTTCAGCTGCGGAGAGTTTTCTAGATTCGTATGCGATAGGTTGTTCACCACGGCCTTGGTCTTGACTCAACACTGCACCTAATGCAAAATCCGAAGCATCTGTGGTAACAGTAAAAGTTTTAGAAAAGTCAGGTAAGAGTAATACTGGAGCAGATGTCAACTTATCCTTTAACATCTCGAATGCGCGTTGTTGATCTAATTCCCATTGGTATGGTTTCTCTTTATGTAATAATGCAGTTAACGGAGAAGCAATCAAAGAGAAGTTTTTAACAAATTTTTGGTAATAACTAGCCAATCCCAAGNAGGCAGTTTTATGGATATCTCCTTCGTTAATACGGATTTGATGGTATCCGGAATATAAATCAATTTTTGAAAACCACTTAGATCCAGCAAGGCGATCCATTAAGTCTTCAATTCTTGGTAGAGGATATCTATTCTTGATGGTAAGCTTGTTCAAAGCTCTATAATCCATGCAAAGACGCAAAGTTCCTTCCTTTTTATGCACAAATAAAACTGGAGCACCAAAAGGCGAGACACTAGGACGAATAAATCCTTTTTGTAACATGTCTGCTAATTGAATTTTTAATTCATTCATTTCCATTTGAGATAAACGGTATATAGGACGGGAGAGAGGTACAGCTCCGGGAACCAGATTAATTGCATGATCCAGTTGGCGAGAAGGAGGTAACTTATCAGGTAAAGCATTTGGAAAAATATCTGGAAATTCCTTTAGAATTTTTGTTACTTCAAGTACAACAACATCAATAGTTGTTTTGTTTTCTTCCTCAGTATTAGTTAAGTATACTGTAAATAATTCAGCCATAGGGCCAGTTCGGGCAAATTGATTTTTAGAAATAAAAATAGAATTGCATTCAGGTTTCCTTTTCGGCAAGGTTTCGTTTGCTACTTCAGTAATAAGATTTCTTCCTTTGCGGAAAGTGAGGGTATTATTAGCCCAATCAATCATGGGGTTAGTGTCATAAAGCCAGGGTTTTCCCAAGATAAGATCATATCATTGTAATGGCATTGCATAAGCAATAATATTAGTAGAGTTACATGAATTCAGACAAAGATTTTTAATTGTCACCATCTTGTTAATAGTTTTATTATGACCATCTGCCAATTGTACAGGTAGATTTCGGGTAGTTTGATATGGAAGATTATGTTGCTTGACAAATTTTTCATCAATAAAATTTTCAGTNTAGTTCTTTTTCATGTGTCGGGTAGTTAAGTTCAGCTGCGGAGAGTTTTCTAGATTCGTATGCGATAGGTTGTTCACCACGGCCTTGGTCTTGACTCAACACTGCACCTAATGCAAAATCCGAAGCATCTGTGGTAACAGTAAAAGTTTTAGAAAAGTCAGGTAAGAGTAATACTGGAGCAGATGTCAACTTATCCTTTAACATCTCGAATGCGCGTTGTTGATCTAATTCCCATTGGTATGGTTTCTCTTTATGTAATAATGCAGTTAACGGAGAAGCAATCAAAGAGAAGTTTTTAACAAATTTTTGGTAATAACTAGCCAATCCCAAGAAAGATCGTAATTCAGTTAGGTTCTTCGGTTCAACCCAATCCTTGATAGTTTGTATTTTTCGATTATCGACATGAACTCCTTTATCAGACAAGAAATGTCCTAGATATTCCACTTTGTTTCTAAATAATTCACATTTAGTTATTTTAGCATAGAGTTGGTGTTTCCTCAAGGTAAGTAAGATTTGTCGGAGGTGTTGATAATGTTCCTCTTTAGATTTACTGTAAATTAAGATGTCATCCAGATAAACTACAACAAATTTATCCAAAAATTCACGAAAAATATCATTCATGAGAGTCATGAAAGTTGCAGGGGCATTAGTTAAGCCAAAAGGGAGTACAAGAAATTCATAGTGTCCATAACGAGTTCGGAAGGCAGTTTTATGGATATCTCCTTCGTTAATACGGATTTGATGGTATCCGGAATATAAATCAATTTTTGAAAACCACTTAGATCCAGCAAGGCGATCCATTAAGTCTTCAATTCTTGGTAGAGGATATCTATTCTTGATGGTAAGCTTGTTCAAAGCTCTATAATCCATGCAAAGACGCAAAGTTCCTTCCTTTTTATGCACAAATAAAACTGGAGCACCAAAAGGCGAGACACTAGGACGAATAAATCCTTTTTGTAACATGTCTGCTAATTGAATTTTTAATTCATTCATTTCCATTTGAGATAAACGGTATATAGGACGGGAGAGAGGTACAGCTCCGGGAACCAGATTAATTGCATGATCCAGTTGGCGAGAAGGAGGTAACTTATCAGGTAAAGCATTTGGAAAAATATCTGGAAATTCCTTTAGAATTTTTGTTACTTCAAGTACAACAACATCAATAGTTGTTTTGTTTTCTTCCTCAGTATTAGTTAAGTATACTGTAAATNTTGTAATGGCATTGCATAAGCAATAATATTAGTAGAGTTACATGAATTCAGACAAAGATTTTTAATTGTCACCATCTTGTTAATAGTTTTATTATGACCATCTGCCAATTGTACAGGTAGATTTCGGGTAGTTTGATATGGAAGATTATGTTGCTTGACAAATTTTTCATCAATAAAATTTTCAGTGGCTCCGCTATCTATCATAACCCAAATAGGTTTTCCTTCAATTTTGCCGTTAATTCGCAAAAGTTGTTTTCGTGGTTCTTCTATGTTGTTAAATTCCAAGTTAGAGTTACCGATATATTCTTCGTTTGGTTCAGATCGTATCTGACTTCGTAAATCATTGATTTTATCTTCCCAAGAACTTTCATTCTTCTGAGGTGTTTCGATATTAGAAACCTTTGCTTTCTGTTTCTTCCTACAGTCTTTAGCAATATGTCCAGGTTGATGGCAATAGTAACATGTTTTCACTTGTGAGTTTCCTTGGTTTGTATTGTTATAATTTCCTCGATTAAATCCTTTGTTCTTTGCCTTATAAGAGGAGAAGGAGGAGTTGTTAAACTTATTTTCAATTGCATCCAAATCCATTGGAGTAGGTCCATGATTATTACTTTGATTTCGGGGAAGAGCAGGGCGATTGTAATTAGAGTTAGCATTTGCTCGCATGTGTTTATTGTTACGGTTTACAGTTCCCCACATGGCGGCATCATATCGAGTTGCTAAGCCAATTGCATCGTTGAGAGTTCCAGGTGCTTGATAAGAGAGTTCCATCTTCGTGGAAGATTTTAATCCTTCAATATATTGAGCTACTTGATCCAAATCGCTCATGTTTGTTACCTGTCCAACAATATTTTGGAATTGCGAAGTATAATCCCTTACACTTCCAGTTTGTTTTAACCTGCGAAGTTGTTGTCGAAGATATTGTTGATAGTTAGGAGGTTGAAAAGAAAGTGTAACTTCATTTTTAAAAGTATTCCAGTCAGCCCATGGTACACCCGCATTATTTCCGTGAGCAACCATCTTTTGTAGATACCAATGTAAAGCGGCATCCCTCATACCAGTACTTGCGTAATAACAACGAGTTGCGGCATCTGTAATCTTTTGAGCCTTGAAGATAGTTTCCACTTGTATTAACCATGCAGCCACATTTTCCTTTGTTTCTCCTTTAAAGATAGGAATTGGAACAGCTATTCGAGGAGCTCCACCACCACCACCACCACCACCGGTACCTATTCCGGTTACGAGGTTTGTCATTGCGGTGTTAAAGTTAGCTAGAAAGGTATTAAACTGTCCTTGGTCCATGACGTTAGTTAAAGTAGGAGTTATAACTTGTTGTTGTTGTTGTGGAGGAGGTATATATTCAACTACTGGAGGTAGTTCAGGAGAGTTTTGTAATGATAGGTTTAAAGCTGCTAATAAGTCTTCTTGTTCTTGTTCGTTGGTACCTTCGTCGTCGTCACTTATAGGGATAATATATTCAGTTGTTTCTGGTTGCGAATATGATGGTCCTGGTTGTGCTGTGAATTGCGCAGTTGTTACGGCTACTTGGGCGTCGTATTCTTCGAGAGTAAGTCCTTGTTCCTGAGCAAGAAATTCTCTTCTTCTTTGTCGTAGAAGTTCAAGTTGTTCTTCTTCAGATAATTCCCTTTGTTGAGGAGGAGTAGGAATAGGAGAGGTTTCTTCAGGTGTAGAGTTGGAGTCAGAGCTATCGTCGTTAGGGTTATTATTATTGTCTCTAAATATATTAAAACTAGGCAGGAATGACATGTAAAATAATAGAGTTTAGTAGTTTAAACGTCCGCTGCTACCAAATGTAAGAATCCTCTTACGGCAGAAAACTACAAAAGCAAAGATAATTATTATACGCTCAATCCAGAGCAAAACTTAAGATATTAATTGATTAAATTAATAGGAGAACCTGTCCCTGCTTTATTGAATTCTTATGCCTTATATAAAAATACATATAATTATTAATAAATAAAAATAAATATAAATACATATTACTTAGGTTCATAGAACCAGGTCCGGACAAGGCAAATTCATAGAAATATAAATATAATATAAATAAAATATAAATGAAATATAAATAAATATCCTTTGACCCAAATAAAGTAAATAAGCTAATTAATACAACAGGTCAAAGTACCAATAATAATAAATATAATAAATGTAATATGAACAAAAATATAAATATAATCAATCCTAATTGATTGTCGGTTACGCCTAATTTCCCATCTATGTAATCTGAAACAATAGATAAATTGGTAATACATTTGATATCAGATTAATGTAATATACATAGATTATCATGCAAATCCGCGCACAAAGGCTAAATAAAGAAAAGAAAAAGAAAAATAGAGGGGGTAACACATAATCCGTTACAGCAAGAATTAATTGTATAACTATACTATATTAATTATAAATTAAAAGAAATAAAAAATCCAAAAATTTTTTCTTTCCTCAATGTTGCATCACATAAATTTTATCATTTATTTAATTAATTCAATTAATCAACATGAATAGAATGGATTACTTAATTATTAAAACTTTTAATTCAGATAATATTATTTATGTTAGTGGCCTGGCTAGATTCTATTCAATAGTGGTATATAAAAGGATGTGTCAGTATATTGTTGAAAATAGTAATTTTGTTGCTACAATTTTTGTTGTGGATTTAGATAATTATGGTTTGATCATGCTGTCATTGAAGAAATAAATTATTTGATTATTTTGTTGGTGCATTTGTTGTAATTGTTAGATTATTTTGTTGGTTTATTGGTGGATGGTCTGTTTTTGGATCTCTAACCTTATCTTAACTGTGTTGCTGGTTGATTCAGTTTTTATTTTGTTGCTGTTGTAAATTTTTACTTTGCCTTCTTGTAAGTACTACCGTTTTAACAATTTCAAATTTCAAATAATAAGTTTAAAAATAATCTTGTTTATTGATAATTTGAGTTTAAATAAAATAAATCATATTTAAGGCATAATTAAAAAAAATTGTACATGCATGATATATTTTTACTTCTTCTTTATAATAGAAATTATTTTTGTATTTAAAATATATATATTTATATTTAAAGTCAAGAATAAAAGAAAATAAAAAATTTTATTAACTTTAATTTATTAAAAATTCAATGATGCTATATTATGTAATAATACTATGTAATAATAATACTGTAAATATTAAAATTGGATAATTTATATGATTTATATAATTTAACAAATCAATAATAGTTAACTGATATTAATTATTTATATTATTTATTTAATTTTAGAACATAAATTTTATTTTGATTAATGACTTTAACGGTTGAATTGGAGCAAAATAGATATAGACATCATTATTTCTCAAAGTATATTAAAATTAATCAATTTTATTATTAGGAATATGAATTCAACTAGAAAATGTAAAAAAATAAATGTATTTTTACAGCAATTACAATACTTACTTAAAATATCAATTATATTCATTGTAATTATTGAAATTTACTCCTAAATTATTGATTAGTTACAAAATTATATAAAAACTTTGTGTTGTATTTGTTTTCTGAAATTATCACGTATAAAGTAAAAAAAATTGATCGATATGATATATAAATTTATTTAATTTAAAATTTAATCAATGAACATATCTAGGAATCAAAAAAGTTATGTTTATCACATGAACATTATTGTCTGGAGGACATTTAATGGACGCATATGGTGATACATTTTTTATGCAGAAAATAGGAAAATATCAAAAAAACGTAAACTTGGAAGAGGATGTTTGTCCGATTTTTTGATAATAATTATTAAATAACGATCACATGTCACAATATTATAGTTTGTCGAAAACGTTATATTGTCACAGGAGTGCAGAGTATTTCGAACAATTTCTCAAATCAGTCTCACAGTTTGCATCACACAAACAAATAATAATACGCTCTATCTGCTAGTAGGTCAAGCAATCAGTCGATCTAAACTTGCCTATCTCGAAACAGATAATAAATATATAATAAATAATAATAATAATCAAATAATATTCAAATTAATCATGAAGGCACAGTGAGTAAGGTGGAGTAAAAGTAGTAACGCAGTATCAAACAATATTTAATAATATTTCGCAATATCACGACACAAAATATAAGTTTATTAAAATATAAAATATAAAGTTTTTAAAAGTAAAGTATCATTTAACAACAGAAATATTACAGCGTGACGTATCTTTCCTGTTCCTGAATGAAGTTTACTTTTCTATTTAATATTCAATAAAGTGTTTCGAATTATTCTGAATTATGTCTAATTAATTATATTCTAACTTGTAACTGAACTAACTAACTGTCTCCCGACAACAGTCGTATTTATACTTTCTCTTTTGTTTACACTTCATCTTTGTACTTCATACTTCATCCTTTGTGCGTTATCCTTCATCCTCGCACGATATCCTTCATCCTCGTACGATATCCTTCATCCTTGTACAGCATTTCTCATCCTTCATCCTTGTACAAGGATGACAATCACCTGAAAGTTCATCTAGTGTCACAAAATGTTATTCCCCGTGACATTTCACCTGATTACCAATTTACTTCGCCACAATATGGTGTTGAGTGCCATACCTCGTGCCGCATGGGTTAGAGTTTTTCAGGGTAGTGTATTTATATCCTACGGAAATCATATTTGTAACATAATTGGCACATGAAATAATTTCCAAACCATGTGCCTATTATTAAATCATGTGTTTTATTTTTATTAGTTGAAAATCACTGTCGTTATTATTATTATTTATCAAATTTTTAAATAAATTAAGATAAAATCTATCTGACCATAGGAAAATTAAATTTCTCCCTAAACTATTTTTTATTATTTTATTAATTAATTACATTTTGTTTTCAATTGGTGAACTTATTTTAAATTTGTTAAAAATTTCAATTGATATCTAAAATTTAAACATTTCATTAATTTAATAATTGATAAAATACAATTAATTTGAATTTTTATTTTAATTAATAGTTAACTCTCAATAATTTTCTATCCCATTATTATTTTTAGGAAACAATAAATGCAATTTATTTAATTTATTTGAATTTTAATTTTTGTCTGCGTCTGATATTAAATAAAATAAATATTTCTAAATTAAAATAGAATTTTGCCTTTGATTTTTTTTTCAAAATAATATTTGTCTTGTAATATCTTTTTTTTAAAAAAATATTTAATCATCTCTGTTCAAACCTGAAAATAAATAAGAATAATTAATCGATTATTATTTGTATGCATCATTGTCATGATCACAGAATATTTATTTGATAAGCAGACTACCAGTAACTAAATATAAAAATAATGACTTCGTTGACAAAGTAACCCAATAACCTACCATAAAATGATAAAGATATTTATTTTAATTTCCAAAATCACAAAATTTTTCATAATAGTATTCATAGAATATATTTATATAAAGAATTTTAAATCATCTATTTATTTTTTTTTCACTATAAAAAAAAATAAAGCAATGTTGAGAGATTGAATAATATCGTTACCAGGATCAAGATTGGACAAGAAATTGTATTAGATAAGATAATTGTATAACTTTTATATATATCCGTTTACTAATTGTTCATCCATGATATTACATATTGATATTTAATCGGATTAACTAATTTTTTTAGAAAACTATAATTATTACGTAATACCAGGATATATCATCCAAAAATCGTACCACTAATTTTTACCACAATAATAATAATATATCTGAGAAATATAAAAGTGAAGTATCATGAATGTTAGTATCTGGGATCGGGATATATATAATTTATCTATAAAATATTATAATTCGAGTAAATTCTTTTTTTTTCCTCTGATACATTTAACAAAATTATAATAAATATAAGTTTTTTCTTATAAACAAGAAAAATAAGGAACATAATTCTTTATAAATGAAACATACAATGAACTGCATATTACATGTACAAACCAAATGAAAATATTTCTTCATGATTAAGAAAAGTGTAAAACAATTTAAAATATGAATTCGTGTCTTGAAAAGGATAAAAAAGAAAAATGGGAGAAAAAATATGTGAAACATGTAATATATAAATAAGTGTTAAATTATACATGTTGCCCAAATCCCAAATAATTTGAGATTTGGGATGCCAAAATGCACAAATTACTAGTATTTGGGATTTGGGATTTGGGATTTCGGCAAAAGATACTAATTATAATTTGGGATTTGGGATTTGGGATTTGGGATTTCGGTATTTGGAATTTTGGCATTTGGATTTTGAATTTGGACGGCAGGTATAGTTAAATAAAATAATAATAATAATAATTTTTCAAAAAGATCTTTATCTGATCTGTTATTGTTATTATTATTTTAAAAGAATAAAGGAGAACGAGATGTACCTGTGCTTCATGTGAATNTAAAATATTATAATTCGAGTAAATTCTTTTTTTTTCCTCTGATACATTTAACAAAATTATAATAAATATAAGTTTTTTCTTATAAACAAGAAAAATAAGGAACATAATTCTTTATAAATGAAACATACAATGAACTGCATATTACATGTACAAACCAAATGAAAATATTTCTTCATGATTAAGAAAAGTGTAAAACAATTTAAAATATGAATTCGTGTCTTGAAAAGGATAAAAAAGAAAAATGGGAGAAAAAATATGTGAAACATGTAATATATAAATAAGTGTTAAATTATACATGTTGCCCAAATCCCAAATAATTTGAGATTTGGGATGCCAAAATGCACAAATTACTAGTATTTGGGATTTGGGATTTGGGATTTCGGCAAAAGATACTAATTATAATTTGGGATTTGGGATTTGGGATTTGGGATTTCGGTATTTGGAATTTTGGCATTTGGATTTTGAATTTGGACGGCAGGTATAGTTAAATAAAATAATAATAATAATAATTTTTCAAAAAGATCTTTATCTGATCTGTTATTGTTATTATTATTTTAAAAGAATAAAGGAGAACGAGATGTACCTGTGCTTCATGTGAATATACAATTATATGTTTATAAAAATTACATACTATACAATGAAATTCACCACCATTTATAGTTTTCTCACCTCTTTGGAAAAATTTTTTCATTCATCGATTGCCAAAGCATTCGAAAAATTCATTGAAATCCTCAAAAAATAATTTAATCTGTTATTGAGATATTATAAAGGAATGTGTAATTTTCATAAAAAATGGATCATTCATAATATCTTGCTGCTTCACCAGTTTCTGGATAATCATTAACTTAAAATTTTTTCACTTCAAGGTCTAAAGTTAAATAATAATCATCAAACATTTTTTAATAATTACGAAGCTAGTACTGTATTCTACTTAAATTGATGGCTTTATTAATCTATTATGTAACTAAAATGTGTATAAACAAATAATAATTAAATAAAATAACATAAAATAATAATAAAAACTATTAAATTCAAAGCTAAAGTATCAAATTATATATTTTTCAGTTTATTAAATGCACTGTTCTACTTAAATAATATTGAACCAATGCTGTTGAAGTAATCAGATTCTTTCCAATAGAGTAAAATATACTTCTTATTAAATATGTAACTAATATACATTTAACAGTAAAAACTGGATCAGAAATTATTACAATTAATGCTAATTGTAAAATATTATAAAAGAGAATTGAACTAATAAACATGTAACCAGCATTACCAACACTGGTCGAATGAACAAAAATCGGAATCCTATTGATGGCGCAAATATGCATAAATCGGACATCCTATTTATGAAAATTCATAAATCGGAAATTCCTATGTATAAATCGGAAAAAATCGACTGCCTATATTTAATAAATCTTAGCAAATTTAGCCATCAATCGGAATCCTATTCATGATAAAACCGTCCTATTTTTTTCTATTTGACCAGTGCAATAATAATTTATAAAATATTTTAAGTGCTCGAATAAATTATCAAAATTTAAAACACTATAGAACAAAAGTAAATCATGTTTATGCACTTTCTGAATACTATATTACTAGATTATAAACAAGAAAAACTGTTATTTTACTATTAATTTCTCCTAGATCTTGACAAATAAAATATTTTTCACTAATTTGATTTTCATTTTTGGATTGTACATTCACTGATCAAAATAAAAAATAAAAAAACAAGAAATTGTTTACATGCGCGTCATGTAAACAAAATTAAATATAAATACCCACTTATTTATTGGATTTTATTTCTCAAATCACTTTCAAATCACTCTCGACTATACTTGCACGCAAAATTATTTTGGGGCCCCGAAATTGCAATTTTGGGGAAAAAAGTCGAAATAGTTTTTCATAGAAGACGAAATTATTTTACTTAAAACCCGAAATTTTTTGACTACCCAGATTTATTCTTTGATTGAAGATACACATAACTGGATACTTTTTTTACTTCCATATATAGAATGGATTCTGCATAAATTTCAAAAGGTCGAAATACCTCAAAAATCCAAAATCAATTTTGGGAACATGTATACTCTCGACTCACTACTTTTCATTATTTTTATNGAATCCTATTCATGATAAAACCGTCCTATTTTTTTCTATTTGACCAGTGCAATAATAATTTATAAAATATTTTAAGTGCTCGAATAAATTATCAAAATTTAAAACACTATAGAACAAAAGTAAATCATGTTTATGCACTTTCTGAATACTATATTACTAGATTATAAACAAGAAAAACTGTTATTTTACTATTAATTTCTCCTAGATCTTGACAAATAAAATATTTTTCACTAATTTGATTTTCATTTTTGGATTGTACATTCACTGATCAAAATAAAAAATAAAAAAACAAGAAATTGTTTACATGCGCGTCATGTAAACAAAATTAAATATAAATACCCACTTATTTATTGGATTTTATTTCTCAAATCACTTTCAAATCACTCTCGACTATACTTGCACGCAAAATTATTTTGGGGCCCCGAAATTGCAATTTTGGGGAAAAAAGTCGAAATAGTTTTTCATAGAAGACGAAATTATTTTACTTAAAACCCGAAATTTTTTGACTACCCAGATTTATTCTTTGATTGAAGATACACATAACTGGATACTTTTTTTACTTCCATATATAGAATGGATTCTGCATAAATTTCAAAAGGTCGAAATACCTCAAAAATCCAAAATCAATTTTGGGAACATGTATACTCTCGACTCACTACTTTTCATTATTTTTATCATTTTAATTATCTTTTTTCTGCTTGCTCTCTTTCTACCTTCCTTTGCACCTTCTTATCACCTTCATACTCCCTATTTCCACCTCCACACCCACACCCTATTTTTTTTTCTTTTTTTAATACTTTTTCCTCTATTTGCTTGCTTTCGATTATGTCGGGTTACAAAAATAAGAAAAATAAAAAAATTTAGATGTATGTAAATTTAAGTGTATATGTGTAAATTTGTTTGCTATTATTATTTTCATCCCCAAACATCAACTCACTTCCCACAAACTCGCATTCCATACTATACTCCCCTGCGTAGAAAACTTTGATTTCGGGTTTCTATGTTAAAGGTCTACTATTCTGTATGAGGAATGGTTATGTCTTCCTTTGTAACAAACATAGAAATGGATTTCTCAGGAATACTTATCTTGCTTCGACTGAATAGCTGGGTTTCTTTGGTATTGACTTTATTTTTTATAGCTGGGTTGCTTTGGTATTGACTTTTTTTTTATAGCTAGGTTGCTTTGGTATCGACGTCCTTGTCATGCAACTTGGGTACAATTAGAATTTTTCCTAATTGTAGCGAACAGATACCAAATATTTAATATTAAATACACTAACTATAGTTTAAAAAAATAATGAAAATGTAAAAAAAAAAATTTAATAAAAAATGTTATTACTTTGCACATATGATAAAAAAATTATATATATTTTTATTTTATTTTTTTTATTTTTTGATTATTATTATTAAGTAAAAGAATTAACTAATTAATTGATTATATTAAATTATAAATAATATTATATTACATAAATAAAAATTCTTTTTATTAAAAAGTAATTTGACAATATTTATGACATGAATCAAGTATCTACACAAACATCAATAAAATATCGAACAAACACTAACCTATTGACAACATATATGTGAGTATATAAAAATATAATTGAAATAGATATATATTTTTTTATTTTTCTTTTCATCATCATTGTCATCATCTTCATTATCATTATTATTGCTGTTGTTGTTATTATTGTTAATATTCACCACCACTATTATTATTGCTCTTTTCAAATTAGTGAGATAATATAAAAAATTTAGTTATATTGTGGCGGTCTGCCCAGAACAGAGAGTAAAGTTACGTCAATCAGTCCCACTAAATTGAACTCTCGTCACACCCCTTTTTGTCTGTTCCTGTTAGGTTTCTCTACCTAATTACGCAGGTTTGTACTATCCCAGTAAGGCTACAACCTGATTACACCGGTCAAGTACTACAGATATTCTTTAAACAACTACACACACTGGCGTGATCTGAAGGTATGTGAGTAAGTGGAGTAAAAGTATCTTTTTACAGCTCACTACGCAAACTTCCAAATCTTAGCTTCAGACTTTATTCAGTAACTTTATTTGAGAAATTACAAAATTAGTAATAGAGGTATTATGGGTTGTTAACCGTTTTTCATCAATATTACCGTTATCACAAAATAAAATATTTAAAAATGTATCAAATTATTACAGAGTATGTCAAAACTATTAAACTTATTGCAAAGATGTAACAACAAAAATATATCACTACTTTGGCATATCTTATCTCTGCTGCTAAATCGAAACAATATGTTTCTATCTTTATTATTTTATTTTATTACAAAATGCATACCAAAAGATTATTTATTATTTTATTACAAATTAGGTGAAAGATTTTTGTATTTATTTGAAATGTACCAAAAGAAAATTAAAAATTATAAAATTTGCAAAAATGAGTCAATCCCTTTTTACATCCTAGATTACCAGTTATTTTATACACTTTTGAACTTGTTTTTCTTCATCCTTTGGTGTCACGTCTAAACATGTCCTTTTCTATTTTTAAAGATGACACACAAGGATGAAGGATAACATACAAGGATGGGGAATCTGTCATCTAGATGGTAACACACTCATCTGGTTACACTGTCATCTTAATGTCATCTCCCGTGACCTTCACAACATTTCGAAATCCTGTGCACATCCCATGTGAAATTCGTGCACCCTCAATATCACTACACAACTGTAAAACAATTTATACAAAGTAAACTTAATGTGACATGTTGCACAGGTATTTTTTTTATTAATATAGAAAAAAAGTTGCAACTAAATTACATATGATCTTTCAAGTTAACTAAATAATTTTATTTTGAGAAAATGGTCGAAAATGCCTATTCTAATTTTAAGTACCAAGAGAAACCAAAGTTCGATTTTCTCTCCTTTATTCATTATCCAATATATAGATATTATATCACCAGATAATCTTAAATTAATGATCCGCACTTAACTGGATTAATGATTCTCAAAGTTAATTTATTTATTTTTTATTTTCAAATAAATAAATGAATTATTATATAGTCCGAATTGATAAATGAACAGTGAAATTTTTTATTTAACTTTTTTTTTTCGAAACAAAAGTATGAATTTGCAATTGAATAATATTCAAGAAATTTTATTTTTTTAAAGCAAAAATTTCCATTTGAATATTCTCATAACCAACAAATGATACAAATCTAAAAAAAAAAAATTTTAGTTATTTTTTTTTTCACTTTTTATTTAATACTTACGATATTGAAATTTATAAATATATGCAAAAAATCAATTTCGAACAACTTCAATTGATTACTTAAAGTAAGTTTTATAATAAAATTTTGCATTATTTATGTTTAAAAAAATAAATTTCATCAAACACTGCCTAATTAAATTGATGTTGATATATTTCGAAATCTTTGCTTCACTTTTCAAAAAGAATAATACTTTAGATTTTCATTTATGCATTTATTTATTTGTTCAAGTTTAAACAATAAAAAAAATAAAATTAAAATATGAAAACTCTTTTAACAATCATTTACATTAAAATTTTTGTTTCTTTTCGATATGACTCTCTACAGAAACAACAACATTATCATCACCATTATCATCTAATTAAAATTAATAAAATAATTAGTACCAATCCCAAATTTTTTTAAAAAAGATATAAAGGAAAAGATGTTTACCTCTATCCCTCTTGTTACTATTATTAGTATTATTTGTATTATTATCTTTATTATTTTCATTAGTATCTTCATTATTATTTTTATCCTCTGATAAATAAATTAAATTAGTATCAATCAAAAATATTTTAATAGAATATTCAGAAAATAATTAAAGAAATAAATTTACCAATTATATTATCAGGAATTGAAAAAAAATTCTGTCTTGAATCTAAATAAATAATTAATAGAAAATTTTTTTTCTAAAAAAAATAAATAAAATTTATTTATACTTACTAAATGTATCATATTCAGGAATTGTGATTTTAGGTATGAGTCTACTTGTATATATTGCTTCAGGATGCATTTCATTTGGATCATATTTAATAAAATCCTTGTTTGATTTTTTTGCCACNTCGAACAACTTCAATTGATTACTTAAAGTAAGTTTTATAATAAAATTTTGCATTATTTATGTTTAAAAAAATAAATTTCATCAAACACTGCCTAATTAAATTGATGTTGATATATTTCGAAATCTTTGCTTCACTTTTCAAAAAGAATAATACTTTAGATTTTCATTTATGCATTTATTTATTTGTTCAAGTTTAAACAATAAAAAAAATAAAATTAAAATATGAAAACTCTTTTAACAATCATTTACATTAAAATTTTTGTTTCTTTTCGATATGACTCTCTACAGAAACAACAACATTATCATCACCATTATCATCTAATTAAAATTAATAAAATAATTAGTACCAATCCCAAATTTTTTTAAAAAAGATATAAAGGAAAAGATGTTTACCTCTATCCCTCTTGTTACTATTATTAGTATTATTTGTATTATTATCTTTATTATTTTCATTAGTATCTTCATTATTATTTTTATCCTCTGATAAATAAATTAAATTAGTATCAATCAAAAATATTTTAATAGAATATTCAGAAAATAATTAAAGAAATAAATTTACCAATTATATTATCAGGAATTGAAAAAAAATTCTGTCTTGAATCTAAATAAATAATTAATAGAAAATTTTTTTTCTAAAAAAAATAAATAAAATTTATTTATACTTACTAAATGTATCATATTCAGGAATTGTGATTTTAGGTATGAGTCTACTTGTATATATTGCTTCAGGATGCATTTCATTTGGATCATATTTAATAAAATCCTTGTTTGATTTTTTTGCCACCATCATTTGTTTTTTTACTTGTTTTCTTATTTCATAATCACCATAAAAATATTTAAAAAATTGAGAATACAATTCTTCAGCAGTTGGACGATTGAGAGGTTCAAAATTCCAACATTTTTTTATAATCTCTTTAAAAAATTGAGGAATTTCACACTTAATTTCAGGTTTAAGCCCTTTACAAATGTCTATTGCAAGATTTTCATTATGTGGAATATCATAATATGGTGGAAAACTAGTTAGAACTTCTAACATAATCATACCAAAAGAATAAATGTCAGATGCTTGAGTATATTCTCCTCTACTCAATGATTCAGGTGCCATGTATGGGATTACACCATAAATTTTTTCTGGATCATTTTCTGAAACTGGTTTGCACAATCCAAAATCAGTAATATAACTTAAAGTTAAATATTGATTAACTATATTACCAGAATGAAAATCTTTATGCATTAAACCCATTTTATGGATATTTTTAAGTCCATCTACAATATTTAATAAAATAGAAGATTTTTTTCCCCAAGTTAATTCTTCAAACTTATTATTCAACAGTTTTCGAAGACTACCATATTCTGCATAATTCATAACCATCATATATTCATTATCTGTTGGATTTTTAGTGATGCCATATATTGCAATTGATTTTTTGCCTCTAAGCTTAAGTTGATTTTTAATCTAAAATATTTATTAGCATAAAATAAAATTATTATATATTTAAAATAATGAAATTAAATAATATGAAATATTTACCTCTTGCAAAAAATCATTTTTGTTTGTAAGATTATCAAGACCTTTTAAGCAAATACTTTGTTCACCTTTCCTATGCCAAACAACTTTATCAGAGAATTTAATAAATCCATCAAGCCAATTTGCTTTATATACTGTGCTAAAACCCCCTTTAGCAAGATATGTTACATTCTCAAGTCTGCCAAATGGAATCCATTCAATAATTTCTGAATGGTTATTTGCATTAAGTTGTATTTGTTGAATAAATTTATCAATTTCTTTATTTTCACTTGTCCATTTATTAAATTCATTTTGAAATTGTTTGGCATTACATGAATGGCACCAATTCCTTCCAGTATTATCTTGATGACATTTGTCACATTGTCCAAAACCACTAAAAATATTATTGACAATTGATCAGAGAGTTGTTATTGAATATTAAAACATTGATTTCAATAATTATAAAATTAAATACTCACT
>PQFF01000494.1:28393-93923 GCA_003547095.1 Diversispora epigaea | reverse complement strand
TATTCTTACACTATTCTTACACTATTCTTACATCAAAATAATTTCGGATTCAGAAATCTTATTGATTTTTTTTTGATCTTATTATATATTGATTTTTTGAATATTTTTAGAATATTTTTAGAATATTTCTTTTTATTTTTTAAAAAATTTCAAGAAAAAATAATATTAATTTAAGAAAAAAAGGAAGAAAAATGGTAAGAAAAAGATCATTAGCTTCTGTATTATATGAAGATGATACATCTTCGGATAGAAATAGAAATAGTAGAAATAGATCAATTTCTAATATACTTGGTGAAGAATCAACCTCAAATCAATCATCAAATAGTAGTAGATTAGTTTTATGTAATTGTCCGAAATGTAATGGAAGATTAATAGATCCTCGCACAAAGGTGATTCATGATTTGTCTAACGAGTCATCAGAAATTTCAATAGAATCTTTCCAAAATCAGCAAGAAATCGAAGAAAGTGAACGAATTGATGAATCTTCATCATCAAAATCAACTACACTTACGCAAGATGTTAATCTACTAGAAATAGAAAAGGATGATATTTCAAATCTTACCTTCTTACCTAGAATATGTCCAAAAAGACATACAAATCAACCAATTTCGGTTGAAATTTCTAATATAATCGCTGATGATGAAGTTTTAAACATTTCTTCTGAAGATGAAATGGAAGAAATGGAAGAAATAAGTATTGAAAGTGAAGAGGAATCGGCTGATGAATTTTCTAATATTTTTGAAGATTATTCATCACCAAATTATGATCCTGATGAACCGATTGATCCAAAATCGACAAATAATAATTCATATTTATGGATTCTATTATGGATAATGAGCTTTCGGATAAAATTCAACTTACCTGAAACTGCCACAGAATCGTTAATAAAGTTCATTAAATTATTGTTATCGGAAATCGGCAATTCCGAATTTGACACTTTTCCTAATTCAATATATATGACAAAAAAAGAACTTGGATTAAGAGATGNATTATTTTTTTCTGATTTTTTTCTGATTTTTTGCTTATTAGGTTCGCTGCCTAATAGTTATCGGCAAATCGAACCAGAGCTAATGCGTCGATTAATCAATGACAATAGAATAAATGAGATGATATATACTGAAAATAATACAAAAGGCCTAGAAATTCTTAATACTCGTCAATCCGTCGGATCTCTTTCAGAAATGGATCAATTTGGTCATAATGAAATGAGAAGATTCTGGATGTATTCGAGAACAATTCAAGAATCAACTATTTCTGGAAAAGAACCATTTCCNCAATATATATGACAAAAAAAGAACTTGGATTAAGAGATGATTTTTACTCTTTTCCTACATGTCCGAAATGCCATAAGCTTTATAATAAGTAAGAAGTGGAAGATTATAAAGAAAATGATACCAATTCTATCATGAAATGTCGGCACGTCGAATTTTCAAATTCAGCAACTAGACGAAATCGCCAATGCCAAACAATATTATCCGAACAAGTTCTAACAATGGATAGATTTAAGTTAAAATTCAAGTTGGTTTATCCATTTGCCGGAATTCGACAACAATTGATGGCATTTTATAATCGTCCGAATTTCGAAAATTTCCTTTGACATTGGTTAAATCGGACGAACTCTGATGAAATTTTATCAGACATTTATGATGGTCAAATTTGGAAGAGTTTCAAAGAAACAAATGACGAAAATTTGCCGAATTTCTTTCGAAATGAGACAGCGGATTCACATTTTGGTTTAATGATAAATCTTGACTGGTTTCAACCTTACGATAATACTATTCATAGTACTTGAGTAATTTATGCCGCAATTTGTAATCTGCCCAGATATATCCGATTTAAGCACGAAAATCTACTAATTCTTGGACTATTACCGGGTCCAAATGAAGTTAGCCTACATAAAATAAATCATTATTTGACACCAATTGTGGACGAATTGGAATCACTTTGGAATGGAATCATTCTAAATAAGACAAATAATTGTCTGAATGGAAAGAAAATCCGGGCAGCTTTAATATTAGTTTCTTGTGATGTACCTGCTGCTAGAAAAATTTGTNTGTGGTGAAGGTTTTTCTAATTTTACTGCTGATCAATGGAGAATTTTTATTTCAATTTATGCTACTGTAGTACTTTGGGAGTATTTAGAAGAAGTAGATAGGAAGATTCTTACATATTTTGTTCGAATTTGTCATCTTTTTGTAAATCGAATTCTAGAAACTAAATCTTTAGATGAAATTCATAAGAAAATAGTAGATGTTGTAACATTAATTGAGAAAAAATATGGAAGAAATGTAATAACACCAAATCTTCACTTGTCGCTTCATTTAAGCACATGTTCGTACGATTTTGGTTCATTATATGCTTTTTGGTATTTTTCATTTGAAAGAATGAATGGAATACTTGGTAAATTAATATACTTTGATTATTTTTTATTATTTTTTGATTATTTTTTGATTATTTTTTGATTATTTTTTGATTATTTTTTGATTATTTTTTGATTATTTTTTGATTATTTTNATACATATGAAAACTTGAAATTTCGGAAGCCATTTGAAACCGATTCTTTAAATTCAATAATAATTCCATTAAAAATAAACAAATATTGTCGCTGCCGAATTGGTTCCGAAATATTTGGTTCAACATTTTCACCTAGACACCAAAAAAGCTCATATATTCTAGCTAAATTTGCATCTGAAGATGATAGTATTGATATTTATCCGGGTCAAATTCAGTTCTTTTTTGTTCATGAAATAAGTACAAATAGAATAAATATGGAAAATCATTATCTGGCATATGTTCGTTGGTACAAAAAAATCAAGAATCGGTTCTATTTCGGCATAAATCAAGAACAAATGTGTAATGTCGAATTGTGGGATACTGAATTTTATCCTAAAAGCCGAGATTGTATTATTCCAGTCCATCATATTCTTGGACGATTTGTACCGGTTAAGTATAAAATTTCAAATCGTAAAAATGCTAAAGAGTATTTGGCAGTAAATCCAATAAATAGAAAATATAATTTACGCTAAAAATTATCTTTCTTATTTTATTCCGAAATGATTAGAATTATGTAATTTTATTAAAATTTCTATAAATACATAATAAATCAGAAATAAATAATAAATCAGAAATTTTGCATTAAAGTTATCTGAATTCAGTAATTTTTTTTCCGAAATGATAAAGATTTTATTAAATTTTCTAAATTTCGGTTGAATTTAAGATAAATTTTTGCGGAAAGAGTATATTTCCGAAATTGACATTTCGACAGCATTAAAATATTTTATTAAATTTCAGCACGAATTCGGAAATTCCGAATTTTGGTTAAAACTAAAATCTGAAATTTCGAATTTTGGCTAAAATTTATTAACAGTCGAATTTAAGATAAATTTTTGCGAAAAGAGTATATTTCTGAAATTGACATTTTGACAGTAAAATAGCATTAAAATATTTTATTAAATTTCAGCACGAATTTCCGAATTCGTGCTGAAATTATTAAACGGTCGAATTTAAGATAAATTTTTGCGAAAAGAGTATATTTNTATATTTTCAAAATGTCCATTTCGACAATAAAACAGCATCAAAATATTGTATAAATTTTGGTACGAATTCGGAAATTCCGAATTTTGGTCGAAACTTAAAAATCTCTTCAAAATTTCCTGAAATTTCTAAAAGCCGATTTTTTTTTAACAATTAGCCGAAAGTTAACCGAATTTTGATATTGCCGATTTGCCTTATTTCGCTTACAATATTGTGAATGAAATATGCTTATTTTATATATAATTCCTAAATGTCTAATAATCGGCAAGAAACAAGAATTCTTTTAATAAATTCTGAATTTTTGCCGAATTTTATTAATAAGCCGAAATATCATATTTTCGAAATGGATAAGCTGAATTTAGGCAGAATTATTCCGAAATTTTATATTTCCGAAATGTCCATTTCGACAACAAAACAGCGTATCAAAATATTGTACCAAATTTCAGCACGAATTCGGAAATTCTGAATTTTGGTCGAAACTTAAAAATCAACTTTAAGTTAAGTTTCGACCAAAATTNGCCGATTTTTTTTTAACAATCAGCCGAAAGTTAACCGAATTTTGATATTGCCGATTTGCCTTATTTCGCTTACAATATTGTGAATGAAATATGCTTATTTTATATATAATTCCTAAATGTCTAATAATCGGCAAGAAACAAGAATTCTTTTAATAAATTCTGAATTTTTGCCGAATTTTATTAATAAGCCGAAATATCATATTTTCGAAATGGATAAGCTGAATTTAGGCAGAATTATTCCGAAATTTTATATTTCCGAAATGTCCATTTCGACAACAAAACAGCGTATCAAAATATTGTACCAAATTTCAGCACGAATTCGGAAATTCTGAATTTTGGTCGAAACTTAAAAATCAACTTTAAGTTAAGTTTCGACCAAAATTCAGAATTTCCGAATTTTGGCTGAAATTTATTAATGGTCGAATTTAGGCTGATTTTTTTTGGCAATCAGCCGAAAGTCGGCTGAATTTTGATATAGCCGATTTGTCTCATTTCGACTAGTGATTATCATAATACAGAACTAATGATAATATTATTATATTGGAAAGAATGGTATGATATTTGTGTTAATAAGTGGATTTTTTTAGAAGCTGGTGAAGCAAAAACAGCAATAGATTCACATCATGCCCAAGTAAGTGATTTGCTCTACCTTTTTTTAACTTATGTTATAAATAATTATAAATTTCTGCATTAAGATTACACATGCTATCAAGCGGCACGTTAAACTCGGCTACGAAATTGCTTCTGGTGAAGATATTGAGATGGCAATTAAAGATCTATCTGGTACCCATGTAGCTAATCTTCAGCCTAACCGAGAGAAAGGTAAATATATAAAAATTCTACAATCTGCTATATAATAATTTTATAATTTTAGAATAGAGATAATTCTTTTTATAATTTATATAGAAAATAATTTTAACAAAGGAAAACAAAAAATAGGAACAATAGCAGGAATTCGTAGTTGAAATGAATTTACCTGGATATATGATGGTGAAGAAGCTGGATATATATATGCACGACCTTTGCCGAAATTTGGAGAGCTAAACAAGTTTTCCCCAAGTAAAATTCAAAAAATCGTTAAAAATCGAACAATTACTCAGCCTAATCCTATTATTTCAACACATTCTAACCCTCCAAAACTATTGACCATACCAAGGATTAATCATTAAGGTATTGAAGTGTTATCTAAATTGATATTCAAGTCAAATCCTAAATTATATTCTTATATAATATCTAAAATAGATACTAGTGACGAAAATTTAGATGATTTAGTAGATGAATTAGTAAGTAAATTATAAAATATAATTGGAATAATTATAAAACAAATCACAAAATAGATTATTACAGGAACATATGGTGGTTGATACAACAAACGAAGAAGAAATAGCGAAGAAACATGAAAAGTATGGCAATCTGTAATAAAGAAATTAATACTAATTTTAAATAAACTCACTAGCAATTATTTTTCATTTAGTTGGAAGGTTTTTATTTCTGGTTGGGCATTACAACAGAATCAAAAAATTAGGGAACCAGTAAAACGAATTCCTACACATATCAAGTATCTTCTTGAAACAATGTTTCATGTAGGAACTATACTTGCACACAAAATTATTTTGGGGCCCCGAAATTGCAATTTCGGGGAAAAAAGTCGAAATTGTTTTTCATAGAAGACGAAATTATTTTACTTAAAATCCAAAATTTTTTGACTACCCAGATTTATTCTTTGATTAAAGATACATATAACTGGGTACTTTTTTTACTTCCATATATAGAATGGATTCTGCATAAATTTCAAAAAGTCGAAATACCTCAAAAATCCAAAATCAATTTTGGGAACATGTATAGTAGGAACTGCTAACCCAAGAAAGAAAATGACAGCTGCAAAGATGCGAAGTGAACTTATACAACGGGTACAAGAAGGAGAAATAGAGGAAAAAGACATACCAAAGGAATCTACTATTGTAAATTGGATTACTTCTTTTTCGCGAGGGTGGAAACATGCAATGGCACTTCAAGCAATTGAAGCGGCAGAACATACTTTAAAAATGTAAAAAGTCTTTGGAAATAATTTAGAAAGGTCAATTTATATTTGTTTTTATATAAAAAATATAATAAAGTAAAGTTTAATAACGAAATATTATTATATTCGAAACGTGAATCTGACGCGCGTGCTTAGTAAAGTCATTTTTTTTATATGTGAATGTATATTTTTTTTTGCAAATTCTTTTTTTTCAGGTATTTTTTTAGTATATCACATGACATTTATACAAAGTTTATTGCTATTTAACGAAATTTCCTTTTATAAAGTTTGGTACTGATCACGAAACCGTTNTATTTACTATATGACTTACTAAATATATACTATAAGTTATACTAATTATTAATGTTAATTAATACTATGTAATAATAATTAATACTAAGTAATACTAATTAATGATAATTAATAATAGTTATATAATATTTGTGTAACTTGTGTTACTTACATTTTGTGTAACTAAACTTTCTGACTTCCTATTCACATGTTAATAAATGTTATTAATTATTACTAATCATTATTAATAAAATTACTATCTTGATATTTATATTCCATTTGTTAAATAATTATTTCTAATAAAATACAAGGTTAAATAATATAATGGTTATATGACTTGATATATTTCTGTTATGGCAATTCTATCCGGTAACAGCGTGCTTAGTAAAGTCATTTTTTTTATATGTGAATGTATATTTTTTTTTGCAAATTCTTTTTTTTCAGGTATTTTTTTAGTATATCACATGACATTTATACAAAGTTTATTGCTATTTAACGAAATTTCCTTTTATAAAGTTTGGTACTGATCACGAAACCGTTAAATTTAACCCCGATTTTCTATATGAAAATAGTGTCGATCTTAGATGGATCGGCAATTAATTAATTTTCAATCACTAATAGATACTCAATATTTTATTTATATTGTACTTATTGAATATTTAATAATATAGTTTTTATATTAAAATTCAATTATTTATTAAATAAAAATTTAATAGTTTTATTTATTATTTTATATAATTTTTTTTAATATATCATATATTTTGATAACTATTTATTTTTATTAATATAATTAAAATATATAAAAAAATAATAAAAATTAAAAAATTAAATAATATTATAATAATAATAATAATTATTATTATTATTTTATTTTTTTTTATTTAATAATAATAATAATAATTTTCATTTTGTTTTCTTTTATTATTTATAATTATTA
Organism: Diversispora epigaea; assembly: GCA_003547095.1. Lineage (NCBI taxonomy): Eukaryota > Fungi > Glomeromycota > Glomeromycetes > Diversisporales > Diversisporaceae > Diversispora > Diversispora epigaea. Next base: position 86,623 of record PQFF01000494.1, on the reverse strand, counting down.
TTTTTTTTGTACTGGTCAAATAAAGAAAAACAAACAAAATTTTTAATGCAAATTAGGTAAGAAAATATATAAATAAACAAGTAGATTTGTAAATAATATATAAATAGATAAGAAGATTTGTGAATAATATATAAATAAACAGGAAAATATACAAATAGGCAACTAATTTTTAACCAATTTGTGATTAATTTGTAATTAATTTGTATCAAAATTTTGTCAATTTTTAATCATTTAACATATAATTTTCTTTATCTTTTACTATATTGAAATCATAAATTATTATATTTAATTGATTCTAATTTTTATATATTAATACTTTTGTATTTAAAATTCAGCTTGGAATTTTAGCTGATAGATTCCTGTTATACTTGCACGCTAAATTATTTTGAGATCCCGAAATTACAATTTTGGGAAAAAAAGTTAAAATAGTTTTTCATAAAAGACAAAATTATTTTACTTAAAATCCAAAATTTTTTGATCACCTAGATAAATTCCTTGATTAAAGATACATATAACTAGGTATTTTTTTTACTTCCATATATAGAATAGATTTTGTATAAATCTCAAAAAGACGAAATACCTCAAAAATTCAAAATCAATTTTGGGAACATGTATAATTCCTGTGCTTATAAATTTTGAAAGGTATATTTAAATTATTTGTTTTTTTTCTTGTATATTTAGTTAACAATTAGATTAATTCTTTTTAAAAATATTTGTTATAATTATTTGCAAGAGTTGTAATCAGTTACAACTAATTATATCATAAGGAAAAGTGAATTGTGTCATATGTCACAATTAATTGTAACACTTTTTTTAAATTATGACAGGTATCATTAATTCTTTTGTTAAAAAGTTTAATGAGCTAAAAAAAAAAGATTAATGATATTTCTGATAGATATAAAAAAAATTATTATTATTTTACTTACAGTATTCAATTGTTACTATCACAAATTAAAATATTATAAATCTGATAGATATTTGGTATTCAATATCAAGTGGAAAATTATACAATATTAAGTATATATCAGATACCTGATTAGGTATTTAATATTGCATATTGGATATCTAATGTCATATATCTTAATATATATTTGATATTGGATATCAAATATTTATTAATAAGTGTATAATAAATTTGAAAAAAAATTAAAAAATCAATATTTAATATATAGCCAATATTAATGATACCTGTTGTAATTCAAAAAAAAGTGTTACAATTAATTGTGATATATAACATAATTTATAGCATAATTAGTTACAACTCTTATAAATAATTATAACAGATATTTTTAACTGATGTGTATTTGATATTTGTCCAATATGTACTTAAACTTTGGTATAATAATTACACCAATTGGATATCTGAAATTGTGAAAATTGGATACTTATCAGATATTTGATAGGTATGTGACAAGTGTTTAATTTTTTAGAATTAACTAGTATAAGTAGAAAAATATTTATAAAGATGTGAAAGTGTATATTTATCTTTAGCACTTTATCAAGGAAAATTAATTGTTTGTATAATTGTTTCTAACAGTTGTCATAAAATTATTATGAACTATTTTTCTTTTATGAGCAGTTTTTTATAACTTAGAAAAAATACTGTTATAACATTTGCAATAAAGTAAAAATAAAATAATAATTAAAACCTTTTTATGAGTTATATTACAATAATAATGTAATGAATTTCAAAATGCTGATATAGATACAGACTTTCCAGTTTGATACATTTGAAAATATAATTTACAATAGATTTACTAATGATTTTAGGAATTTCTTGTTCATTATAATTTTCACTTTCCAAATAAACTATTCACCAGCATAGGTCTTTACTGTATTCTCTCATGGTATCCATAGTTTCAAAACTTATTAGAATATTTGTAATCTTATAATCTTTTAATATCGCAGATTCTCTGAAATCAAAGAAAGAAATCTACTACTATATATATCAAAACTCTAAACATTTTATGCGCGATCATCGTAATTTTTTGTAACACAAACCACCTAAATTTTTTTTCAGAATTCACGTGTTACATAAATTATTACAAACGAAAATTACTCTTCGAAAAAAAAAAAAATTCAAAAAAAAAAGGATTATGAAAGAGAACCCTGCATTAGAAATTATTAGAAATTTTAAATTCAGATATAAGGAAATTAGTTCTCGGATTTATGTTTGAGATTCCCTTGAACATTGCTTATTTTTTAATTTTTTGATAAAGGAAAATACCATCTTAATTNGGAATTTCTTGTTCATTATAATTTTCACTTTCCAAATAAACTATTCACCAGCATAGGTCTTTACTGTATTCTCTCATGGTATCCATAGTTTCAAAACTTATTAGAATATTTGTAATCTTATAATCTTTTAATATCGCAGATTCTCTGAAATCAAAGAAAGAAATCTACTACTATATATATCAAAACTCTAAACATTTTATGCGCGATCATCGTAATTTTTTGTAACACAAACCACCTAAATTTTTTTTCAGAATTCACGTGTTACATAAATTATTACAAACGAAAATTACTCTTCGAAAAAAAAAAAAATTCAAAAAAAAAAGGATTATGAAAGAGAACCCTGCATTAGAAATTATTAGAAATTTTAAATTCAGATATAAGGAAATTAGTTCTCGGATTTATGTTTGAGATTCCCTTGAACATTGCTTATTTTTTAATTTTTTGATAAAGGAAAATACCATCTTAATTTCAATTATACGAATTATATGAAAATATGATTGGACTAATATCAAGCATTTAGTATCAGATGTTCGGCATCATGTGTAATGATCGCACACAATAATAAAACCGTTTTTTTTTTCATTCAGCTCAGCCCACCTTTTCGTCAAATCTTGACAAGTGATAATAAATACTGTAATTCGGCATTCAAGCGAATAAAGCAAAAAATTTAACTTTAACTCTAATTACTTTACAATGGCTAATACTATGAACTTTGGTCCGGAGTGGTAAGCTTTATGGTTCTTTAGGTTTCTTTGACTATAAAATTTCCTTTTTAGGCCAGTGCTTTTGATTTTGCGAAAGAAATTTAGATTTTTACCTTCTATAAGTTTGATTACTCTGATTACACACCTCATTTATTAAAAATAACATTATTATACTTTCAAAACTTTATTTCAAGGATGAGACGTTTTCCAAAAACTCAAACGAATGATAATAATCGTTCAACTTCCCCAACATTGTCATCCAATGTGCCAACCAATTCGTCTTCCATTTTGGGAAGTACAAACAATAACACAAATACTTCCGTAAATACTGGCACAAATACATATTCTTGGTCCTTTGTAGCTGCTGCAAATAGTAACAATACTACAACTAATCGTTCGCTTCACCATGAAGCCTCCGAAAAGTCTGACGTACCAGGTGCCGGTGACTCTGAATTAAATCCCTTCAAATATTCCAAGGAAAAAATGCTTAAATTATATAAACCTGTAGGATTACCTCTAGAATTTGAAAGACATGAATATGTTACAAGTGAAGAGCCATTACAACCAATGGCCTTAATAAATTTATCAGAACACGAACATAAGGTATCTTTCAGCAAAAGAGTTATTTCCATATTATCGATTTAAAAAAGAGAGTGGTTTTTTTAAATCTTTATTTAAAAAAAGTTATGATGTTGATTTTTTTAAAAATATGAAAATAGATATAAATATATATATATATAATAAAAAAAAATTTTCATAATAAAGCTCACAACCGATGATCATCACCAGTAGGTAAAATTACATAATTCTTTAAATAAAACCCAAACCCCTACTACCTTAATCCTTAACCTTAACTCTAACTCCTTATGTGGTGATGATCATCGGTGGTGAGATTTCTATAAGATTTTTAATAAAATAATAATATAATATAATATAATAATAATATAATAATAATATTATATAATATTATATATAATATAATATAATAATATAATTTAATTGAATATAATTTAATATAATTTAATATAATTTAATTTAATTTAATTTAATTTAATTTAATTTAATTTAATTTAATTTAATTTAATTTAATATAATTTAATTTAATTAATTTAATTTAAATTTTATTAATTTTATTATGCTGTCTATCAAAAGCTCTTAACAGGTACATCCGTTAATAGTGACCTTACCCGACGTATGGTATCCAATGCTACGGGAGGAGGTACGGTCACAGGAAATGAACGCGTATCAGAAAGAGAGAGAGTACCATTTTCTCCACAAAGAGAAAAGCATATTGGAACTGGACTTACTTCCCCTAGAACGGAAAGGTTTACCGGAATTAGTGGAATGCTCAGTGGTCGAACGAGTCCACGTAGCAGCCGTCCACCTAGAATATCTGGTTCTACAAATTCCTTATCTGCGGATGACCCCGTGTGGAACGGTGTCACTCGTCATGCAGTAGGAACTTTTGATAGCAACGGAGTTTTCCGAATCCCAGGAAGTAATAATACTGACGACGAATCTATAGATAAATCTAAAAAAGATGATTTTGAACATAATAAAAAAACCGAACAAGAGGTTGGTTAAAGTTTTAAGTTTACGAACCATATTTTAGAAACTTACTTATTTTCTAAATAGTTCGAAAAGAAAAATCCGGCCGACCATTCGGATGAAGAAAATTATTATAATCTACAAGAAAAGTTGGTAAATCAAAAAATAGAATATCAAAACGAAAGTGTAAATGAAATTGATATAAACCCGAAAAGCACTTATATGGAAGGATCGCAATCTTCATTAAGAGAAAAGCAAAACACGATAGAACAAGATGGTCAACAAGGTTGGCAAGATTTACAAGCATTAGATAATCAACAGGAAGAAGATCTAAAACAGAGAAATGTTCAAGAAAATTTTGATCAACAAGAACTGAATGAACAACAGTTGCAATTAAGAAACGAGTTAGAAAAGCAACAACAAAACAATCGTAATTCTACATTTAAACAAGTAGAAAAAGAACGAGAACAAGATCGTGATGATGAACCTAATCAAGTGAAGAATTTAGATCAACAGTTATTAGAGCAACATGAATTATTACAACAATTAGAATTACATGAGAAAGAGATGGAAGAGGAAGTACAACAAAGTGAAAAACAAATGCAACGTCAATTACAATTTCCACAACGAGAACAAGATCAATTACAGATGCAAATACAACAGCGGCAAGAGCAAGAACAAAAGCAATTACAATTACAATTACAATTACAGATACAACATCAACAGCATCAACAACAACAATTATTGCTTCAACAACAACAACAACAACAACAACAACAACAGCAGCAGCAGCAACAACAACAAATTTTACAAGATCAGCAAGATTTAATGCAACACCGTCAACAACAGATTTTGCAGCAGCAACAACAACATCAACATCATCAACAATTATTATTACCACATCATTTTGATGCTGACCAGGATGATGATGTGTTGAAAGAAGCATTTTCTTATTCGAATGTGGTAGGAAACACTCCGCCTATATCTCCCACAGTTAAGCAAACAAAATATCCCAGTACACATTCTATTATTGGTACAAGTAATGCTTTTGGTGACACAAATTCGGGTGCCGCAAGTTTATTTTCTGGAAGTGTAATAACTTCCGATACGAGAAAACAGGCACCTGAACAACAGAAATGGCTATATCGTGATCCAAGTGGTAATATACAAGGTATATATTTTATATATAATATATATATTTTTTGTATATATTTATATATTTAGTTATGGTAGCAAATTATTATTATTTTTATCATTATTATTTTTATCATTATCATTATTATTATTATTATTATTATTTTTTATTTCAAAAATTCTCAATAAATTAATATTTTAGGTCCATTTAGTAGTCAGGAAATGAATGATTGGTATAAAGGTGGATTTTTTGTTCTTAGTCTTTTGGTTAAAAGGGTTGAGGATCCAACGTTTGAACCTTTGGGTGCTTTGATAAGAAAAACTGGTGATGATGAAAGACCATTTTCTGCTTCTATAACAAGACCTTCTTTAACAATCGCAATGCCAAATAATTCGTCACGGGTTTTAAATGACCCCTTTCCTCGTACTTGGGCTACTCCTAATTCTCCAAGCACAGCACAATTATTTTTGGATCATCAACAAAGATTTAATCCGTTTGGAGGTACTGCTTCTGTGCCAACTACTCCTTTTGATAGATATCAATTTGGGGGAGTTTTTGGTCGAAATGATGTCACAAACGGATGGAACGATTTGGGTACAGCAAATAATGCATGGGGACAAACTGAAGGATATTCATCAAATGCCGGAAATTTGTCTCCTAGATTACAAGCACCAAATTCACCTCCTCCATTATTTAATAACACAACATCTTTCAATGTTTCGCCACCTCCTACTTTTTTGGAACAGCAACGTGCTTTAACTTCACAAATTGAGCGTCAACAATTTTTAATGTTACAACAAAGACAACAGCTTCCACAAAGTGCCTATCCAGATGGTTTTATTCGCCAACAACATCAAAGTCATCAAAATTTTGTTGGAATATCCGGCCCAGTTTCGGCGCCTATAACTAATGCTCCAAATTCACCATTCATTGACGCCTTAACCCGATCTTCTGGTTGGCCAACTACAACGGAACAACAACAGCCGCCTCCTGTGTCACCGTGGGGAATAATTGCTCCAGGAATTGGTGTTACTCCTTCGAGGGTTTCACAATCCGATGATTTAGGATACTTTAATATTAGAAAGGAAAACAATCTAGGAATGCAACAATCTGCGATTATTGAACCGTTACAAAATCAAAATCGTACCATTGAACGACAGTATGATATTACTGGGGGACAGATTAGTGAACCACCTTTTGATAATAAAATTCTAAGTGGAGTTACAGAATCTATTAATAAACCTATTCTTGGAGATGAGGAAGTCTTTTCCAAGAAAATTGAAGAAAATTTAATTAATCAAGAAAAAGTAGAGTCCAAGTTAAAATCTGAAGAATCTGCTCCTCAATTAACGCAAAATGAAGGGTCATTACACTCAAAACCTTCTTTACGTGAAATTCAGGCGGAAGAAGAACGTAAAAAACAATATGAGGAAAAGGAAAAGGAAAAGTCAATTAATTCTTCTTCTGTTGCTAAGCCATCTCAAACACAAAAAGCTTCCAATTCAGCTTGGGGAAATAATACTTCTACTACTACTACTCCTACTCCTGCACCCTGGGGAAAAGACGAAGATCATTCGTCTCAGAAAACATTATCAATTCGAGAAATCCAAGAATTGGAAACAAAACAATCAACGGAGAGGCATATTTCGGAAAGGCATATACCAGAAAGGCATATACCAGAAAGACATATACCAGAAAGAAAATTTTCTACATCTTCAACAATTAATGCAACTCCAGCACCATGGGCTAAAGATGAAGATCACACAGTTTTAAAGGCTCCATCAATTCGAGAAATTCAAGAAATGGAAGCTAAGCAAGCGGCAGAAAGACAGGCATCAGAAAAAAAAGTCACAACAATAAATGCTACCACCGTTACTAAAGAGGATACGGTACCTTCGTCCATATCATGGGGTATTGTTGTTCCTACTTCGTCCAATGAATCTAATTCATCATCACTTTCGACATCTCCTGTTGTTACGGCACCAGCATGGCAATCAAATAACCCAACACCTAAAAAGACATTACGAGAGATTCAAAAAGAGGAAGAGGAAGCAACAAAGAGACGTAATAAAATTCGTGAGATTCAACAAGCGGCTATAAATAATGCAAATGTACCTAGTGTTACGACTACTCAGAGTAATATGGGAAAACGTTATTCTGATACTGTTTTAGTTGGAAATGTAAATGTTGGACCAAAGGTTTGTTTTATAATACTTTTATTAATTCTAGAATTTATTCTAGTAGATTATAATTGTATCATAAATTTAAAGAATATGTTATTTTTTAAAAATAAAATAGAATCCACAGAAACCTCCAACCAACACGATGAATAATGCCTGGACTACTGTCGCCAGTAAATCATCGCGTGCAGTTACAACCAATATTTCTACAACCAATGTTGGTACGGTTGGAAGTGGAATAATAAAACCAGGTGGTGTATCTAAAGATTCACCTAATGTTTGGGATAATGATCATAAAAGTATTAATGGCTTACAAAACTCTTCTAGGTAAACATTCAATACTACATTTTATTTTATTTTATTTTATTTTATTTTATTTATTAATTATGTTTCTCGATTTTTAGGGGTCAAAATCAATTGAACAAAGTTAGTGAAGCTCAAAAAAGTAGTGCACGTGGAGCAAATATGGGAATTTCGAAACCTATGACTACCGTTAAGTCTAATAATAATTCAGCCAGTGGAAATTCGTCTGAATATTCCACTCCAAAACTTCCTTCAGAAGAATTTTTAAAATGGTGTCGACACGCTTTACGAGGATTAAATAATGTTAATGGTATTTATAATTTCGTGATTTCATTTTTATTGATTGATTGATTGATTTTTTACGTTTTTCAAATAATGAATTAATTTTTTATTTTTATTTTTATTTTTTTCATATAAATAGTTGACGAATTTTTGCAAATGTTATTATCATTTCCGCTTGATCCACCACCAGCTACTATTGAGATTATACAAGATTCTATTTATGCCAATTCACCTACTCTTGATGGTCGTAGGTTTGCGGATGAATTTATCAAAAGACGTAAAGCAGATGCTAATGGTTTACCAATGAGTCTTAGTCATACGGACAACAAATTGAACAAAGATTTAACCGTTGGGAATAATAATTCAAAAGAAGATTATACAGGAAATGGTGCAGGTGCTTTTAAAGTTGTAACAGCAAAGAAGAACAAAAAGAAGCAAATTAATTAAAAATTTTTTCACCTGATGCATAGATTAGATATTATAATTATAATAATAATCATCATCATTTCTGTCAATTGAAAAATTTATTACAACTGATTTTTAATAAATCATCATTTTTTATGTTACAATGCAAATATTTGTGATTATTTTAATTATTCATTATTTCAATTATTCATCATTAATATTAAATTATTCATTATTTGTTTCAATTGTAATTTTATCTAATACTCCGATTGCGCCATCAAGTAATTCCAAAAATTGTTTAAAATTTCGAAGGTCTCCTTCATTACGTTTAATACTCATAGATGCTACTAATAAAGTTGCAAATAAAGACCTAAATTAAATAATAAATAAATGAGAAAATATTAATAATCATAATTATCATAATTATCATAATTATCATAATTGTCATAATTATCATAATCATCATAATTGTCATAATTATCATAATTATCATAATCGAAGGAATCAAATTGTTAAAGTAAACAAACCAGTAAAGAGAATATCCAACCAATGGTGGACCAAATAATGCGGCTGTTTGAAGGAGAGGATATAAATTTTGTCCAAATTTACCACTGGCGATCTTATTCATAATAGGATGTTCGGCCATATTATTTATTTCGGTTCGGATAGTCTGAACTTTGATCTGAAAAGATGATGGATTTGGAAATTAATTGTCACTCACATCGTTAATAGAATAGAAAATAATAATAATAATAGAATAGAAAATAATAATAATAAAATAGAAAATAATAAACAATAGAAATAATAATAATAATAATAATAAATAATTCAAATACTTTACCTCATTAAGAATATTGGGCTCAAAATCGCGCCCGTTTGTTTCGATTTGTTTATTTATGATTTCCAAATATTTTATAATTTGTAATTGTAAATGTTTAACCTTTTTTAAAATTTCAAATATTTCATCATCGGACCATGTCCCATTATAACAAGCCAACATTAATGGTGCAATTATTTTAGTAATAGAATCAATAAGCCGGTTTTGAGATTCCACAAAATCCGAAAGTTGATTACAATAAACTAAAGTATCTTTATCAATAGATATCCAATGAGTATTTTCAAATACTTGTATTAAATCATCTTCAGGAATATAATCAAAAATCAATTTATTGTCATTTGTGGAATCATCACCATCATCGTCGTCATCATCATCACCACCATCATTATTAAAAATTTGATGTTCTATAAGAATATTTGATTCAATTAATGAAATTTCTTTTTCATATGCGTAACAAATATTTTCCGGATCACAGATCCAACCAAGTGATATAGCATTTTTCATAAAATTTTTTGATAATTCTAAAATCTTCTCTTTGTAAGACATAATATCATGATAACGCTTCTGAATATTACGCCAATTTTGATAAGATTCATATTCTTCTTTTGAAAGTTTTTGATCTTCAGGTAATTTTCCTGTACGACGAAATTCTTCATAACGTTCTCTAGATTCCGTATTTTCAAGAACTTTGTAAGCCTCGTTGATTAAAATAAACTGTTTGTTCACTTCAATTGGATCATATGTTTTAGAAGTTTGTCTTATTTTGTCTGGGTGATGTTTTAGAGCTAATTTCCTATATGCTTTCTTTATTTCAAATTGTGAAGCGGAGGGAGGAAGCCCTAATGCGTTATAATAGTCAGGTAAAGGTTCAGGATCTAAATAGCTCATATTTTGTTTAATCGTGAGAAAGTATTCAAAATTAATATATTGTATATATATTATATAAGTTATATAAGTTATATAGGTTACTATATTGGATATAAATTAAATAAATTAAATGTACGAATTAAGCTTATTCATTATTAGCTCATAAAGGGAATGACCAATCAAAAGTTTGTTAATTCGATTTTTTTCAGGATTGTTCCGAGTCTTTGGTTTTTGGTAACAAATTGACAATTTGTCCTTAATCTTGTTTTTCCTGTACAACTATTGCGGATTTTTTTATCAAATTGATCAAAAAATATCATCAAAAAAGAAGAAAAGAAGAAAAGAAGAGATTTTTTTTTCTTTAAAAAATAAGATGTTTAATTAAATTTTAAAATAATTCAATTAATCTAATTATCTAATTAATCTAATTAATCTGTAAATTTATATGAAATGGAATAATTGAATAATTTGAATAATTTGATCAATAATCACTGCAAAAAGTACTTTGCCATAAACTTGAGTAACTGGATCAAAATATCATTTGATCAAAATATTATTTGATTCAGATGAGAATAATTATCAGATAATTAGATATAATTAGATGAGAATAACTTATTAGACAAAAAGTATTATGCACATTGCAAATTTTTATTTTTATTTTATAAATCATTTATATTACAGATTTGTAGAAGCTTCTCTGTTGATGAAAAGCACAAACATCTGAAATCTTTTAATACTTTGCAAGAATGGTTGAGATTTTTTTTTTAATTATTACCTAAGAAAGTAATGATAGGGTAAAGTCAAGTTTCACGTGAATATTGAGGGAATATAACATTTTATTTTTTTTTTTTCGAAATTCAAACTTGTGTAATTTAACACGTATTTTCGTATTGCGTAATATCACTATATATATTAAACTTAGGGGGTTATCATTTTATTTCAACCCGTTCTAACAATACTTTTTCCGGGTTTGATTTCTCGTTAATTTACAAATCATGGAAGAAGATACAATACCCTCCACGTCTGGAGAACAGATACCAATTGCTACGGTTACTTATGATGTTACAAAACTTCAAGCACATCTTAATAAACTCCTCCCCTTGCTCTTAGATGCTGAAGAAGAAGAATTACAAACTTCTTTGTGGAATTCTGAAGATAACGTAGATAAATTAAAACGTTTCGCCATTGAACCACAGACTGCAAATTTATATGTTTCAAAGACAAAAGGCAAAGAGCAAGAGAAGGAAGAAAAGGAAGAGAAAGACGAAAAGGAAGTTGAAAAGGAAAAAGAAGGTGATTAGAATTCGAATTTTGCATTATTACCGCAGTATTGCATTCGTAAAAAAAAAAATTTTTTTTATTAAACGAAGTAAAAAAAAAGAGAGAAATGAAATTGCTAAAGCTAAACGTCATCACCTTATAGGAGTAAGGTTAAGGATAAGGTTTATTGTTTATTAGAGAATTATGTAATTTTGCCTACTAATGATTATGATCACCGTCGGTGAGCTTTGACAATACAAAAATACAAAAATAATAAAAAATTAAAAAATGATAGAAAAATAATGAAGAATACCTATTATTACATTATTACATTGTTATTATATTTAACTTTAAACATTAATATTTATTTTTAATACGTTTTTTTAAATTATATTAGATGATTTATTAGCTGAAGTCTATAAATACACCGTGACACAGGAACTTACATATAATCAAAATAATGTTGCCTGCGTTGCCATCATTAAGCAAGGAACTACTTTGGATCCCAATCGTACCGTTCAATCACAAATTCAAGTGATTAACTTACCTGGTCCATCTTCCAGTGACACTGGAACAGCTGATGTGAGCCCATACGAAGCATTATATTCTTATATCCATTCTGCTGTCACTCCTTATTTCGATGCCTATGTAATTGCGAAAGGTACAAATCCTGAAGGTGTCGCAAATACGAGTACTAAAAAATTTGATGATACTAAATCTGGTAGGTCATTATTTCACGAGAAATTTATCGAAATTGAATTATTTATTATTTATAAACAAAATGTTTACGATTATTATTATTATCATTATCAAAAGGGATATCTTTGGCAAAAAAGAAGATCATTGAACTAGAATTGGCACTTCTTAATTTGCAACAAAATGTTGAAATTCCCGACATTTCTCTCAACATTCATCCCATTGTTAAAGCAGCTATTGATAAAGTGAGTTTTATTTTTGCTATTATCAATGATTTTTTATTTTAATGACTTTATTTGATGATATCTAAATATTGGACTTTATTTCAGTGTAAACAAGAAAATAGACGTATTTCAGTGGATGTAATTGATCCTTCACTTCTTGGGGATTCATCATTTTTAAATAAACTTCAAGGAGATGTAAACGGTTGGGTAAAAGAGATCCAAAAGGTTACCAAATTGTCTCGCGATCCTTCCAGCGGTAATGCCATCCAAGAAATCAATTTCTGGTTGGGCATGGAAGTTGCTCTTGAAGACATCAATGAACAACTGAAAAGTGAACAGATTGGTATATATAAGTTATTTATTTATTTTTTTTAAATCAACTCCTTGAATTATCATATTTTAATTAAATTTTATTTATTTTATAGTTCTTACTATGGATATTCTCAAACACGCAAAACGTTTCCATGCTACTGTATCCTTTATTGCCGATACGGGATTGAAGGAAGCTGTAGAGAAAGGTAAATTTAGAATTTTAGATTATTTAGATTACTTAGATTATTTTATATTATAATCATAATTATAATTATACCCAAATTAAAAATCATATTTCTCATATTATTAGTACACAAATATAACCAACTTATGAGAGATTTCCCTCTCAATGAGTTACTTTCTGCACCAGATGTAGCAAAAGTAAAAGAATCATTGCTTATTATATTTGGACATTTCATTAAAAAATTGAGATTATCGTATGTACTATATATATATATATGTATATATCTTTGTTGGAATTTGATTTTAAAATTCTTATTTATTCATATTTTAATTTCTAATTCTTATAGACCATATCCAATCAAGAAAGCATTGTTACTTGTTGAAGCAATCTCTCGCGATTTAAATGATCAATTACTCAAAGTATTAAGTGTTCGTAGATTGATGTATATGGAATATGATGAGTTTGAAAAGATTATGTCTGGTGCTGAAGAAGTATTCAGAACTTGGGATGAAATGATCAAAGAATTTACAAACGTTGCCCGTGATGTCACACGCAAGCGATCAGACAAATTTATTCCAATTAAAATCGGTCCAGCACACGACAAGTTGCAAGAACGTGTCGCCTTCGTTCGTGGTTTTAGAAAACAACATGAACAACTTTATCAAACAATTATTAAAGTTATGGCTCAGCCTAAAGGAAATACTAAGATTGTGGTCGAAGGAGATGGCAATGTAATTCAACAGAAGTCAGAAAGTATCAGCACGAATGAAATCGATTCTTTGGAAGAAGTAAAATTGGCATATGAAAGTGTCAAGGATATTGATGTACTGGATGTATCAATTGAAGGTACAGAGGCATGGATGAAAGCAGAAAATAAATACAATGAACGAGTTTCAAGAGTCGAAAATCAGATTATAGCAAGTTTAAGAGATCGTCTCGGTACTTGCAAGAATGCCAACGAAATGTTCCGAGTGTTCTCAAAATTCAATGCCTTGTTCGTTAGGCCAAAAGTATGTTTTCCCTTTTACCCTTTGCCTTTTTTTTTTTTTGGATTTTGATTTATAAGTTTAAGTACTAATTTTTTTTCCAACTATTTAGATTCGTGGTGCTATCCAAGAATACCAAACACAGCTTATTGAATCGGTTAAAGAAGATATTTCTAAGCTCCAAGCTAAGTTCACTCAACAATATCTTAGATCTGAAGCAAATCATATGGCTCAACTTCGCGATCTTCCCGCCATCTCCGGGGCCATGATTTGGGCTCGTCAAATTGAACGTCAATTACAAACTTACATGAAGCGTGTTGAGGATGTTCTTGGTAAAGGTTGGGAAAAATATGCCGAAGGTCAAAAATTACAAGTCGAAAGCAATAATTTTAAAAGAAAATTGGATACCAGACCCGTAAGACATATTTAAACATTTTTATTATTAATTGTATGTAAAAATGTTTCATTTCCAATTATTATATCTTCCTTTGAATATCTTAGATCTTTGAAGCCTGGCAAGCCGATTTTGCCAACCGCCGTGATCTCAATGTAACGGGTAGATTGTTTGAAATTACACGAAATCGTGCCCAAGGAAACATTCTACAATTAGGAGTAAATTTTGATCCACAAATTATCACCTTATTTAAAGAAGTGCGCAACTTATTGTGGTTAAATCACCAAGTCCCACACACAATAAGTAGTCTTGCGAAAGTTGCCAAACGCGTATATCCTTTTGCAGTTAGTCTTATGGAGACAGTAAGAACTTATGCGCAAACAGTTCAAAAAGTCAAGAAACATCCCGAAATTATTATGCTTGTAGCTAGTTATCGTAATGATGTACAGGGAATGATTACAAAAGGCATTAATTACGAATGGCGATACTTTGTAGAAACTTATGATCGTCATTTCCGTTCTAATATGCATATTACCGGCGGGGCTTTGGATCCACCAGAAAATAAACATGATAAATTTGTAAGAGATTTTGCTGATAGTGTCTCAAATTTTCAAGATAAAGTCGATACTTTAATTACTAGTTATGAAGATATTACTCGTCACATTGAGGATCTTAAGACATGTCCATACAAATTGAACAAATTCCAAACAAACTTGGAAAAAATACAAAAATTGGTGAGTCATATTTATATGGTTGATTTAAATTAATTTATTCGTACACTGCCTTTTTTTTTTTCTTACTATATTGTCGCTTAATTTAATAGATTGATCGTTTGAATTTTGAATCATATTCAAATCTTAACGCTTGGGTTTCCCAACTTGATAATCGTGTTGAGGAAGTCTTAGCCAATCGTTTACGACAGTCCATTTCAGCATGGACGTCAGAATTCATGTTATCTGAAGAAGAGTCTACCAGTTCTAGTGAAATGAGAGAAGCAGTTTCTGTTAGCGGTAAATCAATGAAGAAATCTAAGAGAAGAACCACTAGAAATGATTCAATTGACGGCGATAGACCAATCATTACAAAAGCCGAGAAACCAAATCTCAAAGTTTCCATTCATGAGGTTCGAATCAGAAATCAAGTAATTTATTTGGATCCTCCAATCGAAGATGCCCGAACAAATTGGTATAATCAATTGCATGAATGGCTTTGTAAGTACATACTTTATTGTTTAATATTTCTTGTTTTATTCTTTTAATTTAGATTTAGCTAATTGTTTATTTTCCTCATTTTAGCTGTTATATGCAATTTATCAAGACTTCAAAGTTCTAGATATGATATTAATCTACAAGTCAGAAGTTCTATAACTCAAGAAACGTCTTATTCTAATTTATTGACAAAAATACCCGACAATTCACTTGAAAAAGCCTATGAAGTAATTGAGGAGAAGCTAAAAGAAGTATCTCAATATGTAAATATTTGGTTCCAATTTCAATCTCTTTGGGATCTCGAGGCTAATTATGTATACTCTCAACTTGGTGATGATCTCTCCAAGTGGAAACGTATTCTCGCAGAGATTAAAAATTCTCGTTCTACATTTGACACATCAGACACTGCTCGTTCATTTGGACCTATTGTAGTTGATTATGAACAAGCTCAAAGTAAAGTCAATGCAAAATATGATGCATGGCAAAAAGAAGTTCTTAACAAATTTGGTAGTAAATTAGGCGATTTTATGAAAGATTTTAATGCAAGTGTTTCCCATGCTCGTAAAGATCTCGAAAATCGTTCTATGGAAAGCAATAGTACTAGCGAAGCAGTTACACTTATTACTTTCGTTCAAGAGCTTAAATTAAAAGTTGCAAAATGGAATCAAGATGTTGATATGTTCCGTGAAGGACAGAAAACTTTAGAAAGACAAAGATATCAATTCCCAAGTGATTGGTTATATGTAGAACAAATTGAAGGAGAGTGGAGTGCCTTTAATGAAATATTGAACAGAAAAGACAATGCAATCCAGGAACAAATTGGTAATTCTTTAAATAATTTATATTTATATATTTTGATTTATTTTAAGCTTTAAAATTAATTATTTGTAAATTAAACATCATAATTTTCTTAATTTATTGTTACGCTTTTATAGCTGGACTACAATCTAAGATAGTTAAAGAAGATGAAAATGTAGAGGTGAAAATCAAAGAAATTATTGCAGAGTGGGATACCAAAAAACCTATTCAAGGAGATATTAATCCTGACTCCGCGACAAACACACTTACAATCTTTGAGGGTCGTGTTACTCGTCTTAAGGAAGAATATGATATGGTTTGTCGAGCTAAAGAGGCCCTTAACATGGCTTCAACTTCTGAAGGTCGCCTTGAGCCCGTTCTTGAAGAACTTCGAGATCTTAAATCTGTTTGGGCTGCTCTTTCTAGTGTTTGGAAATCTCTTAAGGATATTAAAGAATTGTTATGGTCATCCGTGGTACCACGTAAAATTAGACAACAATTGGACGGCCTTCTCACGACAACCAAAGAAATGCCAAGTCGAATGCGATCCTATGCTGCTTTTGAATATGTACAAGATTCCATAAAACAATACATTAAAATTAATCCAATTCTAGCCGAACTTAAATCTGAAGCATTAAAAGAACGTCATTGGAAATTAATATTTCATAATCTTCGTATGGAAGGACGTTTTATAGTATCTGAAATGACAGTTGGTAATATTTGGGATTTCGATCTTAAAAAGAATGAACAAGTTATAAGGGATGTGGTTACGCAAGCTTCTGGTGAAATGGCCTTAGAAGAATTCTTGAAACAAGTTTGTTTATTTTCATTTTACTTTTATTTCATAGATTTTATACAGGGCAAATTATTTGATAAAATTATATTACAACGTAAAAATTATATATTGAGTAATATATAACATTAATTTAATTCAATTATTTAGGTTAAAGAAACATGGAACAGCTATGTTCTGGAACTTGTCAATTATCAAAATAAATGTAAACTTATTAAAGGCTGGGATGAATTATTCACTAAATGTAGTGAAAATCTTAACTCATTGACTGCTATGAAGATGTCACCTTATTACAAACAATTTGAAGAAGAAGCTTCATCTTGGGAAGATAAATTAAATCGTGTTCATGTTTTATTTGATGTTTGGATTGATGTCCAACGTCAATGGGTATATCTTGAGGGTATTTTTAGCGGAAGTGCCGATATTAAACATTTACTTCCAGTTGAAACACAACGTTTCCAAAACATCAATTCGGAATTCTTGAATGTTATGAAAAAGGTTTACAAATCGCCCTATGTTCTCGATGTATTAAACATTCCAACTGTACAAAAATCTTTGGAACGATTGTCCGATCTTCTATCTAAGATTCAAAAGGCCCTCGGTGAATACTTGGAACGTCAACGTTCAACATTCCCTCGATTCTACTTTGTTGGTGACGAAGATTTACTTGAAATTATTGGTAACAGTAAAGATGTTGTCCGTATTCAAAAGCATTTCAAAAAAATGTTTGCTGGTGTTGCAAATATTGTTTTAAATGAGGACAACACTATTATCCTTGGTATTGCCTCTCGTGAAGGTGAAGAAGTTCCTTTCAGAGTTCCTATTGTTCTTAAGGATTATCCAAGGTATGTCATTTATTTTTCATAATTTTCAATAGTTATATTTTAAATCATGATTGATGATATTTATCATTCTTTATCAATCTTTATAAATATTTATCAATATATTAGGATCAATGATTGGTAAGTTTCCTTTTTTTTCCCTTTTTTTTTTGTACCCTTAATACTATTTTTACTAATTATATTAATTATAATAATTATCCAAATTGTAATATTTATTTTTTCAGGTTAACTATGATTGAAACTCAAATGCGAATTTCACTTGCTGAATGTCTGACTGAAGCATCGATTGAACTAAATACTTTTTACTTGGCCGAAGAATTAGTTACAAAAACATTTTTGGAGTGGATAGAAAAATTCCCAGCACAATTGGTCGTTGTTGCCGCACAAATAATTTGGACCCAAACAGTTGACAAAGCACTTAGTACTATGGAACAAAAAGATCCCAATGATCAAACCCCATTAAAAGGATCACTTGACTATGTTTTACGAGCTTTAGAAGTATTAGCCGATACTGTACTTCAAGATTTAACTCCTACTAAACGTAAAAAATGTGAACACTTAATTACCGAACTTGTACATCAACGTGATCTTCTCCGTCAATTACTCAGTAACAAAATATCATCCACAAAAGACTTTGAATGGCTTTATCAAATGAGATTCTATTTCAATGCTACTGTTGATGATCCTTTAAAACGTTTGACTATTAATATGGCTAACGCACAATTTTATTATGGTTACGAATATCTCGGAGTTCCCGATCGTTTGGTACAAACTCCTCTTACTGATAGGTTAGTACCAGCATGATGATTTTTTGATTTAGATGTTTATAAAAATTATTATTTACGAAAAAAAAAAAATAATTAATAAAATTTTACGTAAAGATGTTATTGTACTCTCACGCAAGCACTCGAAGCTAGACTTGGTGGTTCGCCATTCGGTCCTGCAGGTACCGGTAAAACAGAATCAGTTAAAGCTCTTGGTGTACAGGTATATTCTATAATAATTTTTTTTGTTATTTTATATTTAATTTTATGATTTTTAAATGATTTTTTTAAATTTATTTTTAATCCATTCATTAATTTATTTGATGAAATAGTTGGGTAGATTTGTACTTGTATTTTGTTGTGATGAAAATTTCGATTTCCAAGCTATGGGACGTATCTTTGTTGGACTTTGTCAAGTGGGAGCATGGGGATGCTTTGATGAATTTAATCGTCTGGAAGAAAGAATTTTATCTGCTGTATCTCAACAAGTACAGACGATACAACTTGGTTTAAAAGCAGCTGTTGAAAATCCTAATGCAGAAGTAGAAATTGTTGGAAAGAGTTTAAAAGTTAATACTAATACTGGTATGAACAATTTGTTATATTGATTTAAAGCTTAAATTATAAGTTAATTAATTATAATTCATTTAAATTATTTTAAAAAAAATCAGGTATCTTTATTACTATGAATCCTGGTTACGCTGGACGATCTAACTTGCCTGATAACTTGAAGAAATTGTTCCGAAGCATGGCTATGACAAAACCTGATCGTGAATTAATTGCACAAGTTATGTTGTACTCTCAAGGTTTCCGTACAGCTGAAACTCTCGCATCAAAGGTTGTACCATTATTTAACCTTTGCGCCGAACAATTGTCACCACAAGCGCATTATGACTTTGGTCTTCGTGCCCTTAAGAGTGTGCTTAACAGTGCCGGTAACTTGAAGCGTGAACGTCTTCAGACACTCAGAGAAGGAAATGCAAATGAAGAAGAATATGCCATCATATCGGAACCTGTACCTGAACAGGAAATTTTAATTCAAAGTATTCGAGAAACTATTGTTCCTAAGCTTGTCTCGGACGATATTCTATTATTAACTAGGTAATTCTTAATTTTATGAAATCTTTTGTTGTAATACTTTATTTGAGATTTTATAGTTATTTTTCGTTAATTTGATTTTATTAGTTTACTTGCCGATGTATTCCCTGGCGTTGATTATGTTCCAGTTGATCTTGATAAACTTACTGCCGAAATTAAAAATGTATGCGCCGAGAAACGCCTTCTTGATGGTGAAATGTGGATGGAAAAGGTTCTCCAACTTTATCAAATTCAAAATATTCATCACGGTCTTATGATGGTGGGACCCTCTGGTTCCGGTACGTTGTTTAATTGTTTAATTGTTTAATCGTTTAATTAATTAGTTTCCTAATCAGAAAATTTATATCGGTCATAATTTTTCTTAGGTAAATCGACTGCATGGAAAGTTCTATTGGAAGCTTTAGGACGTGTCCAAGGTGTAGAAGGTGTTGATTATGTTATAGATCCTAAAGCTGTTTCAAAAGATGCTTTATATGGTACTTTGGATCCAACAACTCGTGAATGGTCTGACGGTTTATTCACTCACATCTTACGTAAAATTATTGACAATGTTCGTGGTGAAAGTCTTAAAAGACACTGGATTATTTTTGATGGTGATGTCGATCCCGAATGGGTAGAAAATTTGTAAGTTTTTTTTTAAAAGTTATATTAGTTATATTCATTTTTTATATTAATTAAAAGTTTATTAATGTGTTATATATATATATATTTATTACATTAAATAGGAATTCCGTATTAGATGATAATAAATTACTTACTCTTCCAAATGGTGAACGTCTTAGTCTTCCATCCAATGTTCGAATAATGTTTGAAGTTGAAAATCTAAAATATGCTACTTTAGCTACTGTTAGTCGTTGTGGTATGGTGTGGTTCTCATCGGTATGTTAATGATATATACTTTCATGTAATTGGTAATTTGTTATTATATTTTCTGATTTCTAAAAAATTTATTGTTTCAAAAATTTTTAGGAAGTTATTACACTTGAAATGGTTTATCATAATTATTTAGAAACTCTAAAAGCTGTACCATTAGATGATAATGAAGAAGAGGGATCAATTAATCGTAGAACCGAAGGATCAGAAGATACAGTATCTCCTCATCTTGCTACACAACGAGCCATCGCCTCTATTCTCGCAAAACATATGAATGACGAAGGATTCGTTACAAAAGCTCTTCTTTTTGCAGAAAAATTAGAACACATCATGGATTTCACTTATGGACGTGTGCTAAATACTTTATTCTCTTTATTAAACAAGGGTGTTCGAAATGTAATTGAATATAATAATACACATACCGATTTTCCTATGGCGTCTGATCATTTGGAGGCATACACTACCAAACGTTTGGCACTCGGTGTCATTTGGAGTTTCACTGGAGACGCAAAATTGGATTATCGTGCAAAACTTGGTGAATATGTTCGTGGAATTTTAACTATAGATTTACCACCCGCACAACCCGGATCATCTATAATTGATTACGATGTACAAATTAGTAATGGTGAATGGATTTCATGGACTGGAAAAGTTCCGGTTATTGAAATTGAAACTCATACTGTTTCTGAAGCTGATGTTGTTATTCCTACAATTGATACAGTAAGACACGAAGAAGTATTATATTCTTGGCTCTCTGAACACAAGCCTTTAATGCTTTGTGGTCCACCAGGTTCCGGAAAAACCATGACATTATTTAGTGCACTTAGGAAATTACCAGATATGGAAGTAGTTGGTCTTAACTTTTCTAGCGCTACTACTCCTGAATTAATATTAAAAACATTTGAACAATATTGTGAATATCGTAAAACACCAAATGGTGTTATTTTATCACCTATTCTTATCGGTCGTTGGATTGTTGTATTTTGTGATGAAATCAATTTACCTGCTTGCGATCAATACGGTACACAACGCGTTATTTCATTTTTAAGACAATTGATTGAATATGGTGGTTATTGGAGAACTTCTGATAAAGCATGGATTAAACTTGAACGTATTCAATTTGTTGGTGCATGTAATCCTCCCACTGATCCTGGTCGAGTATCATTGACCCACAGATTCCTTCGTCATGCACCATTAGTAATGGTTGATTATCCTGGTGAAATTTCTCTTAATCAAATTTATGGTACTTTCGCTAGAGCTATGTTGAAACTTGTTCCCGCCCTCAGAGCTTATGCTGAACCACTTACTGCATCAATGGTAGAATTTTATCTTATGTCACAAAAACATTTTACTCCCGACATTCAAGCCCATTATATTTATTCACCACGTGAATTGACTCGATGGATGAGAGGTATATATGAAGCTATTAAACCTATGGAAACTCTATCTCTTGAAGGATTAGTACGTATTTGGGCCCATGAAGCGTTACGATTATTCCAAGATCGTCTTGTCACTGAAGATGAAAGAAAATGGACAGACGATAACATTGATGCCACAGCAATGAAAAATTTCCCTAATTTGAATCAAACCGAAGCTTTAAGTCGTCCAATTTTATTCTCAAATTGGTTATCTAAAACTTATATTCCAGTTGAACGTGAAGAATTACGTGATTATGTAAAAGCTCGTCTCAAGGTCTTCTATGAAGAAGAATTAGATGTCCAACTTGTACTATTTAATGATGTATTGGATCATGTTCTTCGTATTGATCGTGTATTCAGACAAATGCAAGGTCATTTACTCTTAATTGGTGTGAGTGGATCAGGAAAAACTACATTATCTAGATTTGTTGCATGGATGAACGGACTTAGTGTATTTCAAATTAAAGCACATAACAAATATACTGGAGAAGATTTCGATGAAGATTTAAGAACAGTTTTAAGAAGAGCAGGTTGTAAAAGCGAAAAAATTTGTTTCATCATGGATGAATCTAATGTTTTGGATTCTGGTTTTCTGGAACGTATGAACACTTTACTTGCCAATGCCGAAGTTCCAGGTCTCTTTGAAGGAGACGAATATAATACTTTAATGACAGGTTGTAAAGAAGGTGCTCAGAGAGATGGCTTGATGTTAGACTCACATGAAGAACTTTATAAATGGTTTACACAACAAGTAATGAAAAATTTACATGTTGTGTTTACTATGAATCCTCCCGAAGGTGGTCTCGCTTCACGAGCTGCCACATCACCTGCCTTATTCAATCGTTGTGTTTTAGATTGGTTTGGTGATTGGTCTGATCAAGCTTTCTTCCAAGTTGGAATGGAATTTACTCAAAATCTGGATTTGGACCTTACTTCGTACAAGTATGTATATATATATATATATATATATATATATATATTTAATTGATATATTTCGTAATTAATTTATTTAAATTTATTATTTTATTTTATAGTCCACCAGCTCAATTCCCTGTCGCTTATCGCGGAATGCCAGCTAATCCACCTCATCGTTATGCTGTTGTTAATGCCATGGCCTATGTACATCAAAGTAATTTTTTGTTTTATTTTATTTTTATTTACTTTATTTGTTAAAACTTTGATTGATGTCAATGATATATTTAATATTTAATATTTATTTAATATCGATTGTATTTTTTTTCTTACAGGTCTTTATGAAGTCAATGCTAAATTAAGTAAAAGACAAGGTCGTTATAATTATGTAACCCCACGTCATTATTTAGATTTTATTGGTCATTATGTGCGTTTGTTCAATGAAAAACGTGAAGATTTAGAAGAACAACAGCGTCATTTAAATAATGGTTTAGATAAGTTACGAGAAACTGTCACAACAGTTGATGAACTTCGTATAAGTTTAGATATAAAGAAAGCAGAACTTCAAAATAAAGAAAAAGAAGCTAATGAAAAATTAAAGAAGATGGTTGCTGATCAACAGGAAGCCGAATCACAAAAACAAAAATCTGAAGAAATTTCAGTTGCTCTCGAAATTCAAACAAAACAAATTGATGAACGTCGTTCTGTTGTATTAAGAGATTTGGCTAATGCTGAACCAGCTGTTGAAGAAGCTAAAAAGAGTGTTCAAGGTATTAAGAAACAACATCTTTCAGAAGTACGTGCTATGGCTAATCCTCCCGAGGCAGTAAAAATGGCAATGGTATGATTTATTTATTTTATTTTCTGATGAATTTTATTTTATTAATTATTGAAAACAATGTTTTTAATTAATTTTCCTTTTTTTTCCCTTTGGAATTCAACATAAAGACTTCAGTATGTGTATTATTAGGACATCCCGCAGATACTTGGAAAATGTGTCAAGCTGCTATTAGAAGAGATGATTTCATTACTAGTTTACTTCAATTCGATACTGATGTGAGAATGACTAAATCCATGCGAGAAAAAATGAGAAATGAATACGTTAACAAACCAGCATATAATTATGATCTAGTTAATAGAGCTAGTAAAGCTTGTGGTCCGTTAGTTAAATGGGTAACTGCTCAAGTGAATTACTCTGAAATTTTATATAGAATCGGACCATTACGTGCAGAAGTGAACGAATTACAAAAATCCCAAGAAGAAACAAAACAAAAAGCCGTTAGTATACAAAAAATGATTCAGGACTTAGAAAATCAAATAGAAGTTTACAAAGATGAATATAGTAATTTAATTAGTCAGAAAGAAAATATTAAAAACGTTATGTTAACTGTCAAGAAAAAAGTTGATCGTAGTTTGACTCTTTTATCAAGTTTATCATCTGAAAAGCAAAGATGGGAATCAGGAAGTCAAGCATTTGAAACACAAATGGGAACAATTGTTGGTGACGTTTTACTTTCAGCAGCATTCCTTGCCTATGGAGGTTACTTTGATCAACAATACCGTGAAATGTTGCTTCAAAAATGGACAAGTCATCTTTTATCCGCCAATATTCAATTCAAACAAGAATTATCTTTGACAGAATATTTATCAACAGCCGATGATCGTTTATCTTGGCAAGAAAATTCACTTCCAGCAGACGACCTTTGTACAGAAAATGCTATTATGCTTAACCGATTTAATAGATATCCTCTAATAATTGATCCATCTGGTCAAGCATCTGCATTCTTGTTAAATGAATTTAAGAACAAAAAGATTACAGTTACAAGTTTCTTGGATGATTCCTTTATCAAAAATTTAGAAAGTGCTCTTCGTTTCGGTAATCCATTATTAATTCAAGATGTCGAACATCTTGATCCTATTTTAAATGCTGTCCTTAATAAAGAATTACGTCGTACTGGTGGTCGTGTTTTGATTCGATTAGGAGGTCAAGACATCGATTTCTCTCCATCATTTACACTATTCCTTTCAACACGTGATCCTTCCGTAAACTTCCCTCCCGACGTTTGTTCTCGTGTTACTTTCGTGAACTTTACAGTCACACGTGGTAGTTTACAAAGTCAATGTCTCAATCAAGTACTCAAAGTTGAAAGACCTGATACTGATCAAAAAAGAACAGATCTTATTAAAATTCAAGGAGAATTTAAATTGAAACTTCGTCACCTTGAGAAATCCCTCCTGCAAGCTTTGAATGAATCAAAAGGAAACATTTTAGATGATACAATAGTTTTAGATACGTTAGAAAAATTGAAAACAGAAGCTGCCGAAATTACTAAAAAAGTAGAAGAAACCGATAATATTATGCAAGAAGTTGAGCAAGTCACCGCTCAATATACTCCATTGGCTCAAGCTTGTAGTTCAGCCTTTTTCGTAATGGAACAAATGAATTTATTACATCATTTCTATCAATTTTCTCTCGAATTTTTCTATGAAATTTTCCAATATATTCTTCATGGAAATCAAAACCTTCAAGGTATTACCGATACCGATGAAAGATTAAAAATCCTCAAGCGTGATCTTTTTGCTGTGACTTTCCGTCGAGTATCGCGAGCCCTTTTACATGAAGATTACATTATTTTCGCGATTTTACTTTCACAAATCAATATACGTAATTCAAAAAATCAAATAGATGAATCCGAATTTGATTTCTTATTAAGTGGCGGAGATGTTGTTCCAGGATCAAAGACTACACCACGCGAATTAGGGTTACGTGAAAATCTTTTCGATAGTGACCAACTTTGCAAAATCAAGGAATTTTCTGTTCTCCCGTGTTTCTCCGATCTTTCAAAAAGAATTGCCAACAACTCCCAAGAATGGGTTGAATTTATGGAACACGATGCTGCTGAGAAAGTTGTACCTGAAATATGGGATACTTCATTACCTTGTAAGATTTAAATTACATACTTTATATTTTTTATAACGATTATACTAATTTTTTTTTTTTTTTTTAAACAAAACAGCAACTGTCATACAATTACGCAAAATGTTATTAGTTAAATGTTTCCGTCCGGATAGATTAATTCCAGTTGTAGGCGAATTTGTTTCTAAAGCAATTGATTCATCATTTTTAAATCAAGGCGAGTTAGACTTTAAAGCTTTAGTTCTGGATGAAATTAAACCATCTACACCANTTATTTTCGCGATTTTACTTTCACAAATCAATATACGTAATTCAAAAAATCAAATAGATGAATCCGAATTTGATTTCTTATTAAGTGGCGGAGATGTTGTTCCAGGATCAAAGACTACACCACGCGAATTAGGGTTACGTGAAAATCTTTTCGATAGTGACCAACTTTGCAAAATCAAGGAATTTTCTGTTCTCCCGTGTTTCTCCGATCTTTCAAAAAGAATTGCCAACAACTCCCAAGAATGGGTTGAATTTATGGAACACGATGCTGCTGAGAAAGTTGTACCTGAAATATGGGATACTTCATTACCTTGTAAGATTTAAATTACATACTTTATATTTTTTATAACGATTATACTAATTTTTTTTTTTTTTTTTAAACAAAACAGCAACTGTCATACAATTACGCAAAATGTTATTAGTTAAATGTTTCCGTCCGGATAGATTAATTCCAGTTGTAGGCGAATTTGTTTCTAAAGCAATTGATTCATCATTTTTAAATCAAGGCGAGTTAGACTTTAAAGCTTTAGTTCTGGATGAAATTAAACCATCTACACCAATCGCTCTTTGTTCAATTCCTGGATATGACGCTAGTTATCGTGTTGATAACCTCGTAACTGAACATAAAGTCCATTGTACATCCGTGGCTATGGGATCACAAGAAGGTTTTACATTGGCTGATCAAGCTATTGCAGCATCAATCAAGAATGGAAATTGGGTGTTATTAAAAAATGTTCACCTTGCACCTTCCTGGTTGGGTCAATTGGAAAAGAAATTACATAGTATGAAAGCGCATAAAAATTTCAGACTTTTCCTAACTATGGAAACAAATCCAAAAGTTCCAGTAAATTTACTAAGAATGAGTCGAGGTATTAAAAATTTTTTATTTTTTTTCAAAAGAACATATACTTTTTATATATTTTATGTACATTCGAAGATATATTTTATTTATTGATTTATTAAAATTCCCATTCAAAAGTTCTTCTTTTCGAGCCCCCACCAGGTATAAAGGCTAATCTTCAAGACTCCCTCAAGAGTATCGCCCCAAGTCGTCTTGCGAAAGGACCCAACGAACGCGTTCGTCTTTACTTTATGCTTGCTTGGTTACATGCAGTTGTGCAAGAGCGTCTACGTTATGTACCTTTGGGTTGGACTAAAATTTACGAGTTCAATGATTCCGATCAAGATTTTGCAATTAATACTATTGACGCATGGTTAGATTCAGTCGCTCAGGGTAGGTCCAATATTGCCCCAGATAAAATCCCATGGGAAGCCATCCGAACACTTATTTGTGTGGCGGGATACGGAGGTCGTATTGATAATGAATTCGATAAACGTCTCCTGGAATCATTTGTAAATGAATTATTTACTCCCGCCGCCTACGATCTGGAATTCCCTCTTGTCGATTCCGATGATACCAATAAATTAGCCATTCCAGATGGTAGTAAAATGGATCACTTTATGAATTGGGTCAATAAATTACCAGAACGCGAACCTCCAATATGGTTAGGATTACCAAGTAACGCAGAAAAAGTTTTGGCCACAGCGAAAGGTATATTGGTTTATTTATAAGAGTACTAGATTTTTTGATATTATGCATATAAGTTAATACCATTAATATTAATAATTATTATTATTGTTATATAGGATATGCAATGTTAGTCAAAATTAGAAAGATGAAGAGTTTATCGGATGATGACGAAACTGAATATTCCCAAGATTCGGGAGCACAAACATCAACACAACCAGCATGGATGCGCGCCTTGTACGTAGTCATCTAATTAAAATTTTATAATTATTTCAATATGTTGACTTAATTAATATATATATATGTATTTTTTTTAATTTACATAGGTATTCAACTGTCGATAATTGGTTAAAGACTTTACCAGAAGTGAGTTTTTTTTTTCGTTTTTTTTTTTGAAATAAATTTAGCAATTTTGATTCTTTTGAAAATTAATCTAATTTTTGGAATATAGAAAATACCAGCAATGAATCGAACCCCTGAGAGTATAAAGAATCCATTATTCAGATTCTTCGATCGTGAAAATTCAATCGGCCGTAAACTCCTTAAAACTATTCGTGTAGATTTAGAAAATATCAAAAAAGTGTGCGATGGTGAACTTAAGCAAACCAATCATTTGCGTATGTTACTTAGTTGCTTAACAAAGGGTAAGTGTATTTGATTATTTATAATATACAAAAGAAATATCTATTTTTATCATCGTATAAAATTAAATATTTTTTTTTTATTACGAAGGTATTATCCCCGATCATTGGAGAAAATATAAAGTTCCTAAGACAGTGTCCCTTAATCATTGGATTGGTGATTTTAAGAGTCGATTACAACAAGTTGAAAATATAACGAAGGAAAATGATTACGCAAACATGCATGTCTGGCTTGGAGGCTTTTTCATGCCTGAAGCATATATCACCGCTACACGTCAAGCGGTAGCTCAATTACATAAATGGTCATTGGAAGAACTTACTTTGGAAATTGATTTAGATAAAAGTGGAGACCCCGATTCATTCGCAATCACAGGTAAAATAAATATATAAATTATTTATATTTGAAATTTGAAATCACTTTCTTATGAGAACATATAACTAAACATTTATCTATCTTGTTTCCGTTCAAAAAAAAAAAAAAAAACTATCAGGAATAAAACTTGCAGGTTTGTATAAATTCCACATAATTTACATAATTTATATAATTTATATAATTTACATAGTTCGAAAAGGTTAATGAAAAAAAATGCTAAACTTTATTAAAATTTNATCAAAAAAGTGTGCGATGGTGAACTTAAGCAAACCAATCATTTGCGTATGTTACTTAGTTGCTTAACAAAGGGTAAGTGTATTTGATTATTTATAATATACAAAAGAAATATCTATTTTTATCATCGTATAAAATTAAATATTTTTTTTTTATTACGAAGGTATTATCCCCGATCATTGGAGAAAATATAAAGTTCCTAAGACAGTGTCCCTTAATCATTGGATTGGTGATTTTAAGAGTCGATTACAACAAGTTGAAAATATAACGAAGGAAAATGATTACGCAAACATGCATGTCTGGCTTGGAGGCTTTTTCATGCCTGAAGCATATATCACCGCTACACGTCAAGCGGTAGCTCAATTACATAAATGGTCATTGGAAGAACTTACTTTGGAAATTGATTTAGATAAAAGTGGAGACCCCGATTCATTCGCAATCACAGGTAAAATAAATATATAAATTATTTATATTTGAAATTTGAAATCACTTTCTTATGAGAACATATAACTAAACATTTATCTATCTTGTTTCCGTTCAAAAAAAAAAAAAAAAACTATCAGGAATAAAACTTGCAGGTTTGTATAAATTCCACATAATTTACATAATTTATATAATTTATATAATTTACATAGTTCGAAAAGGTTAATGAAAAAAAATGCTAAACTTTATTAAAATTTCATAGGCGCAATGTGGAAAGAAGATAAAGTTCAACTTGACATAGCACCATTAACCAAATTAGAGTTATCACAAATAAGATGGGTTCTCAAATCAAAGTAAGTTTTTTTTGTCTACGGATTCTTTTTTTTTATATATATTATATTATTAAAAAATTATACCAAAATTAATTATTATTTTTTTTTTGATACTCAAAGGGCTACCCCCGTTACAGAAGCTACTATAAACCTTCCAGTTTATCTTAATGAGGATCGTGGTGACTTGCTTTTCATTATTAATGCGAATGCTAAATTATCCGATAAAAATAAGATTGCACAACGTGGTGTTGCAGTTCTCCTTTAATTTTTTAAATATCAAAATATAATGCATAAAAATTTTCATTCCGGAAATATTAATATTATTAAATGTAGAATAGGTTAATTTATTTATTTATTGCTATTTTTTTTTTTTTGGATTTCGATTTAATTTTTTTTTATTATTGGGATAAACTTCCGTTTTAGTTATTTACTACTTATATTTATATGCTTCAAAATATTTTATAAATCTAAAAAATAGTTGCTATCAAATTTTTTTTTTTTTGAAATGTACATTTTTTTTTCGAAATAAAATAACTTTATCACTTTATTGGATGTGATAAACAATACAATATTATGTCTATACACGACAAAAAAATTTCAAATAAATAATTTTATAGTACGAATATTTTTACATTATCTAATAAAGCCAATCGATGCACCTTCATAAAGTTATATCTACAGTATTGGCAAGAGACTTTTTTTTAAAACGTAAATAACAAAATTTTATTATAAAACCTTATTTTGAATCATTAATTAAAGTTGTTTAGAATTGATTTTTGCATTTATTTATAAAGTTTTAATATATCTTAATAAGCTCGTTAAGGGTAGGAACAGCGCAGACGCGGACATGGGGACAGTAAAAAAACCTGGGGAGTACAATACTGATTGGCAGTTCACGTTAATTAAAAATAAAAGTAAGAAATGAGTAACATTTCAAAATATAAATATTTACCGCGAAAAACTTTTTTGGTCTATCAGTCTATGATTGCCGCAACAATCATAGACAGGTCTGTGAAACACAATAATAATGATGGACGAAATCTGCTGCCATTTTAATTGACAGCTTCTCAAAATAACAACTATATTCGTAAATACGCGTTGAAATTTCTAATGTTATACACATTTTATTTAAAATACAAGCCGGATATATCTTGCACACGTGTTATTAAATAAATATAGAGGCATAGATTCTACATTTTTTTAAGTATCTCGCTATGAAACTTCTTTTTTATCACTTAAAGGAACAATTTTATACCCAAAGAATAATTCCCCAAAAGGTAAATTCAATGGTGCTGGAATATTCTCACTTGAGCTTAAATCATGAACATTTGAACTAGATTTACTGTATAGTAAAAAAAAATGAAATGAAATAAAATTAGAGTGCATAGATAATCATTATTTTTAAAACACAAATAACTTCCCGAAAAAACAAACCTCTTCGAATTTGTCTCATCAACTGAAGTTTTTACGGGTTTTTTTCCATTCAATTGTTTTCCATCACCCTGAAAAGGTAAAAAACCTTTAGGTTCCGTAGCTGGTTCTTCAAACTTTATTTTGTTAGCCTACGAAAACAATCACATAATTACATGTCAAATAAAGAAAAAATTCATTAAGCAATTAAAAATTATTTCTCAACTAAAAAAAAAAATTACCATAGTATCTGGTTGAGGTTTTGGTTCAACATATCCTACAGGCGGAGCAAAATCAACCTATTTGTAAATTCAATATTTATTAATAAAACTATCACTTATATCCAATTAAATAAATTATTAAGAAATTTACTTCTAAATCAGTTTCCACAATAGAAATTCCATTGTTTGAGGGTTTCGTTTCTAATACTAAAATTTCGTATATTTTATTATTATAATTAATTTGAATAATGTCGCCTTGTGTCAAAGTTGCAAAATTTCGCAATGCATTTTCAAGTCTATTTAAAAAAAAAAATAGAATATTATATCTTGTATGATTATTTATCACAAAAAAAAAAAAAATAATAATAATATTTAAAATATTTAATTGAATATTTACACAGCTTTTGGATCACTGATGTCCAAAAAATCCGGAGTCTGTGGTTGAATCTTAACAAATGCTCCTAACGGTAAATTTGCATTTTTTATTTCGAGGAGATCACCTTGTTCTAATAATAAGGTTTGCATCATCTAAAATATATCATTTATCATTTTAACTTTTTGGTTAAAATATTATATTATTTTAATAAATAAAAAGAATTTCTTAAATATTACACTAATTTTTTACCCAATGAGGCAAATAAACGCGACCTTCTTCTGCAATAAATTCAAGAACTCCGGCGTGAGTATGTATTTGTTTATCTGCGTTTCGAAGTTCAAACAACAAAGGATATACTATGTTTAAACTCGCTATATTATTATTATTATTATTATTATTATTATTATTAAAAAATGTGAACATTAATATTTAGCAACGTTTTAATTGGACTTATAAAACATTAATTCTTTTCATTAATTTGAATTTTTGTACCTAATTTAGCTAACGCAGAGGGAGGTAAGAAAACTACAAATGAAATAAAAATTGCATCAAGTCAACGTCCTTAAAAATTTCTGAAAAATGCCATATTTTTGTACTTTTGCCTCCATAATTAGCAGTTTGTCTCTCATTTCCTTGCATCAAGACTACCGAATAACAACGATATGTTTCCGAAAAACCTCTATTCGGATTTTGTTGCATGGGTATGCCGAAAGTTAAAGCTTGTTCGAAATCATCAAAGCCTCCAAACTACAAATAGTGCAAAATTGTAATCAGTATTATTATTAAATAATGGATTTATAAAATCTTTATTTAATATTTGCCATGTTTGCCATTGTTAAAATAGATCAGAAAGTAAGTTGTTTAGTGTTAATAATAAATAATTGCGTAATATATATTTATGATGGGCAAAATTGCGTCACTCTGAATAACCTAACTTTGCCCCCCACGGGTTTAATTTTGCCCAGTGGTGAAAATCACCAGCGGTGATCTTGAGCGATGAATTTTAATTGGCTAATTTTATAATATCACATGATATATATATATTATTCATCGCATTGTTGTGAAAAATATAAAAGTAAAGAAGTTGTTTAAAGTTTTTAGATCAACCTTTTTCAAACTAGATCTTTTTGTACATCATGTCTGAATATGGGGATGCTTTCCAACCCCAAGGAAGCTTTGTCTATCCAGATCAACAACAACAACAGCCGCAACAGCCGTTCGCATATCAGTATTACCAATTTAATAGTCCTCAAAATCAATATCAGTTCGGTAATACCCAACCACCTGAACCTTCAACGGAAAAGATAGAAGAAAAGGCTCGGAGATGGCAACAATTACAATCAAAACGATATGGAGAAAAAAGAAAATTTGGTTTCATTGAACACGAGAAAGCTAATATGCCACCAGAACATATTAGAAAAATCATCAAAGATCACGGAGATATGTCTAGCAAAAAATATCGACATGATAAGAGAATATATCTTGGTGCCCTAAAATATGTACCGCATGCAGTTTTAAAGTTGTTAGAGAATATGCCAATGCCTTGGGAACAAGTTCGTGAAGTACCAGTTTTATATCATATAACTGGTGCAATAACTTTCGTTAATGAAATACCGTGGGTTGTTGAACCAGTTTACATCGCTCAATGGGGAACTATGTGGATTATGATGCGTAGAGAAAAACGTGATAGACGACATTTTAAACGTATGCGTTTTCCACCATTTGATGATGAAGAACCTCCATTAGATTATGGGGATAATATTTTAGATGTCGAACCATTAGAAGCAATTCAAATGGAATTGGAAGATGACGAAGATGCACCCGTTTTTGAATGGTTTTATGATCACCATCCTCTTTTGGATACAAAATTTGTGAATGGTCCAACTTATCGACGTTGGAAATTAAATTTACCAATAATGTCAACTTTATATCGATTGGCACATCAATTACTTTCTGACCTTACAGATTCAAATTATTTTTATCTCTTTGATATAAAGTCATTTTTCACAGCAAAAGCTCTTAATGTTGCAATTCCCGGTGGACCAAAATTTGAACCTCTTTATAGAGATATGGACACAGCTGATGATGATTGGAATGAATTTAATGACATAAATAAAATTATAATTAGGCAACCGATTCGTACAGAATATAAAATCGCATTTCCTTTCTTATATAATTCTCTTCCACGATCAGTTCATGTATCATGGTATCATGAACCAACCGTTGTTTATATTCGTGCTGAGGATCCCGAATTACCAGCTTTCTATTTTGATCCTATTATCAATCCTATTTCTTCGCGAAATGTCGCTCCACAAACTTCAACAGTTTCACATGAAGATGAAATATTTGGTGATAAAGATGTAGATGAAGATTTTATTTTTCCAGAAAATATTTCGCCATTTTTAGAAGATTCACCACTTTATTCTGATAATACCGCTGATGGAATTGCGTTATGGTGGGCTCCTCATCCTTTCAACAAACGTAGTGGGAGAATGCGTCGTGCTGAAGATGTACCTTTAGTAAAAAATTGGTATCTTGAGCATTGTCCATCTGGACAACCTGTTAAAGTTCGCGTATCTTATCAAAAACTTATAAAATGCTTTGTATTAAATGCTTTAAAACATCGACCACCAAAAGCTTTGAATAAAAAATATTTGTTCCGTCAATTGAAATCAACAAAATTCTTTCAAACTACGGAATTGGATTGGGTTGAAGCTGGATTACAAGTTTGTCGTCAAGGTTATAATATGCTTAATCTTTTAATTCATCGGAAAAATCTCAATTATTTGCATTTGGATTATAATTTCAACTTGAAACCTGTTAAAACACTTACCACCAAAGAACGTAAAAAATCTCGATTCGGAAATGCGTTTCATTTATGTCGTGAAATCTTACGGTTAACAAAACTGGTCGTTGATTCACATGTGCAATATCGACTAGGTAATGTTGATGCATTTCAGTTAGCTGATGGTTTACAATATATATTTGCACACGTCGGACAATTAACCGGAATGTATCGATACAAATATCGTCTCATGCGTCAAATTAGATTATGTAAAGATCTTAAACATCTTATATACTATCGATTTAATACTGGGCCAGTTGGTAAAGGTCCTGGTTGTGGATTTTGGGCTCCCGGATGGCGTGTTTGGCTCTTTTTCATGAGAGGAATTGTTCCTCTCTTAGAACGTTGGCTTGGAAATCTATTGGCTCGTCATTTTGAAGGTCGTCATTCCAAAGGAATTGCAAAGACGGTAACTAAACAACGTGTCGAGTCACATTATGATCTTGAACTTCGAGCAGCAGTTATGCATGACATATTAGATATGATGCCCGAAGGTATCAAAGCTAATAAATCAAAGACTATACTACAACATTTAAGTGAAGCATGGAGATGTTGGAAAGCAAATGTCCCATGGCATATAATGGGAATGCCAAAGCCAATAGAAAATATGATTTTGAGATATGTGAAAAGTAAAGCAGATTGGTGGACTAGTGTAGCACATTATAATCGGGAAAGAATTCGAAGAGGAGCCACAGTTGATAAAACTGTATGTAAGAAAAATCTTGGACGTTTAACTCGTTTATGGTTAAAAGCAGAACAAGAACGACAACATAATTATCTCAAGGATGGACCTTATATTACTGCGGAAGAAGCCGTTGCTATTTATACTTCTACTGTACATTGGTTAGAAAGTCGTAAATTTTCTCCAATTCCCTTCCCACCTCTTTCTTATAAACACGACACGAAATTATTGATATTGGCCCTTGAAAGGTTGAAAGAAGCTTATAGCGTAAAAGGACGTCTTAATCAAAGTCAACGTGAAGAATTGGGTTTGATTGAACAGGCTTATGATAATCCTCACGAAGCACTTAGTCGTATCAAACGTCTTTTGTTGACCCAACGCGCTTTTAAAGAAGTCGGAATTGAATTCATGGATCTTTATAGTCATTTAATTCCAGTATTTGATGTCGAACCTCTTGAAAAGATTACTGATGCTTATCTTGATCAGTATCTTTGGTATGAAGGAACCAAAAGAAATTTATTCCCAGCTTGGATCAAACCATCTGACACAGAACCTCCTCCATTACTTGTCTATAAATTCTGTCAAGGTATTAATAATTTGACGGATGTTTGGGAAACTTCAAATGGTGAAATCAATGT
This sequence comes from Diversispora epigaea, assembly GCA_003547095.1. Taxonomy (NCBI): domain Eukaryota; kingdom Fungi; phylum Glomeromycota; class Glomeromycetes; order Diversisporales; family Diversisporaceae; genus Diversispora; species Diversispora epigaea. The sequence continues at coordinate 50,471 of PQFF01000494.1, read as the reverse complement.
TATGTTGGAAACTCAATTTAGCAAGGTTTATGAAAAGATCGATTTGACTTTGTTGAATCGACTCTTGAGATTGATTTTGGATCATAACCTTGCAGATTACATGACAGCTAAAAATAACGTGGTCCTCAATTATAAGGATATGAATCACGTGAATGCGTATGGTCTTATTCGTGGGTTACAATTTGCTAGTTTTATATTCCAATATTATGGTCTCATTCTCGACTTGTTGCTTTTGGGTCTTCAAAGAGCATCTGAAATGGCTGGTCCTCCACAATGCCCTAATGAATTTTTACAATATCGTGATGTTGTTACAGAAACAAGACACCCAATTAGACTTTACTGTAGATACATCGACAAAGTTTATATATTTTTCCGTTTTAATGCTGAAGAAGCCAGAGATCTTATTCAACGTTATCTTACAGAACATCCAGATCCTAACTCAGAAAATATAGTTGGTTACAATAATAAAAAGTGTTGGCCACGGGATTGCCGCATGAGATTGTTTAAGAGTGATGTTAATGCTGGAAGGGCTGTATTCTGGGATATAAAAAATAGATTACCGCGTTCGCTTACCACAATTGAATGGGAAGATACATTTGTTAGCGTATATTCAAAAGATAATCCAAATGTATTATTCTCTATGTGTGGATTTGAAGTAAGAATTCTTCCAAAAATTAGAAATCTAAATGAAGAATTCACACTTAAAGATGGTGTCTGGAATTTGATTAATGAACAAACGAAGGAAAGGACAGCTCAAGCTTTCCTTCGAGTTGATGAAGAATCTATGAACAAATTTCATAATCGGGTTAGACAAATTTTGATGGCCAGTGGAAGCACAACATTCAGTAAAATCAGTAACAAATGGAACACTTGTTTGATAGGTTTAATGTCTTATTTCAGAGAAGCCGTTGTTCATACACGTGAACTGTTAGACATTATTGTAAAAGCAGAGAACAAAATACAGACTAGAATTAAAATAGGGTTAAACTCTAAAATGCCCTCAAGATTTCCTCCTGTAGTGTTTTATTGCCCAAAGGAAATTGGAGGTTTAGGAATGCTTTCAATGGGACATGTTCTCATACCTCAAAGCGATCTCAGGTGGAGTAAACAAACAGAGACAGGTATAACTCATTTTCGATCCGGAATGAGTCATGAAGAAGATCAATTAATACCTAATCTTTTCAGATATCTTCAACCTTGGGAATCGGAATTTATTGATTCACAACGTGTTTGGGCTGAATATGCATTGAAAAGACAAGAAGCAAATGCACAGAATAGGCGGTTGACACTCGAAGATTTAGAAGATTCGTGGGATAGAGGTTTACCACGTATTAATACTCTTTTTTCAAAAGATCGACATACCTTAGCATATGATAAAGGTTGGAGGGTTAGAACTGAATTCAAAAGTTATCAAATATTAAAGAACAATCCATTTTGGTGGACACATTCTAGACATGATGGTAAATTGTGGTGCTTAAACAATTATCGGTCTGATATGATTCAAGCATTAGGTGGTGTTGAAGGAATATTAGAGCACACACTTTTTAAAGGCACATACTTCTCTACATGGGAAGGTCTCTTCTGGGAAAAAGCTTCTGGATTCGAAGAAAGTATGCGATATAAAAAATTGACAAATGCTCAGAGATCCGGTCTCAACCAAATTCCTAATCGTCGGTTTACATTATGGTGGTCTCCTACAATTAATCGAGCTAACGTATATGTTGGTTTCCAAGTCCAATTAGATCTTACAGGTATATTTATGCACGGAAAAATACCAACATTAAAAATATCATTGATCCAAATTTTCCGAGCGCATTTGTGGCAAAAAATACATGAAAGTGTTATTATGGATTTATGTCAAGTTTTCGATTCAGAGCTCGAGAGTTTACAAATTGAAACAGTACAAAAAGAATCAATTCATCCCAGAAAATCGTACAAAATGAATTCCTCATGTGCCGACATTTTATTATTTGCTTCTTACAAATGGAACGTCTCAAAACCTTCTCTACTAAACGATAATAAAGATGTAATGGATGGCACAACAACATCACGATGGTTTGTTGATTGTCAATTAAGATGGGGAGATTTCGATTCTCATGACATAGAGAGATATACTAGAGCCAAATTCTTAGATTATTCCACAGATAACATGAGTATTTATCCTTCACCTTTTGGTATAATGATAGGAATTGATCTTGCGTATAATTTACATAGTGCTTATGGTCACTGGATTCCTGGAATGAAACCATTAATTCAATCAGCAATGGCGAAAATAATGAAAGCCAATCCAGCTTTATACGTTTTACGAGAACGTATACGAAAAGGTTTACAATTATATAGTTCAGAACCTACTGAACCATATTTATCATCACAAAACTACTCAGAATTATTTTCAAATCAAATTATTTGGTTCGTGGATGATACAAACGTATATCGTGTAACAATTCATAAAACTTTTGAAGGTAACTTGACAACTAAACCGATAAATGGAGCTATTTTCATTTTCAATCCAAGAACAGGACAATTATTCTTAAAGATTATTCATACTTCTGTGTGGGCTGGACAAAAACGTTTGGGACAATTGGCAAAATGGAAGACCGCTGAAGAAGTGGCAGCTTTGATTCGTTCATTACCAATTGAAGAACAACCTAAACAAATTATCGTTACTCGAAAGGGAATGTTGGATCCTTTAGAAGTGCATTTATTAGATTTCCCTAACATTGTCATTAAAGGAAGTGAATTACAATTACCATTCCAAGCTTGTTTGAAATTAGAGAAATTTGGAGACTTAATTCTTAGAGCAACAGAACCTCAAATGACACTATTCAATTTATATGATGATTGGCTCAAAACAATCTCATCATATACGGCATTTTCACGTCTTATACTTATTTTGCGTGCACTTCACGTGAATACCGACAAAACAAAGATAATTTTAAGACCAGATAAAACAACTATAACTGAACCTCATCATATTTGGCCAACTTTAAGTGATGAAGAATGGATTAAAGTTGAAGTTGCACTTAAAGATTTAATCTTAGCTGATTATGGTAAAAAGAATAATGTCAATGTTGCATCACTTACTCAATCAGAAATTCGAGATATTATTTTGGGAATGGAAATTTCTGCCCCATCTCTTCAACGACAACAAATTGCAGAAATTGAGAAACAAACGAAAGAACAAAGTCAACTTACAGCAGTAACGACTAAAACTCAAAATGTACATGGTGATGAAATGTTGGTTGTAACTACAAGTAATTATGAGACAGCAACATTTGCATCAAAAACCGAATGGCGCGTACGAGCAATTTCATCAACAAACTTACATCTTCGTACAAATCATATATATGTAAATGCTGAAGATATTAGAGATACTGGATATACATATGTTCTTCCAAAGAATTTATTAAAAAGATTTATTCAAATTGCCGATTTGAGGACACAAATTGCAGCATATATGTACGGTATATCTCCTCGTGATAATACACAGGTTAAAGAAATTAGAGCATTAGTAATTGTTCCTCAATATGGCACACATCAATCAGTACATTTACCAAATATGATGCCAGAACATGAATATATTAAAGATTTTGAACCACTTGGTCTTATTGTCACACAACCATTTGAAACAGCGCAATTATCGCCTTCTATATTATGCCTTCATGCCAAGATTGTAGCCGAGAATAAAAATTGGGATGGAGATAAAACAGTTACAATGACTGTAAGTTTCACTCCAGGGTCATGCTCTCTGACATCATATAAACTTAATCCAGCAGGATTTGAATGGGCACGTAATAATAAGGATACATCAGTCAATCCACCAGGTTATCTTCCGACATTCTCTGATAGAGTTCAAATGTTATTATCAGATCGATTTATGGGATTCTTTATGGTTCCCGAAAATGATATTTGGAATTATTCATTCATGGGTCCATCTCATGGTGCTAATATGAAATATAATATAAAATTAGATGTTCCCAAAGAATTTTATCATGAATTACATAGACCTCAACACTTCCTTAATTTCTCTTCAATGGAGGAAGATATTGAAGCTGATCGTGAAGATGCATTTGCTTAATTTTTTATAAATTTTTAGATATAATAAAATTTTATAAAATAAACAATTATAAACTTAATACTAATGATTAGGTAAATTATTTTAGAATAAGATTCTTAAATAATTCATGTAATTAAAATAAAAAAAAAATTATTCATTATTTATGTATTATAATAGAGATATTAAATAAAAATCTTTTATAAAATTTATTTTTACCAATCAATTAATTAATTTATATAAATTTTCCTGAAATAATTACAATTATACATTTATTAAATAATTGTAAAATAGAAAATGAATTGATAAAAATTTTCAACTTTAAACAACCTTTAATATTGATATTGCTTAAAAAAATATACATTAATAAGTAACAATAATTATAATAATAAAATTATAATAATAAAAATAATAATAATAATAATAATAATAACGATCTTTCTATATAGTAAAAGTGATATGCTTATATGCGTTAGTGCACTAATATCTATAATTTTTATGACATTTGACTACATTGACTTGATTTTTTTTTATTTTTTATTTTAACTTTCTTGACCAAAATCCTCTGTAAATTTTGTATGTGCTTTAATATCATCAGCGTTTACTGTAGGTCTAGCTATTTGTATCGCCTTAAGGAAATCTTTTAATGTTAATTCGGGTTCTAGTAAACTTTCCGAATCGACTTGCATCCAAGTCATTTCTTTAGCACCTGAATCACCAGGTGAGCATGGGGTGAGATATTGTTTGGTAACTTCAGGGTTGTCACGACAAGGTGCATTAACCTAACATTAAAAGAATTACAGTAAAGAATTATCAGATCACAATTAAATTTACATGTAGACTTATAAATATGAATAACATACCTGTTTGAAATGTGTTGCAGTTTGAACTTTACGAACAGGTTCCATTAAGGCATCTCGTACTACTACGGCAATATCTGACCCAGAATATCTATAAGTAATAATATATTCAATTCAATAATATAATAAATACAATATAAAATATATATATATAATAATAATAAAGAGAAATTCGCACTCACCCTTCCGTCTTTTCACCCAAGCTCCTAAAATCATTTGTCTCTAATTTACAAGGTGTATTTCCTATATTCAGTTGAAACATTTTAGCTCTTGCAGCGAGATCCGGTAGAGGTATATATATTCTCTTCTCAAATCTTCGCCTAATGGCTGAATCCAATTGCCATGGAATATTCGTAGCTCCCAGTACTAAAACTCCAGTAGATTCAGCGCTTACACCATTCATTTGAACTAAAAATTCAGTTTTGATTCTACGACTTGCTTCACTTTCACCTTCTCCACGTTGACCACAAAGGGAATCAACCTCATCAATAAAAATGATTGAAGGAACGCAATCACGAGCCATTCCAAAAAGATTTTTAACAAGACTTTAAAAAATATAATAAATTTAATTTAATTAATAATATTCAATAATGTTTATGATAATATTTTTGAACATTCATTAAATATATTTGAGAAAATCCAAATATTTTAATTATTATTATATTCACCGTTCACTTTCACCCATCCATTTGCTCACCAAATCAGACGATGAAACAGAGAAAAAAGTAGAGTTCGCCTCGGTTGCAACTGCTTTAGCGAGATACGATTTTCCTGTTCCCGGAGGTCCGTATAATAATATACCAGACCACGGTTTTCGCTTTCCTTAAAAAAATAAATAAATTTCAAACCATGTTTGTAATGTTTATGTCGCTAATTATTGACCAAATATAGATACCAGTGAACAAATGAGGAAACTTGATAGGTAAAATCACAGCTTCCTTCAATGCTTCTTTAGCGATTTCTAAACCAGCAACGTCATCCCAACGCACATTTGGTTTTTCTCTGAGTATAGCAGCTTGAAAATTCAAAAAAATTTTCAATTATTCACCTTTTTTCTTGAATTATATTTTAGAAATAAGGTCTGATAATAATGCCATCAGAAATCTCACTTGATAACGCGCTACGCAATTTTTTAATGTCAGGATCAGTTTCATCTTCATCTTCACTTGAACCGGTCTTCTTTCTAAAAATAGAAGATGTTATGATTAATAAATTTCATTTATAATTATCCAAATCGAATCCAAAATTTATAATTGAACAAATACTAACCTTCCTTTATTACCTCCACCACCTCCACCACCTCCACCACGTTCGGAACCATTCGCTCCAATAGCTTTTCTCTGTCGTTTTTCTTCTTCTTCATTTAGATATTTTTTTAATTTTTCCGCACGATCAAGATATTCGGTAAATTTTTTACGTATGGTTTCTTTGCTACCTTCATTTTTTTCATCTATTTATCAATACGAAAATAACAAATAACATAAATTTTCCTTTGTTTACATTTGTTTAGGTGTATAATTGATAATTGATTTTTTTTTTTCAATGTATAAAAATGTCTTTCTTGCTTAAGGACCTTAAGGACCATATAATTAATCTATCTATTTATATACATAGGTTTCATTCCGTACATTTTATAGCCGTCATGAAATAGTCCAACGCATTCGAATAATACTTATAGGCTTGTTCATAGTTACGATTATTATCTTCTTCGGTAGCTTTTTTTACTATTTCAATGGCTTTCTTTAAGAGTCATATTAAAGTTCGTATTGTGGGATTTTGTTAATGTAAAAAAAAACAATAACGAAGTAAAACAAAATTACAGCGAAAAAAGTTAAAATATAGTAATTTCAGCTAGCTAACCCCGAGAAAATCTACGCTTGTCATTTCTTTTAATACTTATTTCTAACTTTTAATGTGTCAATGAAGAATTACGCAATTCTATAAAGATGTAAATTTTAATGACCTTGAAACAAAAGTAACTACCCAGATTGATATTTTTGATTATACATAAATGTACGATCAGGTGATTAGTGTGACTTACGATTACCTAATCGGGGCACAAGTTTCACGTGCAGGCATAAATTAAATTTCTATCGATTGGTTCAACTTAAATTGATGTGTTTTGGGGCTTTCTCTTCATCTTTTTTTTTTCCTTTTTTCATAAAACAAAAACAATCGGATACAATCTTTCGGATATAATATTCTCTAGAAATTATTATTGATGGCGTATTTTAAACGTCGTCTTGCTTCGTTTGTTGTTCTATTTCTTTTATTTATCTTACCTAGCACACAAGCCTGGGACCAGCGTAAGTTCCATGCATTTATACAAAAGGATTCAAAAAATTATAAATAATTATATTAAAATGATTCTTTCATTTAGTTGACCATGAAATTTTTGATCTTGTTGACCAGTTGACAATAAATGAAGGAGAAGGAACTACATTTTACTCTTTACTTGGGATAGATCCTGCAGCCACAGAAAAAGAAATTGGGAGAGCGTATAGAAAGCTCTCATTGGCTTTACAGTACGTTAATAATAGATGTATTTCAGTCTTATTAACCTTATTTCACCTTATTTCACCTTATTTCACCTTATTTCAGTCATATTTCAACAGATAAATTGAACTCTTTCTTTTTTTCTTTTTTTTTTTTTAATTAGTCCCGACAAAAATCCTGATGAAGATAGCAAGGAAAAGTTTTCGTTATTAGGATCTATTACCACAATACTTCGTAATTCAGAAACTCGAGAACGTTATAATTTTTTTCTAAAAAATGGTGTTCCCAAATGGAGAGGAACTGGCTGGTACTATAATCGTTATCGACCAGGTCTTACGGGAGTTCTTACCGGTCTATTTGTGTTATGTTCCTTTTTACACTATCTTGTTATGTGGGTAAACTTTTTTCAAGAGAAAAAACGAGTTCGTTTTTTCATGCATCAAGCTAGAGAAAATGCATGGGGTAAACGAATGAAAAAACAATATACTAGAAAGAAAGTTTCTGTACAAGATAAACAATTCATTGTAGATGGAGATCAGGTGGCATTTCTCACAGACGAAGGAGAAGAATTTGTGTTGAGCGAAAATGAAGTTGCCAAACCTGGTTTAGGTGATTTATTTCCAGTTTTGGTTTATAAGAAAGTTTTAAATAAAATTTTGTTAGGTCTTAAGAAAAAATCTCTTAAAGAAAAGGGAACATCCTATGATGATAAAGAACCATTTTCTAGTGACGATGAACGAAGTGAAGCAGGTGATAATCCAAAGAATAGAGTACGTCGACGTAAATTTGACAGAAGAGTTAAATCGAAAAAATTAAATTAAAATTTATTAAAATTAATTGAAACTAAATAATAATATATGTGATTAGTTAACTATTATAATTAAAAGTTATAATTAATTAGAGATTTATAAAAAAAAAAGAATTGAACCTTTATTTAGATTTATTATATATAGGCTTAAATATAAAAATATATAGATAGATGTATTTTTTCCAAGTATTATTATAATTTGGGTTTATTGTAAAATATTGTTTATTGTTTTTTCACGTGCTTTGGAATTTTTGGATATTTCATTCTATTAATGTTTTGATAACAAGTTCTATATTTTCATGTCTTTCATTACTTTTATAGATATCAAATTTCTATAATTGTGTTTGTTAAAGTTTAAAATGAAGATCTCTATCAAAATCCCTTAGATTTTCTGCTTTATCTTAGAATGGAGGACAAAGCGACAATTTCATTGATTTAAAGGTCTAGAAGTTCTTCACTTCGGATAAGACAGTAAAGTGTACTCTGTTATTATAAGTAATACAAATAATACAAGGAATGCAACTTAATAAACTTAAGCCATTTTAAGCCTTATAATATCTTCAATAATATGTTTATCATCATATTTTTCATATGAATTACTGAATTAATATAATAATTGTTGTTCTAAACGTTCAATTTTGAATTTATTATTACTGTTGTATTATTTTGGTGACAATATAAAAATGTATGTGATTTGATAATATTGATGATGAAATCGGAATAATTCAAGAACTTATAAATCAGTTTTTTTTTTTCTTTCGCTGTTTAATTCTTTTACTTTCTTTATTTCCTCTTGTTTTTCTTTTTTCATTTATATCTCCCTAAATACTTTTTAATCCTTTTATAATAATTCTTTTATATTTTGTTTCTTAATCGGGATCAGATAATTTTTCCCAAAACAATAAAATAAAATAAAAATCAAAATGTCTGCTTCGATCAAATTACCAGATGACATCAAAGAATATATTGATCCAATCGATCAAGTACAAAAAAAAATCAGAAAATTGGCCGAACTCATTCGTAACTCAAATCATGTGGTTATGTTCACTGGTGCAGGTGTTTCGACCAGTGCTGGTTAGCATTATGAAAAATTATGAAAAAATATGAAAATGTGAAAAATAAATCATAAATTCATTAAACCATGGACTTTTTTTTATTTATTTATTATTTTAAAATGATTTTAATTATTGATAGGAATTCAAGATTTTCGAGGTAGATTTGATTTATCCATAAATTCAAAAAAAAAAAGATCGATGGAAATTTTTGATTTTGATTTTGATTTTTTTTTTTTATATATTTAATGAATGTAACAATTTTTTAAATGAAGGTCCTTACGGTATGAAATTATTTTATTTTTACTAATCACTTTATGATCACATGAAGAACTAATTATTTGTTTACCGTGATAATTCAATTCTCTCAGGTTATTTGACACTTCTTAAAGAAGGTATTCAGTCTACTCTTGCAGATCCCACAAGAACTCGTCCCACTAGAGGACATGCTGCCATTTATAAATTATGTGAAGATGGTTATATAAAACATTTGATTTCTCAGGTTAATTATATGCATAAATTATATAATATATTTATAATTATCCATCCTTGATGTCAATTTATTATATTCGTGATGAACTCTTTTCAATTTAAGAACACAGATGGTCTTCACTTACGTAGTGGAATTCCAGTTACTTCAATATCAGAATTGCATGGAAACATTAACATTGAGAAATGTCCAGTTTGTGATAGATCTTATTGGAGAAATTCTAATGTACTTAAATCTTCAGCCGAAGTTAAAGAAACTCACGAACAAGGTCGTAGACATGAAACTGTTCGTCAGTGTGAAAATTGTGATCGTATGTAATGATGATAATTGTTAATAATTTGATTTAAATTTCAAATTTTCACTTCTAATAAATTATTATTATTATTATTATTATTAAAATAGGAGTTCTTCAAGATACAATTATTAATTGTTTCGATCATGCTGAAAGTCCTCATCAGCAACCACTTATAGTAGCTCAAAATCACACCAAACTATGTGATTTATATATTATCCTTGGTTCTTCACTCATTGTTTATCCTGCAAACTGTTTTGCACAATATGTTGCTATCCGTCAAAAACCTGTGGTTATTGTTAACTGTCAAAAAACTCCATATGATGATTTAGCCTATATACGAATTTTCGCTAAAATCGAAGATTTTCTCCCACTTTTATGTAGAGAACTCGGAGTGGATTTAATTAATACTGAAGTAACAGATTTAGAATTGGATCAATCATTTAAAGATATGATTATCACGTTAAATGCAACTAAGAAACTTGATTGTGTCAAAGAAAGAACAGCACAATTGAGAATGAAATCAGAACATGAATTAATGCAAATTTTGACTGAAAGATTTATTTTGTATAAACCTATTGATAGAATAGATGTTAGGAGAGAACATTTGATTAATACTGTAGTTAAAAAATGCAGAAACACGATTTATTGGGTGTGATCATTAAAATCTTGAAATTTAATCTTCTATATGTTCTTTTGCACATATTCCTTATATTCTTTATAAGCGTTTTTTTTTCAATAATATTAATTGTTATTTATATAATTTTGTGAAATATGAATAATCTAATAAAAGTTATTATCCACTTAATGAAATTTGAATCTTTCTACAATAATACAATAATCTATTTAATATTTTACTTCATAACATTATGCACATTTATAAAGTATTAAATTATTATATTATTATAGGTGTTGGGGTATCGAAGTTGATTCTACGGAGTAAATAAATATCTTTAAACTGACTTGGAGAATATTATTAAATTATTAAAATGTCATGATTTTAAAAATAATTATATATTTGTTAATAAGTCTTTTAATTCGAAAATTAAAAAACTAGTTTAATTTTTTTTTACATAAACGGAACAGTTAAAATATTACGATTATCACGTGGGTATTGCTAAAGCTCATTACCAGTGATAGGCAAAATTACATAATTCCCCCTAATTTTGCCCCAGTGGACCAGAAGCAATTTTTTATAATTAAAAAATTATATGCTTCCGTGACTTAATAATTATTCAAATGAATATTAGAACTATAATTATATTCTTTTTGAAACAATTACACGTAAACTTTATCATATTCAATTATTTCTTTCGATTGTTGTCGATTTTTTACAAATTTGTGAATGAGCAAAACATTTAAAATTTTACTAAGAACAAAGTTAAAAATTTTTTGTTTTACATAATTATAATAATATTTATTTGAAAAAAAAAAATACAACCAACTAGTTTTTTTTTCAAAAGAAAATAATTTCATTCATAAAAGGTATGTAATGCACGCGTTCTATAAATTTTTACGTGTAAATAAATACAAATATTGTTACTCTAATAATAATTATATTGAATGAATGAATAAATAAATCCACTTTATTTGGATATCTTACACACGTACTGGGGAAAAAATATATTATGTACTCCGTTATCGAGAAGATGGCCGAGAAGTATGCCTTGTAAGTTAACGATTCGTTATATGAAATGTTTTTAATAAAGTACAATAAATTATAATAAAAGTATAATAAAGTATAATAAAGTATAATAAAGTACAATAAAGTATAACAGGTTTTAAGGTTAAATTATTGTTCACGGCAATAATATATACACACGTAATATTTCGCACAATCCCTTTTTTTTTACTTCATTCGTAAAGATAGAAATCACGGGTTAGGTTAAGATTAAGGATGTTGTGTGAACAAAAGGTTTATTTAATTTCCGCGGCTAAAAAAAAAAGAAAAAAGGCTATATCTTTACTGCAAATGATAAAGAATAATAAAGAATAATAAAATAATAAAAATTAGGTTTAAAAAAAACCCCAATAATAATGACGAACAATAATTAAAAAAAAACAATTAATACATAAAAATAACAATAATATTTGTAATTCTCGTAACGATCGTCATAATATTCGATGAACTTCCACGCTTCGAACTACGCAAAAATACCTTACACAAAAACTTTATCTATGAATTATTTACATTGTATACTAACACAACCTAACTGTATGATGCGGGTATGATGCGTAAAGAGATTCACGTTTTTAAAGCAACCAATGTTTATCATATGATGTTACAATTGTGTATATCAATATTGATTATACATAATGATAATAGGTAGAATTAAAGTTTTATTTATGTTGTTGTTTCGTACGAAGAATAGTTCATAGGTTTCATTAACCATGTATGCCTTTAATTATTAATTTTGGTAAATAAAACCTTATTAACTTTGTTTTGATTAGCCACTATGTATCATTAACTTATTAAAACTTTTATTGGACGAACGAACGAAAGTTAAATTTGTTTGATTGAACGAATTTAGAATCATTGGATAATAAAGGAGAATATGAATAAACAGAAGAAATTATTTGAATCTTAAAAAAATTTTTTGTTATTTAATTTAGATCGATATAGTGATTATAATAAATATCATTTTAATCATTTTAATAATTGAATCAATTGAATCAATTGAATCAATTGAATCTATTGAATCTATTGAATCACTTTAATCAATTGAATCAATTGAATCAATTGAATCAACCGAATTATTGACACGAAAGAATTTTCTTAATTTCGAATTTTCCTAATGCATTTAATTATGAAAAGATATGGAAATTTTCTTTCGTTTTTTTTTTCTTAGGTTTTACAAATTAATTAATTAATTTAAATTAAATTTTTCTTAAAGGAAACCATTATAAGAAGTTTTTTAGAAGGTTACTCAAAAGGCTATTAGTCAAAATCTTGTTTACTGCTTGTTTGATTATTTGAAAGAAAATTGGTTTTTTACTAAAAATTTTTCGATAAGTTAACTATATGAAATGCTACTTATCAATCATTGATATTGTTTTATACATAGATGTATATTCTATTTGTTCTGTAAAGAACTTTACCCGTATCCTATTATATATTTATTCAATGCTTTTGATTTAATGTTTTTATTTTTTTTTTTGTTTTTTTTTTAACTTTTTAATGCTTTCTATTATTTAATTCGTACTTTCCTATTTAATATTAATAGTAAAATCTCCCATTTAGTATTAAAAATATTAAAGTCTCCTATTTAATATTTAATATTAAATATGGTAATGAATGGGGTTTTTTTTAAAAAAAAAATAAATAAATAGAAAATCAAAGAGATCGAAAATCATAATTCTAAAGAAAGAGTAAATTAAAGACAAAGAGGTCCTTGCGTATATGTAAGTTATAATGTACATATATATGTGTAAATGTAATGTATTAATCTGAGCTAACAAGTACATTTGTAAATCAAAAATAATGAAAATTCGAAATTAGAAATAAAAGAATAGGAGTTAACTAAATGTGTAATTTCTTAATGTGTGTACATTTTAATGCAGTTTTATGAAGGTGTACACGTGTATGGTTTATTATATTTCAAAAACATAAATAATATCAACAATATCAATAAAATCAATAATAATATCTACAAGGAGAATATATGTATTAATGTATTGAGAATTAAATAATTGACAAATTGATGTAATAAGAAGTATTGAAAAGTAATAAGGGGTAAAAAATAAGGAGTAATAAATAAATATAATGAAAAATGTCAAAAAATAAAAGCAATAATAAAAGGATAATTGATCATTTATTATTATTATTATTTAATATTACACCTATCAAAACATGTATACATATACACCAGGAGTAATACAAAATAAATAAATAAAAAAATTAATAATCACAAATTCGAAAATAGAATGAAATCGGAATAATAATAATTATAAAGAAATAATAAAGTACGTCAGATTTCAAAACTTAATCTTTATTAATGGTTAAAAAATCTTCACTCCTGATTCGTTTACCACATACATTTAGATAATAATAACATAATAATAACATAATAATAACATTAATGATAAATAATAATAATAATAAGGTAATATTTTCATTGATACTATAATATAATGATAAATATGATAAATAAGAAAATACAAAATAAGATAATAATAAATAGGAGAATAATAAATAGAAATTATAATAATAGAATAATGTAAAATGGTTAGATGATGACCGATAAAGAAATTATTAATTTATTTCTCCACGAAAGTTTTTGTTTCCCTCCCCCTTTTTTTTAATCATTACATTAAAACATTGACATTTACTTTTTTTATTTATTTATTTATTTATTAGTTTACTCCACACCATTTTCTATTTATTTGTAATGAATTTTTTTTTTGTTTATTTACGTATCACTTTTATTATTTGTTTTATTTATTCCCTCTCTCCTTGAATCGTATGATTTCTATTTAGCCCATATAATATATTAAATTTTATTTTACAACATTATTTTAATATTATTTTGTTATTTAATTCTTATGATTCTCATTCCCAATACCCTTAATTCCTTTAATACCATATATATTATATACTATATATGAATGTATGTACAAATATGTTCTACAAATAATTTTTTAGATCGTTTATTATCTTATTTAAGCTCGCATATTGTACGTTAGCATATATATATAACATATTATATACATAAATATGTAAAGAATATCTGATATATCTATATGTAATAATACATAATAAAACATATAATAGAAGAGGCTAATATATTACATATTTGTGTGCAGCATAAATATTCAACGCGTCATAAGGTTAATAAGGTTAATAAGGTTAAAAGTTAATATATGGTTAACATAGTTAATATGGTTAACATATGGTTCATATGGTTTTCACTCCTTCTATCATCCAATCCTTCCGCTTCCGCGTGCACATGTACATTTGCATCGTCATTCGCGCATAAATGTATATATTCAGCATATTTAACAGATACATTATAATTACTTATATCATTACTTACATCATAATACTGCATACAAAACACACTCTCATACATACACATACGTATTTGAGTACATTGTTATATATATGTGTGTATATAAGAAAAAATATAATTATAAGAGAAATAATTGATTAATGAAATGAAGATAATAGATTTGTGGAAAATAAATAATAATAAATAAAATTTATTAATCTCTTTTTTTTATTTATTTACAACAATTAATTACATATGTGAGACGCATATATCGTTTTATTTACCAATTAACCTTTGCTATTCCTACTCACACTACCACACACCACCACAATTACACAAAAGATTCCCACACAATTTCATATATATTTTTTTTTTTTTACTTTGTGGAGGATTGAAATTATCATAACAACGGCGATATCTTAGTATAACAATAATATTTAGTGACTATAAGATTTTGTTCTGTTTATTCTATGTTTATTCTGCGGTGTTTGAGAATGAGGAGAAGACAAATAAATTTCTAAGTTTTTTTTTTAACCAATTGGAATCAAATAACTAAATAAATGCCAAATAAATGTTAGGCGATTCTTACGCCTATCTTTTTTTTTTGTAAAGATTATCTATTCATCTAAAATTGTAAAAAAGGTGTGTGGGTAGTGGGGAAAGATTTAAACTTTCTTTTTGGTATACATAAATAATGCTATATTAATTCTATATTAATGCCGTATCAATGCTAATGCCAATACTTTTATAACCTGATTAAACACACCGATAATACGTAATATTGCAAAATATTACATAAATGAATTCTATAAAAATGAAAAGAAGAGCTTGTGAGATCGGTTGGTAGTTGTATTAGATAATAACCGATTATTTTTTTTTAAAAAAAAAGGCCATTTTTTATATGTATATGTTCATAAAAAGAAATTTTCCCGGTAATAAAATAAATAATAAAAAAATTCTGGTAATCGAAAATGAAATAAATAAATTTCCCGACTATGTAAAAATATTCCGGCTATGATGATTTCCTTTCCTATTTTTCTTTTACGGATTTTTTAAAAATAATTTTAGTAAGACCTTATTTATATTTTTTATATATGTATATATTTATTATATATATGTTCAAGTATATAGTATATTTCTATATACGAATATGTATTCTATTTGTATTGCGTTATCGTTATATGAAAAAATTCCAGTTTTTTTTTTTTTTTAAACACAATACTAATTTTTTTTTTAAAAAAAAAGGCCATTTTTTATATGTATATGTTCATAAAAAGAAATTTTCCCGGTAATAAAATAAATAATAAAAAAATTCTGGTAATCGAAAATGAAATAAATAAATTTCCCGACTATGTAAAAATATTCCGGCTATGATGATTTCCTTTCCTATTTTTCTTTTACGGATTTTTTAAAAATCATTTTAGTAAGACCTTATTTATATTTTTTATATATGTATATATTTATTATATATATGTTCAAGTATATAGTATATTTCTATATACGAATATGTATTCTATTTGTATTGCGTTATCGTTATATGAAAAAAATCCAGTTTTTTTTTTTTTTTAAACACAATACTAATTTTTTTTTTAAAAAAAAATATATAACATGGGGGCGTAATTCAAGTAATTCTATATTTTCTAACAGTGATATCATGTTGCTGATTTGGTGGGGTTAGTAATGTATAATATATAATATATTACCTTCTTGGTTACACCTATTGTTGTAAATCTGCCGCAGTAAACATTGATTAATTCATTAATTAATTTACGCGAAAAAAAATCAAAATAAAAAATAAGATTATGTTTATATAAAAATAAAAAATAATGTAATGCTTATATATATATATTTATTTATTCATTTATTTGTTATTTCAATTATATTTGAGTATTTTTTTAAAAAAATGCAATATCCCCAATCTTTCCATAACTGATTTTATTTTTTTAAAACAAAGGAATAAAAATAACAAAGTTTTTTTTTTTGAACAATGTAATAATGTAATGGTCAAAAATAAAGTTTATTATTTCATTTTATTATGACTTTATAATAGATTTAATTTATGAGGAATTTAAAATGAGAATTTTACAATAATGATAATATTGATTTATATATATATATTGATTTATATATGTGTGAATCTTTAATTTCCAAAGTAAGTTTTTTATTATCAATTAACAAATCATCAAGGAATTCTTTCTCCTGTTCTTTCTTTTCATCTTTTCTTTATTTTCTTTAATTAGTGATGAATTTAAATGAAAAATTCTTTTTGCAGATTAAGGAGGTTTTTTTAGTATCAATTTTACAACGACCTATTGTTTAAATGCTGCAATGAAATGTGATCAGGTGTGATAACATGATGGATAATAAAAATACCGTGAATAAAGTGTGAATAAGTTACAAAAAAAAAATGAGATTGTTAATCATTATATTATTCAATTTTTTTTTTATCTCTCTTTAATTTTTTTCATCATTGACTTGTTTTGACATTACTTTTTATTATTACTTATTACTTATAATTCAACCTTCACTTGTACACACACATCGCACACATATTTTAATTGATACACAAACATAATTTACTTGGTATTTTATTTTCTTTTTTTATGATTTTTCCCTGGAATATATAAATGAAGAGACTCATTTATGCGGAATGACTTTAAATTCCTTCTAATTGCATACATCGAATGTTTCTTTTGCCCCTCATCAAAAAAGTCCATTTTGTAACAATTCATATTTAAAACAATAAATGATAACCAATGAATTATTAAAAATTTATAAGTCATAAAATGGTAATAACAAATATTTACATTTTAATTTTTTTTTGTTAATTATCGTATTTAGAATTCTATTGTTCTCGGTGTACATTCTACACATGCTACACATTATATACATTATATATTATACATCGAATTTACATTGTGCATCAAATCTCAAAGTTAAGGGTTGTTTTTCTTTTTTTTTTTTTTTTTTTTTTTTTTTTTTTGTTTTATTATTTCTTCATAATCGGACGATTCAAATCTGCGACACAAACACACACACCCGCACACAAAGTACAAGATATGTAGAATATACAGAATATGGAGTAAATGGAGTAAAAAAACAACAACTAAAGATATGAAATATTATTATCTTTTATGCAAAATCAAAATAAAACAATTATGCAGGAAATAAAAAAAAAATATATTGCCGAATCCGAAATAAAATGTAAAATAACATGATATAAAATAAAATAAAAATATTATATAAATAATATGCGNTTAATTGATACACAAACATAATTTACTTGGTATTTTATTTTCTTTTTTTATGATTTTTCCCTGGAATATATAAATGAAGAGACTCATTTATGCGGAATGACTTTAAATTCCTTCTAATTGCATACATCGAATGTTTCTTTTGCCCCTCATCAAAAAAGTCCATTTTGTAACAATTCATATTTAAAACAATAAATGATAACCAATGAATTATTAAAAATTTATAAGTCATAAAATGGTAATAACAAATATTTACATTTTAATTTTTTTTTGTTAATTATCGTATTTAGAATTCTATTGTTCTCGGTGTACATTCTACACATGCTACACATTATATACATTATATATTATACATCGAATTTACATTGTGCATCAAATCTCAAAGTTAAGGGTTGTTTTTCTTTTTTTTTTTTTTTTTTTTTTTTTTTTTTTGTTTTATTATTTCTTCATAATCGGACGATTCAAATCTGCGACACAAACACACACACCCGCACACAAAGTACAAGATATGTAGAATATACAGAATATGGAGTAAATGGAGTAAAAAAACAACAACTAAAGATATGAAATATTATTATCTTTTATGCAAAATCAAAATAAAACAATTATGCAGGAAATAAAAAAAAAATATATTGCCGAATCCGAAATAAAATGTAAAATAACATGATATAAAATAAAATAAAAATATTATATAAATAATATGCGAAATAAAATCGTATGCAAAATGTTATGCAAGAAAATTGAATGAATCAATGACATGACTGAAAGTATATACAGTATATATTTATTTAATCACATGTTTATGGTTGACCCAAGTTTCAAGATCATGACATAATGAACTGACTAAATTTATCTTTGCCTAAACCCCTAAAGTTTTAATAATACATAATGGGGTTTATTATTTATTATTTATTTATCAGTTATATTTATTTATATTATTTATATTATTTATATTATTTATATTATTTATATTATTTATATTATTTATGTAATAAACCTGCTTTGTTCAACTTTGTTCAAGTAACACGAATTACGTTTAAATGTGTTTTATAAGTAATACGATATGTAAACAAGCGGAAGATTAATTCGCGTTACACGATATTTTACAAAATTACAATTAACATATTTTTTTATATATGTAATTAAAATAATTGTTTAAAATTCGTTTACTGCGCCCCCGAATGGCGTAAGTAAAAAAATGTGCGCGCATTTATTTTCGCACATTTTTCGCATTCTCGCATTTTCTTAAATTTTCATGCGTGTAATGTAAAAAAATAAATAATTCATCCTCTCTTTTTCATCTCTTTCATGTGCGAATTGTACTATTTTACTATTTTACCTTTGTTAATCTCCACGCGAGAAATTTTATTGCCACACAATACATTTATCACAATACATACATTTTACTATACTTTCTTATAGAGTGTGGTTTAGAAAAATGAATTTTCACATGAAAGTTACTTTTCAAATTTTTTCTTCCGAAATAAAATTTTCTAAAATAACCATAATTTTATTTAAAAAAAAAATGACATTCATTTCCAATGTTTCAAATGTTGTTTCAAGATTACTAATTTGTACATTTAAATGCATTAACCAAACAATAAAATATATATATATTAAATAAGTAAAAATAGGAGATATACCACTAACATATAATGTCAAAATTATCATTATATGTAACACATTTGAGATAATGACAACAATGGATGAAAATATGTAAAAAAAATAAAAATAATGATAAGAAAAATATCAATAAGAAAGATGTCAAGAGGGAAAGAGAGAGAAAAGAGAAATAAATAAATAAATAAATAATAAATAAATAAATAATAAATAATAAAGATGAATTATTTAAACATGTTTTCGACATAATAAGCATAATAATAAGAGAAGGAATAAATAACAAAGATGCAATGTAGAATAACAAGAAAGATGCAAACCACGGACATACCGTGAATTTATAATAACGATAATATTATTATTAATTAATTGTTAATAAAGATTATATAATAACAATAGAAATCTCTCTTTCCGTAATTTTCGAGGCGGCAGAAAAATCGTAAATAAATAAATAACAAATCGATAATGCACACAGACGATAATAATAAATGATAACAGACGATATCAAAAAAAAAAAAGAATTAGAAAAAAAAGTCACAAGAAAAAAATCAACAGAAAAAAAAAATAACAGACGATAAACAGCAACAATAAAACCAATAATAAAAATAATAATGATGATAGTAATAATAATCTTTTTTACTCNGAAAGAGAGAGAAAAGAGAAATAAATAAATAAATAAATAATAAATAAATAAATAATAAATAATAAAGATGAATTATTTAAACATGTTTTCGACATAATAAGCATAATAATAAGAGAAGGAATAAATAACAAAGATGCAATGTAGAATAACAAGAAAGATGCAAACCACGGACATACCGTGAATTTATAATAACGATAATATTATTATTAATTAATTGTTAATAAAGATTATATAATAACAATAGAAATCTCTCTTTCCGTAATTTTCGAGGCGGCAGAAAAATCGTAAATAAATAAATAACAAATCGATAATGCACACAGACGATAATAATAAATGATAACAGACGATATCAAAAAAAAAAAAGAATTAGAAAAAAAAGTCACAAGAAAAAAATCAACAGAAAAAAAAAATAACAGACGATAAACAGCAACAATAAAACCAATAATAAAAATAATAATGATGATAGTAATAATAATCTTTTTTACTCCACACTTTTGAAACACTGTTTATGGAAGTTTTCATATATAAGAATAATATATATTTGTTTTGAAGAGATAAAGATTATATTATTATTATTATTATCATCATATTATGTAATTATTATTGAGGGAGGAAAACGGAAGGAACAAAAAGGCTGGTTTGTTTTAGGTAAGTTGACTTTTTGTTTGTTGTTGTTGTAAGTCAATAACAAATAATAAATAATAAATAAATATTTTAATAAATACATATCCGATGTACGCACATATAAAATAAAATAAAGATTAAATAACCGGAAACCTCTTTTTTTGTTTTGTTTTTATTGAAATTTTTTTTTTGAATTCCTTCTAAAGAAAAATAATAATAATAATAATCTTCATAACAATAATAATTAAATAATAATATTATTATTATTTCTCTTATTTTTCTATAATTGCATTTTTTCTGTAAGATATACAATGCAGTATTCAAATAGTTCAAAATTAATAAATTTGAATAGTTGATTATGATAATTGGTGGTTTTACATAATTAAATAATCCAATATAATAATAATAATAATAATAATAATAATTTATCCAAAAATCATTTTAATGAATTAAATTGTAAATAATGAATGAATGCAGTGTAATATAAAATTTTGATGAAGTAAAAGTAAATATAGTTATTCCGTCGTGGATGAAAAAAAAGGAGTACAACATTTTAAATTCCGAGTGTAACAAATCTGTAACAAGATTATTATTATTATTTTTTTTTGAATAAACGCAAGAAACAAGATAATAACAACAAAAACAAATACTAGGTTTGTAATAAAAAAAAAATACATATATATATGTATAAAATGCGTACGCACCACATTAGCTGAATCAATGCACAGAGAATTTATGAATGGATGAATAAATAACAGATGACAATTGATTGGTTTTTTAAGGGTTTATCAATGCGAATTTTACGCGCAAAAAATTTATTAGATTGTTCTGTTACATGACAACATGCTCTTTTACTTGATTTTCGACTTGCTTTTATACTTGCTTTTTTTTTTTTTTTTT
>PQFF01000494.1:5209-28206 GCA_003547095.1 Diversispora epigaea | reverse complement strand
TTTTTTTTTTTTTTTTTACTTGAAAAGAATTCTTTAACTACCTTTTTACTTACCCCAACAAAAATAAAATAAAATACCGAAATTATAATAAATAAATAATAATAATAATATTGTTATTATTTTTATTTTTATTTTTATTTTATTTTATTTGTAAAACAAAAAATATGATATTATACAATCTATTCTATATATTCTAGATATTCTATATATTCTAGATATTCTATAAAACTTGGTATCACAAATGGAAGGAATTTCTGTGAGAGAATTATAATCGGATTATTATTATTATTATTATTATTATTATTATTTATTATTATTATTATTAAATGTTCTTATGATTCTTAATATTCTAATATTCTTAATATTTTTTGGTGTGATGGTAATCATAGGTAAACGACATAAACAAATGATTAAATATCATTTTTTTACATCAAAGTATAAAGAGCATAAATATATAAAGAGCATAGATATTAAAGCATATATAAAAGATAAGCTTATGTATAATATAAAGTGTTTATGTATATAAAGTATATATATATAAAGTATATACAAAGTATATATATAAAGTATATAGAAATGCATATATAAAGTATTTATAAATGCATATATAAAGTATATATAAATGCATACATAACAATAATAAATGCATCTATAAAAGCATATACCATGTATAATGAATTAATCTGAATTTAAACTTTTTACTAATTACAAAAAAATCCTAATTGACGCGCGCGGAGTATTCAAATTATTTAATCGGCTAGTACGTTTTAATTTAATTTAATTAATTATTAGAAAAAAAAAAATCAAAAACTCTTTTTTGGAATATTTTTCTAAATATCAAATTTAAATTTATCACCAATCAATCAATCATGGTTAATCCCATTTTTATTAATTTAAAGACAATAAATCAAATATTTAATTAGACATTAATTAAACATTAATTAAACATTAATTAAATATTAATTAAGCATTCAAACATTAAACATTAAACATTAAAATCATTAATTAAACATTAAAACTCATTAATTGAAACATAAAATTATTCATATGTTTTTTATTCGTATATTAATTATCTATAAGTCGGCTTAAACTTCCAGATTTGAATTTTAATCTATTTTTTATAATCTATTTAATTTTTCTAATTATTATTTTTATGTACCTTGTTTATTTATTTATTTTATTTATTTGTTTATTACACTTTACTAATTACAATTCATCATATGAAATATAAGATGAAGTGGCAGTCACATTTAAACAAGGATATTTTCAAAAAAGGATTTTTCATACATATTAAATGAAATATTAACTTGAATAAATAAATTGAAATATAGATTTTGCCATGTGAATTTTTATATTTCTTTTTTTGTAAACTATTTCATGTACCACACGGACAATTTGTAAAACGCTCATTACATATATTTATAATATATTATATTATTTTGAATAAAGAAGTGAATTAAATAAATTGAGTGAATTGAGTGAATTTGAACAAATTGAATTGAATAAATTGAATAAATTGGATAAATTGGGTAATTGAGTAAATTGGGAAAATAATCGTTGTTATTATTATTATTGTTGTCGTTATTTTAATATTTTTTTTCTTCCAAAAAAAAGACAAAGAAGAAAAAAA
This sequence comes from Diversispora epigaea, assembly GCA_003547095.1. Lineage (NCBI taxonomy): Eukaryota > Fungi > Glomeromycota > Glomeromycetes > Diversisporales > Diversisporaceae > Diversispora > Diversispora epigaea. The sequence continues at coordinate 26,576 of PQFF01000494.1, read as the reverse complement.
ACAATCAAAGAAGAAAAACAATGGATATTAAAAAAGAACTATCTCGAATGCATCTATTCTAATAATAATAATAATAAATTTCTTTTTGTTAATAAAATAAATAACAATGTTTCCTAATAACATAAATATAATAAATATAATAAATATTAAAAAATTATAAATATGATAAATAATAATATAATAAATATTAAATATAATAAATATTAAAAGTTAGTACAAAGTTTAAATTAAGTTTATTAAGGTAATGATTTAGTAATGATAAAAGTAAATAATTTTTATTCTACTTCTGATATATAAGGATAGTATATGCAAGTAATACTTTTACATATGTAAATAGTATATACATAAAATATATAATGCATATATAGATATGCTTAATAATATATATATTTTTTAAAGATATTATAAATTAACTTTCATTCATAATATAAAAATTCAATGCGTAAGAAAATGACTTTCATCATCATATAAAAAAAAACAGAGACCATTGTCATCTCATTATTATTCTTCAAGTACCCGCAGTTACACCATCATATGTACCAATACGTGCAAGTTTTTATTGTATTAAAAAAAAAAATAATAAACTGTATAAATTTATAAATTTTATAAATTGATCAAAATAAAAAATAAACAGTTATCAATAAATAAATATCGATGTAGTGTAGATAAATAAATACAGAAATTCATTCATACAAAATACTCCACAATTTAAATCCAATTTAACTCGATTTGGGTTCATACAATTTATGTGGTAAATATTATTTATCTATTTACATTATATTTACATTATATTTATATTTACGTTTTATTTACTCCGTGTTTTTCAACCCATGAGACACGGAGTTATAAGTCAGTTCATCGTTTGGCAGTTCGGAGTTTTTTCATTTTTAATCATTTATATTTAAATAATTTCTTTCTATTAGAGAATGTTATTAGAGTTAGTTTAATTTACATAATTATCTTATTATCATCGGCTATTTTTATCATCAGTTATTTTTATTATTAATAATAATAATTTAATTTTAACCCAAAATTTGAATGAATAAGAATTAATTATAATTAAAAAAAAATGATAGACTTATCGTAATTTGTACGACCATACATTACTGTACGCTAAGGCATTTTTTTTTTAACTTTAACATAGCTTACTAATTATTTATTTATGTTGATCAATTCTTTATTTATTAATTATTTTTTTTTTTAAACCAATTATCGAATTTCATTCCCACTCCTGGTCTTTTTGATGTACAATCTCGTAATCAGACTTTTAAAATTGTAACATAACAATGAGTGAAAAGAAAAGGAGATGATGTTGTTGTTGATTATGATGTCGATGCGGAAATTAAAAAAATTTTTTTTCTTTGTGTGTGTCGTACATATTATACATATTACGCACTCGAGCATTTTAAAAATATAATAAATAATTAAAGAGTTTAATCATATTCTATATAAACTCATATGCACCATAATGCGTTATCAATTCTAATGTTCCAAGATTACAAACAATGATAACGCTTGCAACGGTAACGGAACTTTTTTTTTTTTTAAAATATATAATAAATATAAATATATATATATATCATACTATAAACAAATATACTATATATTACTATTACCAAATAAAAAAAAGATAACCTATTTCTATACACACAACTATAACACAACTATAATAATTACGATTAATTATTGATTAAATGCACATCACAATGATACACAACTTATAAACATAAATAATAATAATAAATAATAAATAATAATTTAACATTGATAAATAATTTTTTGTATTAATAAATAATTTTTTAATTATTATATCAAATATTATCCGGACCATTATCTTGAATATCAGTAGTAGTATGAGTGGTGGTAGCGGAGAGGAGAGAAAAGGGGTTTTTATTTTATTTTAACACAATGACAATATGATTGATAAGAAAATTCTTCGATTGGCCCTTTACAAACATCAATAATGATAATAGTAATAATAATATTATTATTAATATAATATTATTAATATATTATTATTATTACACCATTATTAATGATTATACATTTAAATAACAGAAAATGGTAAATAAAATGATTTTTTTTATTCTTTTCGGAAATGCAAGCCGTATATTCATTAACATTCATAAAATACATACAAGGAAATGAGAGACAATCGAAATAAAAGTTAATTATTATAATTTAATTAATTTTACTTATTAAATAAGTAATTATATATTTATTATATAATTAATAAATTTTATTTTATTTTATTATTTTTTGTTCCAACAACAATGTTAAATGTGTTAAATGCCAGTCAAATAAATTTGATGCATTTAAAATTTTTTATGAAACTAACTAATTTAGAAGGTTGGCATTTGCCTGTCATGTCATGTTTAAATGTGTAATAATAAGTTAATCACACATGGTTAATATAATGTGCCGATTGTCGATTCTCCCCTACTTTTTTTTTTCTTCATCTCCATCATCATCTATTCTTTGATTGTTCTTTTTTCTGCATTCATCCACCATTCAGCATCTTCAACATCTTCAACATCTTCAACATCATCAGTATCATCAGCATCATCACTATCATCATCACTACCATTGTGGATATACCTTTCTCCTACTGGGTTTAGTCCTTTTTTTATTCATTTGAAATTTTTAATTTAATCTTTTCACCGAGTTAACTTTGTTTCTAATTTAATTTAGTATTAACCAAATATATTATAATACTGGTTTTCAAAGTAAAAGAAGAAAAAAAATAAAATAATAATAATAATGATAATAAAAATAAAATAATAATTAATTAAAAAAAATAAAATATAAATTGTCATACATTTATCAGTTACTAAATATATCGACACGTATAAGTGATTGAAGCTTCCATTTAAGGTTAGTAATACAAAACTTTAAAACCAGATCTATCGATTGTATTATATAGATTGTATAAAGATAACTTGTATATTAACTTGTATGGATTGTACATCGGTTCTTATAGTTGTATATCAGATGAATAATTAGTATAATGAGATGTATAGAATGTTGCATGAATAATTATTCACCAATTGAATTTAGACGTTACGAATCACAGAGGAAAAAAACTTGAATTCAAACATTTTCCGACATCATTTTTCCGATCTCCAATTTCCGATGCTTTAATTTCCATTTTTGAAGTATGTGAAACGTGGCATTTTGTGTTTTTTCTCCGAAATTTTCATAAGGTTGTTATTTTTATTGTTTTTTTTTTGATTTGTTGATGATTTTAACGATATGTTGTTGTTGTGGTTGTTGTGGTTGTTGTGGTTGTTGTGGTTGCTGTTGTATTGTTATTGTTATTGTTATTGTTATTGTTGTTATTATATACCAGTATATTATTAAGTTATATTAAGTTATATTAAGTTAACCGAGTGTGGATTCTTTATGATACGAAAAACTACTTTCAAACCAAAATCACTTACAAGCATCGGAAAAATCTACTCTTTATCTTGTTTTTGACAAAAAAAGGTTCACACAGACAAAACAACAAATATAATTGGTAAAAGGACCATGTTATTCATGATTATTCATCTAAAATTCAATAGCAAGCGGAAAGGAAATCGAATTTTCCCTTTCGATCGACATGATTTTCTAGAAGTCTTTTAACAGGACAGGTAAGTAAAAATAATATATTATTTTTTAACAACATTTCTTTCATATTTTGATTGGTGGATTTTTTTTTTTCTAAACTTGTCATCTTATCTTACAATTTTATTATTATCTTATTTTATTACCTTTTGTACTAAAGAGAGAGATTTCATTTTTTGCTATTCCCTCTTTCTCTCTCTCCTCTTCTCTTTCATCACTTTATATTATTTCCATTTCTTTTTATAAAAATTTTTGATTTTACGATAAGAATGACTACCAATCAAATTTTTTAATGTAACTCCATATAATATATATTAATATAATATATATACTTCATATAATATATATACTTCATATAATATATACGCTTTGTTTATATATACTTTATATATACTTTTTATATGTACTTCATATATTACGTTACATACTGACATCATCATCATTCGTTTCATTCATCATATAATAAATGAATAAGACGGAAATAGGTACTATGATACTATGAATATCACGATCTTTGAATTTTTATTGTTTTTCAGATTTTCTCCAGGCTTTGTTCTTCGATGATCCATGATATTCTAATTTATATGTTGTTGAATTTTATATATGAATATATTAGTTTACCGAATAAATCTATCCGAAGGTTCTAATATTTATAATAAATAATTTATGACAATTTATAATAATAATAATAATAAAGATAATATAATAATCATAATAATAACCGGTAATTTCTATAACAAGTGAAATTGTTCATGTTGTGTAAAAAGCCACAAATAGGTAACTAATAGTGATATAGTAATAATACAAAAAACACATATATACGGTGGGATTCATTATAAAATGCAATGTTGTTTATTGTTTTATTATTATTGAGAAGGATAGTTTTTTATTTAATGTAATAAAATATAATTTAACGATTTTTTTTAATCGGTGTTACAAGTTACGAAGAAAAAAAAGAGCGTTTTACATATTTATTTATTTATCAAATAATTATTTATTATTATTATTATTATTTATTATTATTATTATTTATTTTTATTATTATTATTATTATTATTATTATTATTATTATTATTACTCCACTCAATCCACTTTTACTTTATTAAAAAAAAAAAGGGATTCTTTTCCATTTTTCCCCGAATAAGAACAACATTTTTTATTCTATTTATTTATATTTGTTGTTAAATGCTAGATTTTTTATTAAAAGGTGTAAATTATTTAAATTAATATTTTAATTAACAATTTTAATTAATATTTTAATTAATATTACATATCATTATACTTTTTTACTTTTTTACATAACTCTTTTATATTTTATATTTTATACTTTAAATATATATTTAAATATATACTTTAAATAAAATTCTTTATATTTCCTTTATTTATATATTCACTATAAATGTTTAGTTTATTTATCAGACAAATTCTATTTAGTATTTTTTTTTCGGTAAACGTATATCATCACACAAATTTCTCATTTATTCTCCCCTTTTTCTTTCTTCTTTACGCTTCACTCTTGTTTTTTCCTCTGTTTTGTAGTTCTTCTTAGGTTCCTTAGAAGAGACAATTTTTTTATTTTTTTTTAGGTTTATTCATATATCGTTATATTTAACTACCGTCTGGCCTTTTTTTTTTTCTTGTGATTAAGAAAAATAAACCCATTCGGTTTTAATAATTTATCAAAGTGTACAAAAATACAAAAAAAAAAAATATTATAAAAATAAGAATAATAAAAAATTCAATTTAAGTAAAATTCAAAANTTATTTATATTTGTTGTTAAATGCTAGATTTTTTATTAAAAGGTGTAAATTATTTAAATTAATATTTTAATTAACAATTTTAATTAATATTTTAATTAATATTACATATCATTATACTTTTTTACTTTTTTACATAACTCTTTTATATTTTATATTTTATACTTTAAATATATATTTAAATATATACTTTAAATAAAATTCTTTATATTTCCTTTATTTATATATTCACTATAAATGTTTAGTTTATTTATCAGACAAATTCTATTTAGTATTTTTTTTTCGGTAAACGTATATCATCACACAAATTTCTCATTTATTCTCCCCTTTTTCTTTCTTCTTTACGCTTCACTCTTGTTTTTTCCTCTGTTTTGTAGTTCTTCTTAGGTTCCTTAGAAGAGACAATTTTTTTATTTTTTTTTAGTTTTATTCATATATCGTTATATTTAACTACCGTCTGGCCTTTTTTTTTTTCTTGTGATTAAGAAAAATAAACCCATTCGGTTTTAATAATTTATCAAAGTGTACAAAAATACAAAAAAAAAAAATATTATAAAAATAAGAATAATAAAAAATTCAATTTAAGTAAAATTCAAAAAATTAATTAATCAATCAATATCAAAAAAAAAGAAATGAGCACACAATTAGTTGTTGAAAGGACACCTCCTTCGATGTTCTCTCTTTCTCCTTACTCATTAAATGACCATCACCACCATCACCACCATTCAAATTCAACCCACTCTTATCAACAATATGATCCAATAAATAATGCGGAACAAAGTCTTTATATTTCTGGACATATTTCACCACATCAACATTCATCCCATTCATCATATCCTACTCCATATACTTCTCCTCCTTCAAGAATGAGAACTTCCACTGACTCAAATCCTTCTACTACTTCCGCCACCACTTCTAATCATAACAACAACAACAACAACAATAATAATAATAATAATAAGCAATCATCAAGTAATAATAGTAATAATAATAACAACAACAACAATAATAATAGTGGTAATAACAATAATAATAATAATAGTAATAATAATAATAATAATAATAATAATAATAATAATAATAATATGGGAATGTTGAATTCTAATCTTAATGAAGATAATGGAAGTAGTGTTATGAAAAGAACAAATAAAACTCATGTTCCAAGTGCTTGTATCAATTGTAAAAAAGCTCATCTTGCTTGTGATGGTAAGTAATTGTTTTTATTTTTTTTATTATTTATTATTTTCTTTCATTATTTCCATTATATTATTTTCTTCCATTGTTTCTTCCAATATTATTATCCCATTATTATTCCATTTGATTATTTGATTATTTGGATTCATTCATTCATTCTTTTATATTATATTTCATTTCTTTCGGATTTGATCACTTTTTTTTTTGGAATTATATGTATATATTTCGTTACGATATTATTTCATTATACATCGTACGCATGATCAAGTGTTATCATGTGATTATTGATAAACGTGTCATTCATCCAAATATAACAATATAAAAAAAAAAGAGCATAACTTTCAGAAAGATTAAAAAAAAAAAAAAAAGAAACACACTGTGTCTCTTCTTGTTCTCTTGTTCTCTTCTTCTTCTTGGTGAATAGATCGTATAATAATAATAATAATAATAATAATAATAATATGGGAATGTTGAATTCTAATCTTAATGAAGATAATGGAAGTAGTGTTATGAAAAGAACAAATAAAACTCATGTTCCAAGTGCTTGTATCAATTGTAAAAAAGCTCATCTTGCTTGTGATGGTAAGTAATTGTTTTTATTTTTTTTATTATTTATTATTTTCTTTCATTATTTCCATTATATTATTTTCTTCCATTGTTTCTTCCAATATTATTATCCCATTATTATTCCATTTGATTATTTGATTATTTGGATTCATTCATTCATTCTTTTATATTATATTTCATTTCTTTCGGATTTGATCACTTTTTTTTTTGGAATTATATGTATATATTTCGTTACGATATTATTTCATTATACATCGTACGCATGATCAAGTGTTATCATGTGATTATTGATAAACGTGTCATTCATCCAAATATAACAATATAAAAAAAAAAGAGCATAACTTTCAGAAAGATTAAAAAAAAAAAAAAAAAGATCGTTCAGATGTTAACGAGATGTACATTTTTTTGTTGATTACCTGATATGGATGAATTTTATTATTATTAATTCCCCCTTTTAATAATACTTAAATTATATATTTTTTTAATTTATAATTTTTTCCTTTTTAAATTTAATTTTCAAATTTCCTTTTTTAATATAGAGATTAGTATTATTATTTATTAATGTTATCATTAATGTTTATATTAGTATATTTAAATTAATTACAATTTTCTAATTTTTTTAATTTTTCTTTATTTTTATTTTTTTCTTCGAAAAATATGAAAAGTAATATAATATTAATAATCAAATAATTAATAATTAATAATTATATATTCATATTTTATAGTATCAAGACCATGTAAAAGATGTGTGGCTTTGGGAAAAGTAGAATCATGCATTGATATAAAACATAAAAAACGAGGACGCCCAAAGTTAAAGGATAAGAAACCTCATCCATATAATACTCATGCAACAGCTGATGCTAAAACTTGGGGAGTATCAAATACCCAATTTTTACCACCCAATACAACGAATCCAAATCATTCAACATCTGGTCAACAACATCATCATCATCACCACCTCGATCAACAACAACAACCACCACCTCATCATCCACCACCGCCACCACCAACTCAACAACAACAACAACGACATCATCATCAACATCATCAACAACAACAACAACATCATCATCAACACCATCATCAAAATAATAATAATAATAATAATAATCAACAAAATTCGTTTTCATCATTTATACCTTCACCACCTCATTATCATTCACCACCTTCTCGATATCAACAGTTACCATTTAATTATTCAACATTTTTAACGAAATCACCAAAATTTATTGATCAACCACCAACGACGACAACAGCAGCAACAATTATGAATTCATCAACATCAACATCAACACCAATAACAACAACAACAACAACAACATCATCATCATCATCATCATCATCACCATATTCATCAAGATTATCAACAGAGAATCAACCAACCATTACAATGTTTTTAACTCTGGATGGAATGGAATGTGCTAAAGTATCAGATGAATGTTTATGTATATTGGGATATTATCCATTAGAATTAATTAATAGATCACTTTATGATTATATTATTCCAGGGGATACGCCAAAATTACAAAGGTTAATTAGTACATTATTAGAGAGAGCTCATTGTTGTCCGTCATTACCTTTGGTGACATCAGATGATCAAAGATTTTCAAGAACCAATCCGGAAATTTTACAATATCCAGCTTACGGTAGTAACGGAATTGAAGTATCTGATATGATTAGTTTAAAGCAAAGAATTGGTCAATATAATTTATATAATGTTCGAATGTATTTAGGTGGTGGATTAGGTGCAGATTTAAATCAAAAGGAAACATGGAATGAATTATATATTGTGGCTCATTTTACTAGAGTTAAACTTGGTAATTGTATAATAAATGATTGTGGTTCGTGTATGCAATCACCAATAAGAACAAATGGGATGAATGGAATTAATGGAATTAATGGAATTAATGGAATGAATGGAATGAGTGGAATGAGTGGAAATGGGATAAATAATAATAATCATCATCATCACCATCATAATAATAATAATCATAATAATAATAATAATAATAATAATAATAATAATAATAATAATAATAATTGTAATAATAATAATATTCCAGCCCCATTTTCTACTATTGATCCATCATTACTTGCCATGAGTCAAAGAAGATCTGGATTATTAAGTCCAATTTTATCACCAAGACAAGATGTTCAAGGTGGATTATCTGAATTAATAATACCTCAACCACCTCCACAAAATCCACAAAATCCAAATGATTATTATAATAATAATAGATCGTTGTCACCATCATCACAAACTTCTTCTTCTTCTTCATTGGGATCAATCATTTCTCGTCCTAATCCAATAAATCCTTCATCAAATTTACCTAATGTACATCGACCTGAATCATTAATTAATCGACCAGTAACTCCTTCCTCATTATTAATTGATAGTAGGCGACCTTCTGCTTTTAGTCCTACTCGATCTCCTACTACAAATGGAACTATTTCTCCTCTTTATCAAGATTTAATTGATGATTCCAAATCAAATAATTTAAATAATTTAAATAATTTAAATAATTTGAATAATAACTTGAATAATAATTTTAATAATAATATGGATATTTCATATGTTCATAATCATCATCAACCACAACAACAACAATTTAATCATTCACATCATCATTCTTCTACTTCTTCTTCCTCCGGTAAAAATTGTCTTATTGTTAACGAGGAAATATCAAATTCAAATTCTTTAATTATTAATGATGAACGTGACGAAAATAATATTCGAAAATCTGTACTTTGTAATAATCCTGAGGTAACGACTGCTGATTCTACTTCCACAACAATTATGAGTGTAAATTCGTTATTATGTTAAAAACAAAATGAATGGATAATATCTTTTAATAGTTTTTACAGTAGTATAGTAGTAGTAATAATTAGAGAATAAAAAAAAAAAAGATGAAAGTTCTGTAAACGGCATACATGGGTTCATTTTTCGAAAAAATTTTGATTTTCAAATTTTTAGGGGTTTTATTATTTTATTTTATCACATTTTTTGGCATTTTAATTGGCATATTTTATTATTATTATTATTATTATTATTATCATTATTAATTAATTATTATTGGCATTTTATTTTGGTGGATAATAAATTTCTTTATACATATCTAATACATATATACATATTTCTTTATACATATATTATACATATACACTGGAGGGGTTTCATTTATTAAGGTGATTATTAAAAAAAAAAAGTTTGATTTTGTAAAATTTTTTTTTCTTTTTGTGTTGTTTCGCGTTATTACTTTTTTTTTTGTCAACAACAAAAAACCCTGGTGATCTGCAGTAGTAGGAGAAAAGAAAAAATTTGAAATATTTAGAAATAATTAGAGTGGAGGGAAAGGGGCACGAAAAAAAAATACATATATAAATATATTTTTTCATACTTGGAATCCACTAATGGAAATTAACTCAAAATATTGGACCACGTTTATTAAAAATAATCTTTACTCTCGCTATCACAATAGTACAATGAGATGCTATTACGAACTTTTATTCTGATTTTTATTTATTACTCTATACAACAAAAAAAAAAAAGGAAAGAAATTATTATTATTATTATTATTATTATTATTATTATACGATCTATTCACCAAGAAGAAGAAGAGAACAAGAGAACAAGAAGAGACACAGTGTGTTTCTTTTTTTTTTTTGCATCCCGTCTTTTTATTATTAACATAACTGTAATGGATTTATATAATATTCATAATGTAATGGACTTTTATCAATACATTTCCTTTTTTTCCCCTTAAAAAAAAATTTTCTAAATTTGTATAGAATAAATATAATTATATTTTCTTCTTTTTTTTCTCCTTAGAATTCTTTTTTTTTTTTACAAACTTAAAAATATTATTATTATTATTTTTATTTTATTACAGTATTATTTATTTTATTTTTCTGCACTTTTTGTAATTAACATTTATATTTTATTAGTCTTTTTTTTTAACCTATTGCACATATTTTTATATATACATTATATTAAATTATTATTATTATACGATCTATTCACCAAGAAGAAGAAGAGAACAAGAGAACAAGAAGAGACACAGTGTGTTTCTTTTTTTTTTTTGCATCCCGTCTTTTTATTATTAACATAACTGTAATGGATTTATATAATATTCATAATGTAATGGACTTTTATCAATACATTTCCTTTTTTTCCCCTTAAAAAAAAATTTTCTAAATTTGTATAGAATAAATATAATTATATTTTCTTCTTTTTTTTCTCCTTAGAATTCTTTTTTTTTTTTACAAACTTAAAAATATTATTATTATTATTTTTATTTTATTACAGTATTATTTATTTTATTTTTCTGCACTTTTTGTAATTAACATTTATATTTTATTAGTCTTTTTTTTTAACCTATTGCACATATTTTTATATATACATTATATTAAATTATTATTATATTATATATATATTTAACTTATATACATATTATTATATTTAGTTATTACTTAATAATTTTTATTATATTACAGATTATATATATATTATATAAATTACATTATTATTATAAATATTTTATTATTCATTTTATATATACATATAATAATAATTTTATTACCAGATTTCCGAATTATTTTTTTGCATTTATTTATTATTAAGAAAAAAAAAGATTCTGATTTTTTTAAAAAAAAGTTTTATAATTATTGTGATAAATTATTACATATTTATATTTTTACGCGAGAGAATTTGTGAGATGAAATTAGTGAATTCTGAGAATAAAGTAGTGTTTTGTTTTGGTTTGGTTTGGGAGGAGCGTAACGACGACGACGTTGTTCGTCGTCGTCGGATGGGTTAAACCAAGAAAATAGGGTTATTACTTACAATTATTAAAATCGAATTATTAAAGAATGATACATATTTTTGAAGAAAACAAAAAATAAAAATCTTGTGTTGAAATTGAAAATTTTATTATTTTACGATTATTATTATTATTTATTTTATTTTTTTGAACTTTTTTCAATAATAATAATGTATATCATCATCGTGTATATTATAGTGTGTATATCATCACTATTTTTAAAAATTCATCGGTAATTGTAATTAATTAATTAATTAATTGTAATTAATCGTCATCTATAATTTTGATATTCTTAACGTTCTTTACTTTCTTGATTAGTTAATAATGTATAAATATTTAGTAAACTTTTTTTTTGATTAGGTAAGTATGATTAAGAGTGTTTTTTATCCGAAATTAATAATATTATTAAATTATTGTTTTGGAGGAAAAAATTCTATGTATGCATATTTAAATGACATCTATGACATATACAACATATAATTATAATTACATATAATTACATTTAATTGCATATCCACAATATTGATACATTACTGGTATAAAAATTTTTTTGTAAATAAAAAAATGAAACAAAATGGTTTAGATTCCTTTCCTTAAAACGCAATCTTTATTAAAAAAAAAAAAAATCTGGTTCTTTTTAAAAAATTTTCCGATATTTTTGTGTCCGAATATTATGTGCTACTTTAATGTAACCTTTATTTATTTATTTATTTTTTTCACATATATTTGTACTTTCATTTAATCGAATTTTTAACCAATCGTGTCGTAGCAATTATAAATAATTATTTAAATCATAATTTTTCCGAGTCATAATAATAATATTTTTATTTTAACCAAATGGATAAAAAATTTATATATAAATCTAATATACAAGAGAATGATATTTAATTTTTGATCGGTTTGTCGATTTGTCGAAGGAATTCATTAGGTAATTTGTGTTGCATAAATATAATAGCAATAACAATAATAAATAATATAGTAATAATTAAAGATGATTTATATGTGGTTATGTAATCATAGATAATTTCTCCTTCGGGAATTTTGCTCGGAAAATAAATGAAAATACTTATTTAAAATAGGATTAGTTGAATTAAATAAAAAATTTTTTTAAAAAAAAATTAGATGATTTGATCTTTTGTGGATCATTTCCTTTCACTGTCTGTAATTTTTAATTATATATATATATATATAAATGGATAGGTTTGTTTTATATGTCTTTGGTGCTCAGATCGTCGCGTGGTTGATTTTTTTTTTAGTGCTAATAGAATACTACGAAACTGAGGGTACTTGTTGAGAGGATTTACTTTGGGTATTCTGGTAACAACGCTGATGATTGTTTTCTAAATGTTCTTCTTATTGTAAGTATAGTTATTACTCTGGGTCTCGGGTGATAGCATTTGGGAAGGTTCGAATTTTTTAGAGGATAATACTATTAGATAATAAATAGGGTAATATAGAGTGGATAAATGGGTGGAAGGGATTCTAAACGCTAAAGATCCGATTTCGACGATTGGCGCGACGAAATTATAGAATTTATTATTTGTTTCTCATCAATATTCTTGTTCATTATTTAAAATATGTTTTTGGATAGTTTTTTTAATTTTATGATAATTGGCATCTGTGATGTTATTCTTAATATTAGAAAAAATTTTGATATTAAATAAATAAATATTGTTAGCAATAATGTTCCAAGTATTTTTGGATATGTCAAAATATACTTAAATATTATTATTTTCCGAGAATTTTATAAAAGTTCATGTGTGAGCGATATCTTATTTCATTCGTAATAAGAGAAAAAATAGGAAAAATAGCTCACATGAGATTCCGATGAAAAGACAATGGACGATTTTACAAATTAGTGTTAGTGAATAACATTTTTTTTTGATAGATTATTATTATTTTTCTTGAAAAGAATGAATGAACTTAAAAATAATAAAAATCAATTGAAGGATTTCTGTAGTATGACAGAAATGGGAAATTGAATCATATTACAAAATATTAAAATAAATTCTATTTTTATTTATTTTTTTCAGAATGGATATATCTGAATTTGAAGATTTTTCTCTTTTTTTTTTGAATATCCGGATGGGTTTGCACGGAAACGCCAATTATTGTCTTTCTTTTAGAAATATCCAATGAAAATTCCGGCTGTCCTTTTTTTAAAAAGGATTTCTCAAGAAGAGACCTCTAAAAACGTGTATGCCATTTATAAATTATTATTTACATTAAATTATTTTGCCAGAAATGATGCTAATATTAAATAAAAATATTATTTAATTCGTACAACGATGCTAATAATAGTGGTGATCGTGGAAATGACGATTAAAAGAACTGTCAAGAAAAACGTAAGTGAAGCAAAAAAAAAATTAAAAATCAAAAGTGATTGTGGTGATATATCTAAAGATTTTTATGCAAAGTAAATGTAAAAAAGCAAATATATAAAGATTGTTAGGTATAATGAAGTAAAAAAGAAATGTGAATTAATTGATAGTGAATTGAGATTTTTAATTGTTTTACATTAAATACTTAAATATCTAAGTAGGGTTCCGCAAAAAATAAGATCCGATCGGATCCAAAATAAAATAAATCCGACGGATTCTAGAGGAGGGAGGAAAAGAAAAAAAAAGAGAAAGGAGAGAAAAAGGGTAAAAATTTTTTTTAATTCATCCATGAAAATTTCAAACATTTAGAACATTTATCCAAATATTTTTTGGATTCGGATTTTTAAAGTTGGATCCGTATATGAATTAAAATATCGGAATATAGATAAAATCCCATCCGATCCGATCCGACTTCGCGAAACCCTATATTTAAGTTTACGTTGTTGATATTTTCACATTGCTGTTCTTGAATACGTTGTTGCTCTTCTTTAATACGTTATAGAAGAGTTTAGGTTCTTAATAATTATTTTCTTTAGCTTTGATAGTTCCGGTCTTGTATGATCTTGAAGATTTGTTCCTTGAATCTTTTGCTTTGGTATTTTTACGCTTGTTCCCGGACGACGATACCTTGCATTCCCGCTTTGATGTATATGATGTTCTTATCGATCGGTTTTAAATTCTTTTTTCAAGTCGCCATTTGCCACATTTAATTATCAATTAAATTAAATTTTCAAATGAAATTTTCAAGTTATAAATTAATAAATTAATATAACAAAAAATAATAGAAAATATTTCTCTCGCTCAATCAATGACATCAACGAAATTTTTACTCTGAGAGATTAATGATGAAGCACGCACGAACAGATTTTTATCCAAACAAAATTCTAATTGGGACGTAATGACAATCTGACATTGATTTTAATTTAGGAAAATCGTACATAAGAAAAACATCTTTTACGAAATATTAAAATATTAATATTTACAAAGAAAATTAACGATTTTGAACTATCAGTTTCCTTTAGTGGTTTTTGTTGCGGATTGTAAATTTATCCATTGTATTGATATTATTATAGTTGTTGATACTATTTTGCCATCAATATTTCATTTATCATTAGTTCACTTCGATGACTCATAATATGATTATTGAGATAACTTTGTATTTGATGTGGTAATAAAGGAATCTGAGGTATTAATATTTATTTCGATCCAATATGTATATTTTTTTTTATAAAATCAATTAAAAACTCCATATGATATTGAAATAAGAAAAATCAGTAATATTTATTTATTTTAAAAGTATTAAATATGTTTAAAGTAATAGCAAATAGACTTCCATATATTAAATCAATATAATATAAAATGTCATTTAAAGTTAATACTTTATTTCATTTAATAAAGAATCATTATTACAAACTAAGTTAATTGAATCTATAGAAATATATTTATAAAAATAATAATATTATAAAAGATAATTTTAAGTATGCTTCACATTTTGAAATTATCAATAAAGATAAAAATAATTTAAATTACAATAAAGATAAAAATAATTTAAATTATAATTAATCATGAAATAAAAAATGAATATAATTTGATACTTACCAAAAAGTTATATGATAAAAAGATTTTGTTGATTCTCCATTTACAGATTTTGAAAGATTTGAAAAATCAAGAAGTCTACAGAATGTTATTTTGTAGCCAAGTGAAGTTGTTGTTCCCTGATTTTTAAAAAATTCTTCAGACTTCTTTAATTTAAATTGTTATTTCTTTATTATCTTTATATTATAATCCAAATACTATTTTACCAACTCTATCAACAATTCTTCAAAGTGAGTCGATTATTTGCTTGAGCATCCCAACATCATATAATCATACAACAAGACAAAGCTCTTCAGGAATTGGACAATAATTCTCTCTCTTGATATTCCCGTTGAGCTTTTTATATAATAATTTAATTAATTAATTTAATTGAAGTAATTAATCAAAGATAATTTTTGATGATGAATAATAAAAAATCTTCTACCTTACATACTATAAGCGAATAAAAAAACGGCATTCAAAGAAATATGCCCAGATTGAAAACAAAAATATAATCATATCTTTAAACCTTGGTGCAAACTGTGCAACTCAACACGTTTCCAAAATGATTTTGATAAATGGACAAGTGGAAATGAATCAATAGATAAATTAATTCAAAATATTCAACCAAATGCAGATCGTAATAAATAGCAAAAGGTGATTTTGCTATTATTTAAATATTGGAAAAATCTCTTTAGGAAGTTTTTTACGCATTTTTTGTTAATCGCTCGTAATCACTTTAAATTTTGTGTTGATTTAGGCCTTTATTTATAATAAATCCTCTCGATTTTCAATTAAACCTAGTAGCTCTACTGAATAATGGTATTAAGAATTATTATTAATAGTAATAACAATTAAAACTATTCTCACTTAATTTATTATTAAATACGTATGATCATAAATATCAAGATTATTCAGTTTACTTGTTATTTTTGTAAAAGAAACCACATTTCTTTCATTTTAAATAATTTTAACCAAAGATTTTATTGTATAAAATTTATTCAAAAATTAGGCCAAAAAACGAAACCTATTGTTCAACCAAATAAAGAACAATTAGAATAAGATTAAAATGTTTTAGAAGTAACTTATATTAACTGAATAGCTAAATTCCATTTTAACAAATTAATCACTGTAAAAGGCTATAACGTTTCTACAATATATAAGAATGCAAACTGTATGTGATTGATTCAAGCTAATATATATATTAGGTATAAATTGCAAGTTCCATTGTTTTAAATATAATAAATCGATCGCGGTTATTAGTGTTCCACTACAAGACGCAATTTTTAATAATAAAATAAAAACTGTTATTCAAATAATAATCACTGCGGTCATCCGGTGACTTTAAATCTGCTGAGAACCGTTTTCTTTTTTAGTTTTGATACAAAAAAGGTTAGAATCCAATTTGTAATTACATTTTTACAATTTTTTAAGAAAACAACTTTTACACCAAAAATATCACCTGATAAATTATGCAAAAATATGTATGTATTTCAATTTGATAAATGGACAAGTACAATAGATAAATTTATTCAATAGATCCAAATGACTATTACAAAGTAATAGAATGGATACCCAATGATAAATCAGAATATATTAAACAAATAACAAATTCAGCCAAGTAGAAAATGGCCCAATTCAAAAATGGGATATTGAAAATAAACAATGGGAAGAAAAGGTCAATTTTAAGTAATATTAAAAGAAATTTGATAACTATGAATATTTTTAAATATCATAAATATGTTAATCTGTGTTTTAAATTACAATAAATTTATAAATTTATAAATACATTATTTAGAGAAATATACAAGGTCTCGAAACAACTATGATGATTTTAAATTATGCTCAAGACGGAATCTAAGAGAAATTTTAAGAAAAATTTTAATAATATTAATTGAGAAAAGATATTATATTCTTTATTTAATTTAGCATATTATTTGCAAGAATTCATGGATTAGATAATTTTATCAACTTTGGATTAAGTAAATAATTGGTTCAAATTCAATTAACCCCGAAAAAAAGAAATATTTTTTACATATATAGTTCCAGAAGTGTTAGGAAAAAGCCACTGATGTATGTTCATAGCTTATGAATTACAACCCCATTCAATTATCAAACACACCCACAAACGATTTATACCAGTCAAATTCTCAATTTTTCAAAATTTCCAATGAAGAGAATTCTGAAAAAGGCTTGAATAAAGAAATTTAATAAATTTAAGAAGCACTTCGCTTTAAAGACATAAATTTTAGCTATTAGATAACATTTTTAATACTAGTTTTATGTAACTTTTAAATGATAATATTTTGATAATCAGTCAAGTCTCTTTATAATCACATCACATCATCGGGACCAATAAAAAAAAAGTGATTATAAACAATTGTGATTATCTAGAGACTTTTTTAAATAGTATTAATATGTATTAGGTTCTTATAGCATGTGACTAATGTGATTATAAAAAATTCAGTGATTATATAAAATTTTTTTTACATAGCATTAATAGGTATTGGCTCTTTGTAAAAAGTGTGATTATAAAAAAATTTTTAATATAGGTGATTATATAAAATGTGACTCGATTGTATGATTATTTTGACATTTGACTTTAAAAGTAAATTGTACATTTTATCAATTTACAAATTATACATATATTAATGGAAATCTGAGTATAAAACAACAAATATTACAGACCCTTTGAGATTTTCCAAATAAAAAAAATTATGCTTAATTGAATTGGTGCTCATCATGTGCCTACGAAGAAATTATTAACCATACGTAGATTTAGAACCAATTATATAAAACGTTTAATAATAAATTAATTCCGATGGATATTTTTTTTTTTGTACTATTAACGTGTAACTTTAATAAAGTTAATTCCAAATAAAGTTAATCAAGCTCGAACATTATTTGTCTTTTCTGTCTAAAATAGCTTAATTATTCGTCACTATTCATCACGATGTCTAGTTATTTACTTGTACACCAATTAAATATTTATACCAATTAAATATTATACCAATTAAATAAATTCTCGAAATTATCTTCTAATTTCTTTTTTTTCGTTTCAATGTTTACTGTTTTTTACTTTCCTTCCTTTTTTTCATTTCCGATATTCAATTTCGAATTTAGGAATTAGTCATTCTTTTACTATTTTTAACGAAAACGACTTGAAATTTTTTTTGTTATTATCACTTATTGATAAGCTAAATATTTTTGGCTTTTATCATTCTTCTACTTTTTTCCCGGCAATTATTATTAACCACTCCACCCAAGAAAAAATAATCGATTATCCACTTCGATAATTATATGCTTAAATCAATTGTCCCTCTCCCTTGAAACTTATCTTTTTGAATGTATATATTATAACCTATTGAAACGAATCAATTATATATAAATTTTTCTTCAAAACAAAAAAAAAAAATTTTTATATTTTTATAAAATCATTAAAAAAAAAAAATTATATACAATCTATGCATACATACATATATTAAATTTTGCTTTGCAGGACAAAGTCTTTTACCGAGGGACTCTATTAACAATTCTATCGCTAGTGTTATTAATTTGGTTAGTTAATATTCAAGTGGCCTAACGATTTTTGAATAACGAATTACATTAATTTGATATTAAAAGGAAACGAACCGTAACGAACCGGGAAAAAAGCGGGCCGAATCAAAAGATAAATTAATAGAAACGATTTTAATAAACAATAACATAATAATTAGGAAACGGATTAAAGCGTTTTAAACGTATAAAAATACGAAATGAGACAACAACAAATAACAAATAATTCGGTTGAAACAACTGATGACGCGGAAAGAACTTTTCACGTTGGTGTTAAACGTGGTGAAGGTAACTTTTAAGATTACTTTATCAAAATTTTTTTACGACTTAATTTATAAATTTTATTTTAAAAATGTTTAGAATAGTATAATATTTAAAATATCTAAAAAAAAAAAAGAAAAGTACATTTTTTCTTTATAGAATTATATTATTTATTTTCCATTTTTATTTTTATTTAAATAGTTGCCAACCGAATATTAACGGTAAATGATCACACGAGAGCTTTAACTCTCTCAAAATTTCTGGATAAACATCCCAAACCATTTACTCTTGAACGTGGTGGTTTCCTTACTATTACTGGTCGTTATAAAAAAGTTCCTGTTAGCATTATATCAGTAATGATGGTATGTATAATGACATTGAGATCATAATTCGCAATTTAACTATTAACCATTATTATTATTATTATTATTTTAAATATTAGGGATACACAATGACGGATATATTTCTTCGAGAAATTCGTCAAGTGGTTGATGGTGAATTGATCATTATAAGATTGGGAACTTGTGATTCGATAGGAAATCCAAACATTGGAGATGTGATAGTACCGAGTGGAGCATTCTCTGTTACTAGAAATTATGATTATTTCATACGTGGGGTGGATACAGTAGATTGTTTACCTATTGTAGATAATCCATATAACATTTCAAAAGTGGCTTATGGAGATGAAGAATTATGTCGAATGGTAAGTAAGAGATGAATTTGTTTTTTACTTTATTTTACGTGATCTAACTAATAATTTAAATAATTTAAATAAATTAAATCAATTAAATAAATTAATAATTTAGTTGGAAATAGAATTGACTCATGCTCTTTATCCATCAGCAATTTACACTTGCTTGAATGCATCATCTGATTCATTCTATGCTTCCCAAGGAAGAATTGATCCAAATTTTCTGGATGACAACTATGAATTAATTACTTCTATTATTGAGAAATATCCAGATGCTCATATTATGGATATGGAAACATTTATTCTTTATCATTTAGCTAACATGTGTCAATATAATCCTCAACCTCCTCGAAAATTATCTGATAATAGTAATAATGGAGAAGGTGGAAATGGATTAACAAGTTTAAATGGTGAATCACAATCATCATTTCATTCTTATCAACAACAACAACAACAACAACAGCAACAACAACAACAAAACAATTCAACATTCTTAAAGACACCTACATCAGAAATTAATTCTGTTACTTCCATGACATCCTTGAAATCTCGACTTACTCGTAACAGCAGTTTATCAAATTCTTCAGCTTCTAATTATTATAATAATAATAATAATCATCATCATAATAATCATAATAATCATAATAATCATAATAATAATTCGGGTCTAAAACAGAAACATTCGTTGTCATTTCTAAAAATTAATAAATCACCTAAATCACAATCACCATCATCAAATCAATATAATAATTCAAACAATTCGTTTTCAAATTATAAATCTTTCTCTAATTCAACAACACATCCTCAAATAACAGTTACCACTACCACAAATTCACATATTACTTACACCAATACTTCATCAAATTCTTATTATACTCATCATCGAAATCATAATTCATCTTCTTCATTTAATCCATCAATGTTATCAAATAATAATAATAATAATAATAATAATAATT